>CM055404.1:98473199-98518065 GCA_029228625.1 Pseudolycoriella hygida | reverse complement strand
GGGGGGGTAAGGGGTAGAAACTGAAAACTTCGCGTATATATGACTCCTTGTCCCAAAGTTTTTTGTATGGCGTTTTTTGAGTTTGTGGACTTCCTTTTAGGGGTGTGGGGACTGCGTCACGCCCTCCGCTACCGCAGCGGGCATGATATAATTCATCTAGGAACAAAGATTCAGTTGAGGGTTGTGCGGAAATTAATAGAGGTTTATTTTGCTTATGTGCAAAGTCATATCGCGCATATGCTGCCGATTTACAGTAGTGGTTCCAAAACGAAACTCAATCAACTACAAAGAGTACAGAACCGTTGCATCAAAGCACTTTACCAGTTACCTCAACTCACACCGACGACGTATGTGTACTCAAAGACCATTCTTCCGGTAGAAAAACTTACGTTTGTGGAACGAGTCACATACCTCCACAAGATTGTTAGGTCGTTGGTAAAACACAACTTTAGTAGCCAAATGAACCGCGAAATTCATTCTTATCGAACTCGTCAAGCAAATGATCTACGTTGTCCCAACAATCATCCAATATTGAAACAGTCAGTGCACGGATACAACCGTGACTGTGCTGACTTGAAACAACTCAACTGCATCAGAATATTCAAAGCAAAGTTAAAAATCAAAGTTATGATGAACTGCAGTAAAAATACCGAGTGATATCGTCGTACTTTTTCCTGAATTAAAAAAAATGTGATCCCTTTGTCAAAAATTATTCTGTGATATTTCTTTTTTCTTTCTTAAATTTCTTTCTTAATTTATTTGTTTTACTTTTAAACTGACACAAACTCATTGGTGCTAAATTTTGATAAATTCTGACTCGTTTATAAAACTGTTCAATTTGGACAGTTTCTGTAAACACGCTGAATGTATAAATTGTCCTATCTGTACTTTGTTTGTAAGATGTTTATGTATTGTATATTAGTACCAACTGCCTTGAAAATGCTGCAAAAACTATAATATTGTATTCCACGCACTGAAAGTAAGGAACGAAATTTTCAAAAAAAAAAAAAATGATCGGCTATTGCTATCAGTCATAACAATGAGACCCTCCGCTCTAGCTGAATGGTCTGATAGTGCCATATTCAGGTAAAGAATCTGTTTTAATGCTCTTCAATAAGAAGCTGGTTTGGAATGACCACGCCGAACATATCTGTAATTAAGCTTACAAATCCCTAAGAAGTGCATGGACACAATTTAATGTAACACCGCAGTCTACACGGGCGTTATTGGCGAAATCTTTGTTCTAACCCCACTTCGATCATTGTAGTGTCGTATATTCTTATGGTTTGGACGCAGCTTCAAAAGCACTTTTGGAAAGGGCATTTCCAACGACCATAAATTCGTTTATGGAATCAAAAAGTATGATAGCTTTAGAAACCATACTAGCAGGCTGCTCGGTTTTCCGCTGATATTTTAGTTGTAAGGCGGCATCCTTTATTTTTAAGCACATGAACACTAGATCACCTGAATATCTTAGTTTTCTGACCAAACCTGGTAAGTCAAAGAGCACGAAACAATTGCTGATTCCTCGTCACTCTCACCAGTATGGTAACTAACTAGCGGTAAGAGGAGTGGCAGAATGTAATGTCATTCCACTGGGGATGAGGAATTGTAGGAGTTATGCTGGTAGTGCTCCTGAAGGGTGAAATGGATATATGGGGTTGAATTTCTGGGTTGATTGTATTCAGCTACACTGATATTGGATTTATGGTAATTGCATTTGTGCCTTCTATTTTTAGTTATTTTGCTGCATAAACGTATGTAATCGTGTTGGCTTTTGCGAGAATTTGAATATTTTCCTTAGTTAAATTGAATTATATTTTATTTTTTAAGTGAAATGTATAATCACTATAATTGCTCTCTTGTACACAACAGTAGTTGCACAAGGCACAGCCTTTGTACAAGTTGGAATAAATAATATAGGATATAGTATATAGAATTAATGACATTCTGGCTTCACCCCATTTTAATTTTTTTATCACATTCGAGCCTATAATAAGCCAATAATTGCACTAATAATGGGGCTATAATCGGCCTATTATAGTCGACTTTCGTGTGAAAAGTAGGGTTGTAATGACGCTATTATAACCCGGTTCTCTAATGATAACGTAAGCTACACTGAAACAATACGAATGATTGAAAATGAAAGGCGTGTTGTTATGACAACCGCATACTAAATCGAAAAATCAATCTAGACGACATTTTTTGCAACAAATTCGATGAGTTTTGATTTTTGATTTATGTTAATTTTGTTGTCATGTTTTGTGCATAATTGGCAATTATTGGCTCAAATGAGATAAACTATCGTATAATACAATGGAAACAATCGCCTAACGCCCCTTGAAATTTCACCCCACCTCGACTATAATTACGCAATTATTCCCCTTGTATTATAATATACTATTATCACACCGGGGCCTGAAAGTAGCACTATAATAGGCTTATTATAGTCGATTTTCTTGTATTTAAAGAATGGTATAATGAAGTCATTATAGTCATCTCCAATGTTTTTCATATTGATAAAAATAGTAGAAAAATATCATATCGTCTTTTTCCGAATCACCATCTACACCAGAAACGCTTACTTGTTTCACTAACACCCCTCGAAATTTTACCAATCTCGGCTATAATTACGCGATTACACCCCTAGTGTTATAATATACTATTAAACAAAAGAATTCCTCCACAGTAAGCTTGTTCATTTTTTAATGTTTTTTATCCCTTGGTTTTGAATTGAATTTTATTGAATCCGTTATTGATCATGAACTTATACAAAGGTTTGCTTTTGTTCTAATTTTTTTATTTGAATTTTTTTTAATTTAAAATCAAAAAAAAAAAAAAAAGAATTCAGGAGTCAAATTAAACAAAAAGTGAAAACTCTCAGAAATCAAAGTATGTATGTATGTTTTATTGGCATCATACGTATAAGGTCTTACAGCCTTTTAAGTCACATATAAAACGATAAAAACAACGTATGATCATATATTAATTATAGTAGTAGCGAGAAAATCAACGAATTAGCCAGCTTGCGATAAAAAATGTAATAAGAATCACCATCGAACCTAAATCATCAGCATGACGATCGATTTCAAATCAAAGTCCAAATGCCAATGTAGAAGCGGTAGCGATCGATCACTGAAATCACTGAGTTAAACGATTGAATGGCCGAAGAAAACAGCTGATAGCCGGTAATGCATCCACTGGGGTCATTTCGGTGTTAAACAGGCCGTAAAATTGTTTGGCCCCAACGATGAGTAGCGAAGGCGGAATGTAGCCGTAATAATGCTCGCAGTTTATTCAGTATATCTTTGTCGAAACGAATTTTTCGCATCCTTCCAGGTAAGCAGTCTACTGATTGTTTACATGCAAACTGGTACATCTGAGCAACTATGAAAATCAATACTGCGATGTATAGGTTATGCACGAGCAGGCTAAGGTTACGCTTCATATTGTCACGGAATACAGCCGACTCAGTACAGCATTTATCAGGAAGAAGTTCTGATAGATTTGAATGTTGACGAGCAATGTAAAGGAGCCACATCGTTGAAAGATTTACATTCACGTTCTGTGCGAATTTCCAAATACCATCGCCAGTAATAAGTGATTTTGACAATCGTGCCTCACGTGTACATAATAATAAAAATTAGACACATGCACAAACAATACAGGAACCAAAAATAGGCATCGGCAGTTAATACGAAACCAAATAAACTCCACCAGCAAGCAGTTACTTTGACCATTACATGAGTTCAGTTTAGCAGAAAATTTTGATTGATACGAAATAAAAAAAAAAGACGGGACCATTGTCCTCGACGATATTGAAATATCAAAGCATGCTTTGAGTACATTTTATCTAGTTCTCATATTTATCAAATCAGAGATCAAATCACGTTAGTGTGTAAAATACAATTAGTAATTTAACTGAATTCGAAGATTCTGAAGCGTTTGCTGATAAGCATGGGCTATTGTGTTCGTATCCCGTTGTTGCGGTCAGGATTTTTCGTCTTTAAAAAATTATAGAGTGAAAGATTTTCCCTAGAGTGATAAATAACACATTAATCCCTCAGACAGCGATTGCATAAAATAATGTACGATTTTAGTTTAGAACTTCGTTCCAACGCTCGAAATGCCCAGTTATTACAAAATGAAATTTATGTAAAAGCGTGATCACAAAGGTTGATCCTTCAACTTGGTTACTTTCCTATTAATATTATTTTGTAACTACTGAGAATTTTGTGAGTGGGAACGATGATGTCCGTGGAATTGCCCATATACAGAAGCGCTTAATGTGTGGAACAACCTCGTGTACAGTATAAAACCTTTTGTTGTCAATTCTGTGTTTATGACAAGGAGAGGAAGGTAGCAAGAAAGAAAGTGAAGCTGAGTATTCTATTCAACTATTTTGTGCAGTCTACAATTTGATATGATAATAAAATTTCTCGTAGTTTTGGAAGTTTTGTGCGAAAAGGGGTGAATCGAGGTTGATGCACACGCAAAGTTTCATTTAAGGTTTTGACAATGAGTCTTTTTTTCTTTATCGTTGAGTGAAACTTCCGGCATGCCGTAGAAGAATTGAACATTTTTGGTCCAAAATCGCTCTCTGAACTCCATTACGGAGCTGTCGATTATATTATTTTGAGATATAAGTCGAGTGCAGTGAGCCGTTTCGTGGTTATTCAAATTTATGTGAAAACAACATACTACTCTTACCAAACTTGTTCCTTTATTTTGTTTGAATAAATTGCGGCTCGTATATCATCGACAAATTTTTCAACAGTGTAATCTTCGGAATTTTTTTTCGTTTTTATATAAATCTTTTAATTTCTACATGAAATTGGCTTCTACAAATGGAAAACCTCGTCTAAACATTTAGTTACTGGGAGCGTGCCGAGGATCGATGCGACGTTGCCTCGTTGAATTGCTAGCGAGATACTTTGTACTATTCACTGCATTGCAGTGCCTTAAATCTGGCGATGAGAGGTGCTTATAAATAATGTCCATAATCTTTTGGCTCGAGAAGCATGACGGCAGATTGCTTCGGTACTTACATTGTACGTTTTCGGTACTACTATGGTCATGCGAGAAATGCTATGCGACGGACCAATAGCTCCTTGAGCTTCTCTGTTAGGTGCAGGTGCCCAATAGTTTGATATGTTGATGATTAAGGAGGAAGAGGTGTAGATCAAAAAATTCCTAAGCATTTCGGAAAATGACTTACAGTCAAAATGTTGAGTGAAAAAAATTAATGTGATTTTCAAATAATTGTAAATATTTTACTTTGATTTGTATTCGACCCTCAGGATGGATTCTCTGAAGTCAGTTTTGACGTACAATAATTTTGCTGATGGGTCGATCTTTTTGCAGACTTTTTATTTCAATGCGTACATGAAAAACGTCAAGGTGTGAACACACATCGCATTATAGTTTTGGAGGTAAAAAGTGTTTATAATATGATATATGTATATATATATATATATATATATATATTTATATATAATTGAGAACGAATGTTTACTTAAGTCAAACGCCAACTTTGCACCAAAACACTCTCGCTTATATAGTAAAATATTATATGAAGTTTATAACTCGATGTATACTAACACTAGAGCAAGACCTCGTGTACGTACACATCTCGTTTATACCTCATAGTATTGTAATTTACTATTATTAAACATCGGAAAGCCCGTAGGTTGTTGAACTTCTGTTTCTTATTACCTCACAAACATTTGAAGAAATAATAGTAAAGTTATTTTGCCTCAGCGTAATCAATCCGAGCGTATCGCAAACAGTTTCATTTATAGTTTAATTATGTATGCAATCTACCTCTGCATTTGTAATCATTCGAAAGAAAGTGAAATTTAGCGTTAAGTTTTTTTATCAGAATTTGTGACAAATTTATTTCTTTCGTTTTTCCCATTTCAGACGGAATTATTTTTTAATTACAAATTTTCCTATACTCGCGGTAAATATTAAGACAATAAAACGAAATAAGAAATAGTTCGTACATAGCACACCGATCGTGTGAGAAAAAAAATTGTTCTCATTTATTTAACACTGTCGACAGTTTAGCTAGAAATTATTAAAATATGAATTCCATAAAAATATCTACAAATAAACATGAAACAAGCGAAAGATAAGATCTTCGTAATATAAACTGGAAACTCAACGTATTTGCGTATTCAATTGCAAAATATTTTTTTATGATTTATATTGTAATTCAATGATATGTTTTTGGTTCGATAACAACAATTAACATCACGACTATTCGCACGGTTTCTTTTTTTTTGAGAATTGAGTTTAGATTGTTCTTAATTTTATGAAAATGACCGCAAATGTAGCGCTCAAAAATTTACATTTTCGTGTATTATTGGAATGTAAGGTTTTCTTTACTTTCAGATTTCACAAACAAAATTTGAATTCACATAAAAAAGTTCTCCCGAAAAAACACGTCAATTAAAGTCACATTTTTAAGATCTGCTACCGAGGAGGGGGAAACCCCTGGTCAAAATTGTGTCCCAACAATTCCAATTCCATAATTTATTTCCAATATTCCATAAGTCATCGTCACCAGTATTTTATCCACGAAGTTCAACCGATTCAATTTCAAAGTCGCAACATGGGTTTATGAAGCGCAGATCTACAGCAACAAATTTAGCTGAATTTGTTAGCTACGCTACTAAAGTTATGGAATCTAGGCATCAGTTAAACGTCATTAGGTGTTCATTCGAACTTGCTAGCATGGATTCAAAATTCGTCAAACTAGGGAATTGCTCTTCTCGAACATTTAACTGTCTGGTGTTCCTCAGGGTAGCCATCTCGGTCCTCTCTTGTTCATATTGTTCATGGACGACGCTACTAAAGTTTTCTTTACGTCGGTTTACCTAATGTATGCTGACGACTTGAAAATTTTCACGAGAATTAAAAATGTTCTTGACGCAAGTGCTCTTCAACGTGACTTGAACAGGTTTCTACAATGGTGCAAAATCAACCAACTTTATTTGAACGTCGATAAATGTAAGGTAATCTCCTTCACCCGGAAGAGATCCAAAATTGAGTTCGGTTACAATATCAATGATGTTACATTGACTTGTGTTAAATTAAAGATTTGGGAGTCCTCTTGGACCAAAAACTGACATTCAGTAGACACAAAGCTTACTGAGAAATTGTAAGCAATTTAAGAATATTAAAACTTTAAAAAGTATATACTTTGCCCATGTCCGTTCTTACTTAGAATATGTTTCAGCATGTTTGGCATTCTTATCAAGACACATTTGTTGACCAGAGCGATGATATGGGTTTTCCAGCCGCCATATCATCTCTCTGTTGTTGACAGGATTGAATCAATTATTCAAAAAAAATTTTTGATGTACGCACTGAGGCGGACGGTGAAGCAGGGTGAAAACCACAAGCTTCCGCTATATATTGAGAGATGCGAATCGATCAACATCGAAACACTCGCCGGCGCAGAATCAATGCCTGCGAACTTTTTGTATCCGATCTGATGAATGGAACCATCGACACACCTAAAATCAAAAGCAAGATCACGCGAAATTCCAGACCCACTTGTGCTGATGATTTTCTCGTAATGGACAAACACAGGACCAAACATGGTCTTTATGAGCCTATTAATAACATGTGCATGGCATTTAATCGCTTTTCATTGTTGCGGTTTCAAAACATACCACGTGAATCGTTCAAGACGACTATTAGGAAATTAAAAATTACATATAAACTGAACGATAAGATCAGAATTTCATAAACTGAACCTTTGGTTCTCAATTTTATCAAAAGCTGATTAGTCAATTGGGTCTCACGACTCTCAAATGAAACTCAAATGTAACTCTAAGTCACGTCGACTTGTGCAAAAACAGCTAGTCTAGACGACTAGTTTTCGCTAATCCTTTTTATTTCAGGTGGCTACACGAGATGAGGGCGCTTGATGGAACGACGGGCTTTTTCATTTCCAATTTTCTATTTTCGTCTAATTTCAATTGATGCTGTTTTAATTGTATAACTATAAATAAAACATTTTGACGATGGGCAGGGGTGACTGTTGACTCCGACGCGACGGGACGACTGGGTCGGCAACTCACTTCCGGACCTACTCTCAATTTATGTTAAACTACTTATTGTTATTATCATTAATTGTAAATAGTCAGGAGGCTTCGGCCATTGATAGAGTAAATTAAATATTTCCATTTATTTCCAATTTCCATTTTATTTCCAATATTTCCATTTATTTCCAAAAATTCCATTTAAGAGACATATTGCGAAATTGTCGACCAAATACAGTTTCGGGACATGATATAAAAGTTTGAGGCGACTTATGGTCCATTTGATTCGTTGGACTACGGCGACGAAAATTGCATGTTAGTTTAGTGATATTATCACAAATTTCGGCGCTACTGGCTTTCAAGTAGGTATGTGTCAGGGGGTGGTAAAAATAGATTTGATACTATAATTTATATAAAGCGTAATGTATACCGGTTATATTCAGCAGGCTTATAGGTCTCTATGAAACGAAGATTTTTTGCTATGGGACCTCAAGCCCCCCTATCACCTGGTGGTTTTTTAGGTAAATAATTTGGATCACTTTTGTCACATGCCACATGCAGGTTACAGGGAAACCTATTCTACGGATTGTCAGTACACCCAACGTAGTACATATATATGAAAAAACTTCCTTCGTTTAGGCTCGTTGTAGTGTGCGGGAACAACATTTGTAGAAACAGTTCCATTTGTGGAACATTTTTCGAGCATATTTGCCGTATAATTTAATTTTAAAATATTCATTTCATTCGAAAACTAATTACAAAATATATTTCAACAAAAATCAACAAAATTAAGTTCATAGATGAATGGCAAAATACACAGAGAGAACATGTCCATTAGCGAATTATAAGAATAATGAACTTTTCATGTTTTAGGTTCTATTAGTAGATTAATGTTGTGAAGGGAAAAATTAAGATTTACTTCATATGTATATATTGTAAATAACAAGTGAGCGTAGCGAACGCGTGTTTATACAATATATACATAAGAAGTGAATCGAAATTTTTTCCTTCACAACAATACGCTATTTTATTTTTCATGTTTGACTAATTCACACATTCAAACGTTTCTGTATATAAACTCGAAGTCATGTAAACCCATTCTAACTGAAAGCATCAACACCCTGCGTGGCTCAGTTAGCTAACATTCGGTGTTGAGAAAATGTTTTCCCAAAATTTTTGGTTCAAATTCTAATTTTTTATTTATACCAACAAACATCATTCTTTCATATAAAAACCTGCATAAAAAATTTAAAGACTCCTGTAAAGAAATTAGATTTTCAATCAAATCAATATTTGTCATGCGGTGAGACTTTACAAACGATTTTTACACATTGATCACACCACGTTTTCATAGCCTTATTGCTCGGCAGTTATTCGTCCGATTGAAAAAAAAAATTACTTTACAGATGTCCTGAGATGAGGCACCACACACTGGCATTTTGTTTTATCAAAATCCGTTCAGACAAAAATTGATTATTTTTATTATGTTCTAAAAAAAATCAATGACATGACATATACACACTTACACGTTATGAGTCGTACACGTTATGTACTTGAAGTAAGCCATACGAATTTACTTCAACGCTTACTACTAACGATTCGATTTCTAATTGTCGTATATCAGGCGACACCGTGGAGTAGTGGTTAGCACATTCGACTCAGGCGCGGATGTCCCGGGTTCAAATCGCAGTGCGGACATTCTTTTTTTTTCTTTATAACTATAATTAAATTAATGCTCTAGACACGGCTGCAAATACAACTAACGTATGACTTAGAGTTTATATACAGAAACGTTTAATGTACGAATTAGACAAACATGGAAAATAATAGTATTTTATTGCCATTTGAGGGGAATAATCGAGGCATGCCGAGATTTCCCCTCAAATGGCAATATGATGCTTTATTGCATGAGCGAAAAAGAGAAAACAAATATAGGAGAACGACAAATGTCATTGTCAGCGATTAATAATTTCTCTTTTATATTACTAGATTAATAATTTTTAAGGGGAAACACTGCGCGAATGCAATAACAGTATTTATTTCAATTAATTACCTACAGTAATGGATTACCTACAGATAATAATCACATGCTTCATTTATATTAATTAAGCTAAAACAATAAGAAAGATAAAAATAATAAGCTTAAAGAGAGAGAAAAGATAAGAAAAAAAAAATTAAACTAGAGCCGACAGACAATGAGACAATTAGAACAAATCAATTTTTAAAAAAATTTAATGAAAATAAAACATTAGGAAATCAAATTCGTTGTATGAGACCACGATGACAATGCCTTTCAATCAAAATCATAAGCTCCAAGTTCACATAAAATAGACAAAGACTTAACCGCGACGCGAAAACTTAAATTCGATACTCTAGGATTAACTAAAAGACAAAAGTTGTTAAAAATTCGAGAAAGACGGCACACAGGTTTAAAGAATCCGTAGAACGTACGATGAGTCGGAACAAACAAATGTTCATGAAAACGAAGGTTTCTAGGGGGACGGTTTAAGTGAAGCTTTGCTAGCAGCTGCGGTGCATCAACGCGCGTCGATTTAAAAGATCATGAAGAAAGAATGCGCAAGCGTTAAGCCTACGTCTCGCTGGATCTTACACCTTGATTCATACGACGACAGCCTATAATTAGTGTCTTTACTGATTGATCTGCGAAGCGAATAAATAACAAATTGTTTCTGGATAGATTCAATCATTTTCACCCTATCTGCTTGACCCGGGAACCAAACCAACGAAGCATATTCAAGGTGAGAGCGAACGTGGGCACAGTAAATCGAAGTCAGAGCTTTGAGGTTAGTGAAACGATAACAGACTCTCTTGACGAAGCCCAACATTGAGTAGGCTTTAGAAACAATACACCCAATGTGACACTTAAAGTTGAGAGAACAATCAAAGAAAACACCCAAATCACAAATCACACTAACACGCGTCAACAGAGCAGCATCGATCTTATATTCAAAGATTATCGGTGACTTTGACCGATGAAATGTAATAACATTACATTTGCCAACGTTCAGAAAGAGATGGTTACGAAAACACCATTGAGAAAGAGCGTCAACGGCAGCGCAATCGAAAACCGATGGAATACGGTAAAATATTTTCATATCTTTGCTACTTTGAAAACCTTAGTGACGTCATTAATAAATAAAATAAACAAGAACGGCCCCAGAACTTTATATTTTACTGTAATTTTTAAGAAACGCCTGAAGTTAGATCAACTGTTCGGGTTAAAATTACAAACTTCATTTTGCTCATAGTTCGCTAATGGATATGTCCCAACTCTTTTCTGTATTTTACTACTCGGATGGTCATTAGAGTCTAAATTTTAATTTTTTTAAATTTCCATTCTTTTGTTTTATTTGTGGGACTTGTATCTTATGAAAATTAAGGCAGAGATGTAGAAGGTGAAAGAGAACCGAGAACAGAAGAAAAGCTTTTCGTCGTTTGGTCTTGCATTAATGACGTATTTTTAATGGAAAGTATAACTATGTCAAAGGAACTTTTGCGTATCAAAGCATAAAGCGTCACCCTAATTAGTATCAGTTGTCTTGAAAGTCCATTGTGTCACACGTTACCTTTTTTAAAGAGTTTCTGTGACATATTATCAACATATTATCAACATAACGAATACATAGAGTCGACTCACATGAGAACTAGTAATTGTTGATTTAATGATTAATATTTTTTGCGGAATCGGATGTTGTTGGAACTAAAATGCAGTTAACGTTATTGTTTCAAATCAGTCCGGTTGAGTGTGTAATCGAAGCAGATCGTCTTAGCTATGCATACTGACATCAATTTTAATTTTGTCACTGCCGACTTTGGCCACGATTAGAATGGTGCACGGGAAGAACATGTATTTTCCTTATACAAATTGTAAGGGAAAGGTAAAAAAAATTTAAAATGGTGCCGTTCCACGGGCTGTTTTTGACTTAGTATCCTTAGTATGCATCAGTAAGACGTTCTGCATCGATAGCACACTCAACCGAGGTGACTTTAAAAAATGACCTATTCCGCACTTAGCTCTTGAAATCATAAATAAAATCTCTAAGGTTCATCATGGAATGATGAATAAATGAATTTACATATGGAAAAGGGGCAGCCATAAATTACGCAACGCAAAAAATGAATTTTCTGAATCCCCCTCCCCCTGTCACGCTTGCGTCATGCAAGCTTGTTACACCCGTCCCCTCGATTTGTGACTTAACGGTTAAACATTCTAAAAGATAAGGCATTTGCAATTGCAATTGCAAAAACTAGTGGATTATCCATACATTAATCCAGTAGCTTTAGAGTATTTGCAAGCTTTGCGTAGCTTGACGTAGCAAGAGTCAAGACCCCCTTCCCTCCCTAGGAGCGTTACGTAATTCAAACGCCCCCCCTAGTTTATCTATTTTGATTTCTATCGTTCAGTGGAAAAAAACCAAGAAGAGGACCGGGGAAGCGAGTGCGGCGGATAGTGAATAAGGAAGTACAGAGTAACGTAACAGGATAAAATTGTAGCCGAGAAATGATTGATCAAGAAGAAGAATGACTCGATTTAACAAATTTTTTGACAAAAAAAATAATAATTTACAGTGTCACTAATAACACGGTGTACGTAAGAATCCCGTTATTACATATAGTTGACCTTTTATCTAAATTTAATCGCATTTTTTGGTCGGTCCGGTGACAAACGATTGTCATCGGGTTACGTTTGTTAAAAGGTTACGTATTGAGCACACTGAAGAGTAAACATTATGTGAAGTTATTGAATTGAGCTCATCAACGACATTATTAACACATTTTTGCATATAACGTCTACATGATGTCTACTCTTCTGTCGGAACTAACAAACATGTCTTCGGTTAGTTATAAAATTCAAGGTCTCCATTTACATCTTTCGAATATACACGCATGGAAAAAATGACAGATTGGCGTACAAAACGAGATTTTACATAGTGGTCTGACCAAACCTAACATTACATAGATAGGCAGAGTTGAGAAGTGTTACGCGATGAGTTCCAAAATGATTTGTTGCATCTGTTCACTAACATCTTACGCACTCGATTTATGGGTGTAAGACGCAAACAAAAATCTTGTTTTACATCGAAATATTGTAAGTGTGATGTGTATACTCATTATTTTCGTGGATTAAACGTTTTTAATATTCGAAAATAAACAAACAAACAGAAAATCATTATCATCTTGTGTGTATACCGATTCACAGTCTGCATTATCTAACACTACTTAACGTCGTTGCAAACCGTAATTGATGAGATTACGTCGTTGACTGAGTGAAATAAATGTAATAATTAAATTTACAAATCGACTGGCTACTTTTATTATTGTTGGATCTTCACTTCATAAGAAAGTTTAAGTAATACACGTGGAAGATGCCTAACTTGTTTGCAAATAAAAATTTTATTTCTATTAGGTAATTCTTACAATAGGCCGCGATTAAAACCATTTTCATAAAAGGAATAGACTTACGTCATAAGGTTGTAAGCCACAAAGTTTGCTATCACGTTTTTTCGTGCAAGTGTCAAATTTAAAACAGAGATAGCAAATGCATTTGGCTTACAGCCTTATGGCGTAAACGTCATAAGGTTGTAAGCGACAAAGTTTGCTATCACGTTTTTTGGCGCAAGTTTCAAATTTAAAACAGAGATAGCAAATGTATGTGGCTTACAGCCTTATGGCGTAAGAGTCTCCGATGATCTCCTTATCGACGATTAGAAAGAAAGTTCTTTTTTTCCGACATTTGAAGGGGTAGATTTAATACGAGACTTAAGTTAGTACAATATTTTCATGAAAAAATTTACACACACATTGAAACATTCGTATGAGATACACCAAATTTTGTAATTTGCGATTTTCATGATATATTGGCGATGGCAATAGTTTCTATGCGATTTTTGTGCCTCTTGAATATTCCATTTTTTCCCCTACGCTTAAATGTCTCTACTTTCTATGAACAAGTTTTGCCTCTTGAATGTTCTATTTCTTTCCTCTACGCGCCGCACCCTTCGTTGTAAATCGCAAATACAAAAATTCGAAGTTAAACTAAAAAAAGTTTCGAGATATTTTGGTATTCATTTTCGAAACTACAAAATTTTATGAGAGCTTTTGGATATTTTTGGATTTTTGTATTTTCAAACAAACTTATATATTGAATTTTTGCAATTTTAAGGGAACTAAAGGAAAACTTTTTATTTTTGTAGTATTTTTTTATTTTTAAAATGTCTCACTCATATCGTTTCTGAAGAAATGCTAATTTAACATCAATATATGAACATCATTTAACTGAAATCGAATTGAAACGACTTAATGATTGAATGCGACTTACTGTTGTGTGAGCACTTCTAATAAAAAACATATGCAGGAGACACGTACGTATCGGAATAGATGTGCCAAACAGAATAGAGCGTGGTTCGCATCACTTTTCATCAGACAATACTAGCCGCCTGTCGGTGGCGTCATCCGCTTATTTTCACAGCTGAATACGGATCGATATAAAACTATAGTACCCCTGTCGGTGGCGCCATCCTTTTTTTCGTAGCTGAATAGGATTCGACACACAACTGAATCCTCACTCTATAGATGTTGCAAAAACATTAGAACGTATCTAAGTAAATGTCGCCTTAACTCTTAAGTCTTTGAAATTGCGTCGACATAAAATTGGATCGGAAATTGCCGAAAAGGCAGGGTTGAAACACCCGTACAAAGAAACGGCGCAAAAAACATCTCCAATCCTTATAAAAGACCGAAATTAAAAAAAATGGAAATAAAAAAAATGCACTAGGCCCGATCTTTGAGCCGACCTAGACCACTTAGGAGAGGCCTTGATCCACACATCCACGAACAAAAAAGTTTGCCTCTTTTTTCTCTGCAACACCGCACAACAAACCTCATCATTAAAGAAATATTCACAAAAAACCACAAAAAATCGTTTAGGATCGAGTAGCGTGAGTTGGCTCCACACTGAGGACTCCACAGCCTGAACCTTTCAACAGATTTTGACTAATTTAATTTTCGTGATTTTCTGATGTCCGTATCTTTTATTTTAAATCTTCAAGAGTAATTTCCGTTCTAATTTCGCAGAGATATAAGTGAAAAAGTTCCACCAACCTTAAAAAAAACACGGTTTTTAACACTTTTTCGACCATAACTTCGAAAGTTTTCTATCGATTTTGCCCAAACTCATTCTTGATATCAAATTTCTGATTATCTTTCAGAAAAAAAAGTTTTTGAAAATCGGTTGAGTTTTACTCAAGATATCATGTTAACAGACAGACGGACGGACATTTTTATTTATTGTTGATTCGTCATCTAAGAACCATGATCGAAGCTACCCCATGCTCCCAGGTCTTAATTGCGATGGTTACCAACGTCGTGGTAAACGCATAAGACCCCTTTTCGAAGAATTTCGTTTTTCGTACGGGTCTAAAAAATATACATCAGTGGCAATGGTACATGGCCATTTCAACAAAAGTGACGTAAAATATTACTTTAAACAAAAAATTGTTCTACGATATGCCGAAAAATTAAAAAAAAATAAAATTAATTAAAGTAATAAATGAAAGGACTAACTAAAGTGAGTACAGCCGTCGAAATCGAAAAAAACGAGCGATGGCGGACACTTAAATTAAATTTCACATCACAATGTAACTCTTTATAACTCTAAAAATTGTATAGTTTTTGATTTCCAGCGTAAAGACCGCTCATAACATAGTAAATACTATTCGGTAGTAGATTCGGCCTCCGTGAGTTCGTTTGCGGCTGTCAAATGGGGCTAAAATTTTGTAATTTTTCCAAGAAACTTGTCAAAATAGCTATTGACCATTCGATAAGGTTTTTTCATGTCTTGGGGCGAAAATAGTTACTTAGTAGGAAACAAAATAAAAATGAAATTTTTGTGCAGATGCTTAGACTTGCGTAGGATCCCCTAACTACCGTGGGGCAATAGTACTGGTAAAATTTATGAGCGCTGAGCGCTTAGTAGACAACATAAATAAATGTATTTCACTATATGAGCAGACCAACAAAATGGTTATTTACGTGTCAAGGGGAAAGCGATTTTTTGGCGAGTATGCACTGTGCAGAGTGCACCAAAAAACACTTTCCCCGAGTTACGTTAAAAACTTATTATGCCCAGGGCTGCGAAAATTGACTTATATTCATTAGCGGGGCGAAAGTAACTATTTTCGCCTAAAAGCATGAAAAAAAACCTTATCTAAGTGCCATCGATGTATATTTAAGTTTTTATTATAAGTGCTCACACAACATTAGGTCGAAGAATTTTTCATTTCTATTCGATTTCAGTTAAATGATGTTACTATTGATGTTAAATGAACATTTCTTCAGAAACGATATGACTGCGACATCTTAAAAATAAATTTCAGCTCACCTTTAAAAATATAGAAATTAAATACAAACATAACCAAAGACCCGTACGTATCAGAATAGATGTGGTAAACAGAATAGATGTGGCAAAAGGATTCGAACGTGTTGTTTTGCTTGGAATAGACACATTAAAAATCTCTTTAGTCGATGGTCTCTTGCATTTTTTTCCTTGCATTCGGCTAGTCATACTAGTAGTATTAATGGGCTAAAAACACAAGAATTTAACATAAACAATGAGAAATTTAGATAAAAGATTACTTAGAAATTAACTTACAATTTACTATAACAAGAGACAACGAATAAACTAATCAACCTCCGGATTCTTTTTTGTTTACAAAATATTTTTCAAATTTCTTTGGTTATGCGCGATATCTTGTTGTTGATGTGGGTGTCAAGACGTCAGGTGTCGTTGCTGAATAGGTTGGCCAGTGTTGACTGATGAGAGGGTGGCGGTTGGTGTACATTCCTTCGTTTTTTAATCACACTTTTTTTAATCAAATTATAGAAGAGTGGTGTTACATGTGCCGAGTCTTTTTTGTAATTCACGGCATTATGTTCATTCATGATAATTTGATTTGCTTCGTGGATTTTTAACGTGCGTCTGGATTTGACTTTTTTCATCACTTTTTTGTTGTAAAAGTCAAATTGGTGTCCCGTTTCTACAGTGTGTCTTACTAAAGCAATTGTTTTGCTACTAATTACCTTTTTCCTTAAATCCTTTTTGTGTCCCTCCTCAATTCTGTCATCAAGCGTCCTAGATGTATTTATGTATATTGTGTTCAGTTTACTTTTGCTTCACTTAATTCTGTCCGAACGGCCGGTCTATGTTAACTAATATATCTTTGGTTATGATACACTAAAATTTTGACTTAGAGTCTTTGTTTGAAAAGAGCGCATTTTTTAGCGCCACACCCAACTAGGAATACTTGTTCGAACGTATGAGATTCTCTACTCTACTCTATCTACAGAGGGTCCGAGAAAGATTTAAGAGGCAAATTGAATGTAAGTCAAATCAACGGATTCCAATGTCAAGAAAGCATTTGTTCGTTAGCAAATTACAATGCGATTACAATGACCATGCAATAAGTCTATGTAATGAATGAGAAAAGAAAATGCTTTTACGACAGTTTACGGTTCATACGTTTTGAATTTGATTGATGCTGTTGTGTGTTCGAAATCTTTGATTTACATAAATTGATTAGAGAATTTGTTACTTCTTCTCATTTACTTTGAATGGGTGCTTAACCTTCATTATAAAACCAAGAGTTTATATGTTTTTTGCACTTAATGGATTGAATCCACTTTCGATTGATTGTAAGTTGAATATCAGACATCAACCACACATGATGCCCGCAGCGGTAGCGGAGAACGTGAAGCAGTCCCCGCACCACAAAAAAAGTTCCTCAAACTCAAAAAACGCCTACAAAAGCCTTTGGGACAAGAAACCATACATAGGCGAACTTTTGAGTATTTTCCCCTTCCCCCTTCTCCTCCAAATTTTTTTAAAATAATAAGTTGCAGCAGCTCTCGAACGAGCCCAGACTAATCAAAATCGGTTGGAAATTGGCTGAGACGTTAAAAGTTCGAAGTGACTTTTGGCACGCGGTGCCATTAGCCAGTCTTCACTGGAGTGTACTATTGACACTCGCGTGCCTTTAACCAAACCATACAAGCTGATGCTATTGGCACGCGGTGTTATTAGTCAGTCCTCATTGGAGTATACTATTGGCACTTGAGTGCCACTAGCCAGTCCATACAGGCTGATGCTGTTGGCACTCTAATTTTACGTTAGAAAAAAAAATATTTTGGTAACAACATTTATTAAAATTTCAGAATACGCAAAATAGCACATAAAAAAATGTTGAAAATAATGACTTACGCAATACGCAATACGCAGAATACACAAAGTAGTGCATAAAAGAACGTTGAAAATAATGATTTTCCAGTTCAGTAGTTCAAACGTGAGAAAACTAACAGTTAACACAAAAAAAGGTGACTTGGTATAATTTAGGAAGCCTACGCCGTCGGTGTGATGCCAACCAAGGCAAGTTTCGCATGGTACTTGTTTTCCAAGAAGTTGTGTAATACAAGTACCACAAGGCTAAAAGTTGGACTTAGTTTTCTTTATGCTTTTCAAAAATGTGAGACATTTTGTGTCGATAAACTTGTGTAAAATCAATAGATTTACTTCTGTATTTTTCAATCTATTAAAAATTAAAGGGCAAAATTTCACTTGAGGTTACAAACTTGGATCTAATTTGTTTAGGTTGAGGAATGTGGCGGAAGGTCACCAGACGACAAAACAACAAAAATTAGGCCGCGGAAAACGTTCACCAAAGCTCCCAGACGTCGAAAAAAAAAATTTCTTATTTGATTTTCGTTATATTTCAAATTTTTGGGTGTGGGAAGGTGAGAGAAGTTAACCAGATGAGAATGCAACAAGAATTAGGCAGCGGAAAGGCTTCACCAATGCTCCCAGTCTTCCAATCAAATTTTTTTGTGTATTTTCAGTAATATTTCAATTTATTTTTTTTTCTTCAAAAAATACCGTTTATTGGTAATTAATTGGAATGCAAAAATCCGGAAAATCCAAAATCCCGAATATCAGAATTCCCGAACATCAATAATCCCGAATGAACAAAAATCCAGAATAACCATAATCCCGAATGATAACGAAAATCGTGAAATAATAAAAATCCTGATTGGTACGAGTGAATTTGAGCTTGGGGGGCTCTGCCCTCTCACCTCCGTTTTTTTTAACGCCTGCGGCTGGCTTTTTTCACGCCTTGCAGGCGGCCTAACGTGCATGGGGCTCTGCCCCAAACCCCGCTAGGGGCTCTGCCCCTTAGACCCCGCAAGGGGGGCTATACCCCCTTGACCCCTCACAGCGGGGGGTGCCGCCACTCGACCCCGCTTTTTTTTCCACCTTCGCTGAGACGTAGCTCAAGTTTTGATTGTTGTTTTCTGAATTGCAGATTTTCTGGATTTTTGTTATTCGGGATGTTTGTACATTTGGGATTATTGATTTTCTGGATTTTTTTTACTCGAGATTTTGGATTTTCGTGATTTTTAACGGCCACCATGAATAGTACAACCTTAACAATTTGTCAATTTACATGTACTAAAAGAACTTCAGATGGAAGTAAGTTCAATAAGACGCGTTTGTGATGGAAGACTCAGTAGCCGTATCCCAAGAAGCCATTTAAAGATCTTTGGGCTGAATTGCTTACTCGTTGCTATGGTTAAGTAACCTTCTTTCGTGTTTGATGGCATTATCATGAATTACTTCTTCTACCGATTCAATTTTCAAGTCTTTATGTCACATACATTTCAATTTGTGGCCAATTTATACAAAGATTTTGAGAATCCAAGTTATGAGACTATTATTTTTGTAAATGTCCATCCAAAATTAGTAATGTTTCTCAATGGTGAAATCCGCAAGTTTGGACAACGAATTGTCAACCAATAAATATAAAAAATATTTTTTTCTGCAAGAAGAACAGTGTGTTGTAATTGTTGTCGTAATTGTAGTAATTGTAACTGTAGTCGCCGGTATTTTGTACAAGGAAAATGTTTCGCCGATATTTTGTACAAGGAACATTTTCGCCTATATTTTGTACAATGAAAATCTTTTCGAGAGGCTTCCGCTGCCTAATTCTTGTTGCATTCTCATCTGATTACTTTCTCTCACCTTCGCACACTCAAAAAATTTGAAATATTAACGAAAATACAATAAAAAAAATATTTTTTTTTTGACGGCTGCGAGAAGATTTTCCGCAGCCTGATTCTTATTGTATTGTCATCTGGCGACCTTCCGCCACATTCCTCAACCTAAAAAAATTGGAGTTTATCACCTAAAGTGAAGTTTAGCCAATTAAAGGGTTCGGTATAATTTTTGAAACACATATCATTTCTTGTAATATTTCGCTTTTTTCCATTTTCGTAAATCATTGCAACAAAGTTAAAGCCTGGTCATCATCAGACATTTGCATAAATCGAATTTTCGCCTGATTAGTAAACGTTTCAACACATCGTCTTCTAACAGTTCCAGCAGCTCGATTATTTTGCTTTCTTTTCGTTCCAATTACAGTCGTTATAGACCCTTTAGGACGTCCAACAGGATTTATTTTTACCGGAAGCTTAATCGATCCGACGGCATGTATTTGAATTATGTCAAAGTTAAGTTTCGCTTCGTCGGTAGCAGTTGAAGGCTGATGACTGCTTGTCACAAATATTTCAGCAGCCGAAGCCGAAGTAATAAAATTTTTAAACAACTCATGTTGTTCATGCGAAAGTGTTGGTGAAGTTTGTGTCGATTGAACGTTAGTAGAAGAGTTGATATCATTGGCTTGTGTTGCTGTAGTTGAAGCCTGACCAGTCATTTCATTTCGAATATTTGATTCAGTTTTTTGTCCGGCCAAAAAATTGATTTAAAACGAGATTAACAGTCCTATTTGGACTGGCTAATGGCACGCGAATGCCAGTTGTATCTGCCAGTGTGGATTGGCTAATGGCACTCCAGTGTCGATAGAAAGTCCTCTTTGGATTGGCTAATGGCACGCTGGTGCCAATAGTATACTCCAGTGAGGACTGGCTATTGGCACGCGCGTACCAATAGCATCAGCCTAAAAAGTTATAGAGATAGGGTATCTTGAATTTTCCTAAGCAGTAAATCAAGTTTTGTTTGGTTTTCGAATGACGATAATTAAAGAGTTGGTTTTTTCGACAAAGTTGGAGACATTTGAGAGGAGAACTTTTTGGGATCATAAGAAAATGGCTGCCAGCTGTCGAAGCGGCGCTATTTTGGATTTTTGTGAATTTGGGGAAGAAAGCTTTTGTTAGAGAAATTTTTTTTTGAAGAAAATTGTGTATCAAAATTTTCAGTTATGACAACTACAAACAGAAATTAGCACAGATATCGCTCTTCAAGGTTTTGAATGAAAGATATGGACCTTAGAAAATCAAGAAAATTAAATTAGCGAAAATCTGT
The DNA here is from genome assembly GCA_029228625.1 of Pseudolycoriella hygida. Taxonomy (NCBI): domain Eukaryota; kingdom Metazoa; phylum Arthropoda; class Insecta; order Diptera; family Sciaridae; genus Pseudolycoriella; species Pseudolycoriella hygida. Next base: position 98,496,624 of record CM055404.1, on the reverse strand, counting down.
GGAGTGTATGGCCTATTTCGTAAAAATTCTCCAAATTCATAAAAATTCGTGGAAATTCGTAAAAATTCACCAAAATTAATTTTTTTTCCTAACGAAATAATAGTTGTCGCGAAATAAAATTTTATGTAAACCGACAAGTTTTGAGCAATTTCTCGGTTATCAGAAGTCAAGTCATTTGAAAAACATTGAACTAACATCCAAACGAGTCGGAATATTTAATTATTACAGCTAGTTCGAAGCGTTATCTTAGCCTGATTCGTCCAAAATATTTTTTCCTGGTGGCATCGTCTTGGAGCTAGACCCATTAGGGAAAAAACGTTTTTTGAGGTCCGAAAACAGTTTTCCGTCAGTTTTCCAAACCGATGTGGAATTCGCTCAAATTTCATGGGTCCAAATCCACAATTTACTGCATTTTCGAAGTGTGAAACACTAAGTGTTCGAAGCGTCTCTCAGATATTTGTGAATTTCAACCCAGATGAATGTAAGAGTAAAATAGAAAAGAAAGGCAGACACTTCCTAAAGGAAGTAAATTATGGTTTTCAAGTAAAAATCATTCAGTCAGAGAATGAAATGACGCCATTTCATGTTATTGTCAGAAATGACAGTTTCTTCAACGTTCTTCGCGTCTAGTAACCGTCACCGTCACATGGCACTAAAATTTCCACCGCGACGAGCCTCATGATCCCACGGAATTTGATAGAATTCCACATCGATTTGCATGGTGGGTTTGAACCAACTTTTACCCAAAAGTGTTTACACATGGGATTTTTAGCCCCGTACGAAATACAATGGGCTTATGTCTTTACTGTGAGGTATGTAATTTTAAAGATCGACCTATAGTTTCCTGGGCAAAGTTGTTTCTTTGGTCTAGGAGATTGCAGAAATGCAAAAAAATGGTCTGTCCGTCCGTCATGTCATCACTATAACACGAGTAAAACACATCCGATTTCGATAATTTGTTTTTCCTGAAAGATAAACAAAAAATAGGAGCTAAGCAATTTTAGTCAAAAACTCTAGGAGATATGGCCAAAAACGTTAGACATAGGGAGGTGAAACTTGTTTGAGTTAATCTTCGTAACCATAGCACGATGATAATGAATAAGGTACCAAATGAAAGGTATTTATCATACCATTCACGAAAAAAAAAGATTTTGGAAATCGGTTCACTTGATCGGTAGTTAGGGCTCTGACCATGGTGAATGGGAACGAGTACTTCAGCTCTGCTAACAGGTTGTGGGCCCAGGCTGTAAATTTATAGTGCTAGTTTGCTAGAAGGGGTTTCAATAACATTCGCTGCAATTAATTGAAGCTCTCTGGTATGGTGAAAGATGAAATTGGTTTTTAGAAGGAGACTTTGGTATGAACATGGCGGTGAAGTCAAGCGACAATGTAATCGTTGATCTGTACAAATTACGGTGACGGATTTAGCATGGACGTGCGGGTGATGCCAAACGACAGTCGTTGTTTCTTATAAATTCAATGGTTTGGTTCGAAGTGGTGGTTTTCGATCGACGATGGTATTTGGTCAAAGACGTGCAATGGTCGATGGCGCGCAGTGGGCAATAGCGTGCAGTGGTCAATAGCGTGCAGTGGTCAATAGCGTGCAGAGGTCGATGGCGTGTTTGGTCGTCGATGGTGTTTGGTCGTCGATGGTGTTTGGTGGTCGATGGTGTTTTGGTCGCGTCACTCTTCAACTATCTGTATATATCGCTTTTTTGGGATTTTACCACCGTTTTATATCTGCATATAACCAATATGACAACTGTCTCCAAAATGGTCACACAAAATAAAAGCTTTTCGAAACAAAATCTAACGAAGGATACTGAAATTCGCGGAAATTCATCGAAATTCGCGGAAATTCATCGAAATTCGCGGAAATTCATAAAAATTCACCGAATTCAACAAATTCGTAAAAATTCACCTAAATAGGCCATGGTAGAGTGGTTCGGGCTGTAGGATTCTTAGGATCCACGCTACGATATTTGGATGTTTTTCGTGTAAATAACACTAATCCTTAGATGTGCAGTGTTATAGACAAAAAGGCCACATCGCTTATTTTTGCTCACATTTTTGAGTGTTTTTGAGTTCCGATCGGTCAGATTTTTTTACCCGATAATATCTGAAACGTAAGGAGCTAGAATCATTGAATTATAGTGCCCGACATCGCAATTTCAAAATTTGATTTTGGGTTCGAACGAGCTCTAATGGGTGGAAGTGGAAGGGAATTGGCCTAAACAAAAAGAGGCGAACTTTTTTGTCTAATCAAGTATGGGTCTGAGGCCTCTTCTTATGCACATATGACGGTCGTAAGGTCGGCCCCACATCGATAATTTTTTTGGTATGTTGTGGAAAAATTGAGGGGAACTTTTTTGTCCGTGGAAGTATGGGTCGGGAGGTCTCTTCTATCTGATCAAAGTCGGTTCTAAGATTAGCCCTAGCAGAAAAAAAAGAATTTTGTTAAACTTTTTTTCATTTTTTTTTCATTTATGTTTTCTTTTCGATATTTGGAGAGGTTTTTACACCGTTTCTTCGGACGGGTCTTTCGTCAATCTCCAATCCGATTTAACGTTGACGTAATTTCATACACTTCAGTGTTATGCAATACTTACTTAGATACGATCGAGTCTTTTTGCAACATCTTTTCTGTTTGCCACATCTATTCTGATGCGTACGGGGCCCTGGCATATGTTTCCATTGTACTTCAATGGAAAAACACACTTAAAGACTGATTGCCTCCCTTGGACGCGAGAATTTCTATAAATTATTGCCTTCTTTGTCGCAAAATGTGGGTGTAAAGTGAATCGTTTTCGAGATTTTGTACCCTCATTTCCTTGACCTCCCTTTTTCTGTGAAGCCCGTCCTCGCAGTACTCCCAGTATTCATCCTCCTCGCATTCGTTTCGCTTATACTACTCCCAAAAAAAACTAACCAACTTTAAGCTTGTCTTGAGTTCTACAGAATAATAAGTCTTGTCTGGCTATTAAGATTTGTTACAATTCTTTTGTAGGTTGAGGCTCATTTTAAGTTGTGAATTGTTTGGTTGATCAAGTAATGTCTTTCTTTGTTCTTTTCCATCAGAATTTTTCATAATTGCTTGCCACTCGATTATTCGATTCAATATTAAAAAACAAGACCTTCGCTATGGCATTTCGCCGTAAAAACCAAAGCTATCACACTATATCCATTATTGTTCAAAACGTTAATGTTGTACTAACTTCTTCAACACAAATGTCGCTTGAAAGGTGTTAAAAAATTAACATCTCGCATTTTATTGTAAGCATGTTTACGTAGATGCAGATATGTAAATTGCACTTTATTTTGTGCTGATTTCAAATTCCTCCTTGAACTAATAGTCAACATTATGTGTTATTTATTTGAGTAATATTCATAGAATGCATTAAGAAGCATCAACTATTCGTTTTTTTAAATAAAATTTACTTTGGCTCTCATTTATTTAACCATTTGGTTTGATTTGTCGCTGAAAAACATGTCGCATAAAACTCTAAACTAGTAGTAATCGTATTGCATGTTATATTAATGAATTGCGCATACGATATGTAAATAAATCGAAGAAAGTGTTAACAGTTCAGTAGGAATCTTGAATGCAGATAAATCTGTGTAGAAGACCGGTATGCACGTACTCAGCGGACAACCTTCACCTGAGGGCCTTTTAGCATGTGTACCAAACGAAGATGGTTTTATTTTTCAATTTATTTACTGATATCCATATAAAAAAGGTATGCAGGAAAACGACAAAAATGTTTAAAGTGAAAGAGTTTGCATATCCTGAAAAAAACTTTTATTAAGTTGTTGGTATGTAATACTTTTTTCATTATTTTTTGATTACGCAACTGCAAATTATTTATATGACTGTGAACTGGTACTAGGTACCATAAAGGTTTATTAAAATAGCTGCAACACAGTATGCAACCTTTTGATGGGATGGAAATGTGATATTCTATCGACTCCTTCCTGAGATTCAGGAATAGGGCGACTTCAAAAAAATTTCAAATACGGAAATACTCCACCCGAATAGTCGAAAAGCAGTATCATTTTTTATTTCAAATAGATGTCATGCTTTGTGTCGTTGTCGTTCTGGCTTTCAAATAAAAATAGCTCCACGATAATTTTGTTGCTATGTCCGAGACTTAGAACTGCAGAATTTGTCCTAGTTCTTCGAAGTAGATTTAACTGAAATTAATTTTGTTGAAAAGCCGAGATTAAGGGATTGAATTTGGGCAAATTCGGTAGAAAACTTTCTAAGTTATGGTCGAAAAAGTGGTCAAAAACGTGGTTTTTTGAAGGTTTGTGGAGCTTTTTGACTTATATCTCTGCGAAATTAGAACGGAAATCGCTCTTCAAGGTTTTGAATGAAAGATGTGGACATCAAAAATTCAAGAAAATTAAATTAATGAAAATCTGTTGAGTGGCTCGAGCTGAAGAGTCTTCAGTGTGGGCCAAACTCACGCTACGCGACCACTTACGATATTTGGTTATCTTTTGTGCGGTTTTGCAGATAAAATAGATTTTTGTTCACTGCACTATGGGTCAGGGGCCTCTCCTAAGTGCTCTAGTTCGGTTCTAAGATCGGCCCTAGTGCATTTTTTTTTAAATTTTGAGATTTTTTTGAGGTTTTAGAGAGGTTTTTGTGCTGTTTCTTCGGACGAGGTTTTCAATATTGCCCTTTCGGCAATTTCCAATCCAATTTAATGTCGACGTAATTTCATGCACTTAAGAGTTAAGTCAACATTTCGAATCTTTTCGCAACATCTATTCTGCTTGCCACATCTATTCTGATACGTACGGGTCCCCTGCATTTATTTTTCAATTCTAATTCTCCCACGCTCGACCGAGATATCCTTAAGATATTTTTGCCAATTTTTAAAAACTTTTTTTTTTATCTTGAGCCCTTGAACTTAGCTACGGCTCTAAAAAATTTTTGTACATTACTCGAGTAAATCTTTTACGATTTTCAAAACATTTTTTTAATCGAAAGATAAAACAATTCCATACAATTTAAGGAAGAAATTTTTTTGAATCTGAGCTCATGGACTCAGCCAGGGCTCTAAAACTGAATCTCTACGAGGGCCCAACGTGTTTTTTCTGCATAAATCGGGTAAATTTTATCCGATTTTCAAAATCTTTTTTTTTTCCTGAAAGATAATAAAAAATATATAAAAGATTTAATTTGGGAAAAATAGGTCGAAAGCTTTCAAAGTTACGGTCGAAAAAGTGGTAAAAACGTGATTTTTGAAGGTTGGTTGAACTTTTTGACTTGATATCTCTGCAAAATTAGATCGGAAATTACTCTTGAAGATTTAAAATAAAAGATATGGATATCAGAAAACATGAAAATTAAATTAGTCAAAATCTATTGAGTGGTTCGGGCTGTAGAGTCCTCAGTGTGGACTGAGGAGCCAACTCACTCTACGCGATCCAAAAAAAAAAATTATGCCCGAATTTTACTTCAACATATGATTGAATAGAAATTGACAAAGAAGATAAATTCAGATACTTTGGGTTTGTTCTTGATAAGCACAAAGAACATTACCTGGCAAAATAACATAAATTATCTGTTCGAGAAGGAGTTCCAAACAAGATTTCGGATTTTTGACCTACAAAAATTGTATTAACTATTTTATTTCTCGAATTATCTTTATGTAACTCAATTGAGTGCGACAAAGTACTTTTACGCACTCAGTGCGTAAAAGTAACTTTGTCGCACTCAAATCTGTACATAAAACGTTGTATGCAACGCCATGTATATGTGTTCGTGTTTTTTTCGCATACGATGTGTTGCCCCACTCACTGCGTTCGTGTGGCAATCTCACATCTAATGCAAAAAAAAACACTCACACATATATATGTAGCTGCATAAATTACTATTCTGTACTTTTGGGATATGCAGCGATATTACATCATGCCCGTAGCGGTAGCGGAGGGCGTGACGCAGTCCCCACACCCCAAAAAAAACGTCCACAAACCCAAAAACACTCCATACAAAAACCTTTGGGGCAAGTAGCCATATATAGACGAACTTTTGAGTTTTTTCTTCTCACCTCCTCCCCCTCCAAACTATTTTTAAAAAAACTACGTCGCAGCAGCTTTCAAACAAGCCCTCATTCATCAAAATCGGTTGAAAATTGGCTGAGATATCGAGATTTGAAAATGACACTTTTGTATGGAGAAATAATTTTTCTATTGTTCTCATCATTATGGAAACTTTTTTTCTGATCTATCGGTTTCTATCTATCTATGTTCTATCTATTAATAATTTTCGATCTCGAGAACTAGACAGCCGATCTTCCTGAAATTTTCAGGGAACGACAGTCTCGGCCCAAATGAAAAATTTCATATGCCGCTTTTCCATGAAAATTCTGGAAAAGCCGTGGCATGTGGAAAAGTGGTCAATTTTGAGGGTTTTTTAGGTAGTGCTCGGAGTTTTCAAATTTTAGCTTCGGAGTGACAATAGCTAGAGAGTTGGCTTCTTTGGGAAAGTTATAGAGTTTGGTCAGGAGAATTTTTTGGGGTCATAAGAAAATGGCTGCCAGCTGTCATGACATGTCATAGCGGCGCCATCTTGGATTTTCTAGAAAGTGGGGTCGCCGAGGCGCGGAAGTTGGTCGAAATCGAGGCGAAAGTTTTCGCCAAAAAATTTTTTTCGTCGGAATCGACAGATATTGACTTCGGCGTCATTTTGATGAATAGAAAGTGGGGTCGCCGAGGTGCAGAAGTTGGTCAAAATCAGAGGTGTTCAAATGAAATGGTCAAGAAACCAAAACAAAAGAAAAAGCTTCCAAAAGTACTGATATCCCAACAAAAACCTCTTAAAAGGTAAAGTGTGACGCAGTTCCTAATGTCCACTTCCAAAATTAATGATATCAGTGGAGGTGACGCTTACGCTGAAAATACGCAAGAAATGACGATGCAAAAAAAAAAATCTTTTTAAAAAATTCAAATGTTTGAAATTGCGTCACAAATGCCAGAGCCATCAACGTAATAATTTTTCCACACTTTCAGTTTTCACATGCAAAATTTTCTCAAAAACTAAGTTAATAAAGTTAGTTGGGTACCTTTAGAAGAGGTTGAAAAATTACTTTTGAACTCAGTAAAAAAGTTATCCCCAAAAGTCAGGCATCAATAAGGTCAAATTTTTGCTATGTAAAAACTGAAAGCACAGAAAAATTATTTCGTCGTTGGCTCTGACATTTGTGACGCAATTTCAAACATTTGAATTTTTTAAAAAGTTTTTTTTTGCATCGTCATTTCTTGCGTATTTTCAGCGTAAGCGTCACCTCCACTGATATCATTAATTTTGGAAGTGGACATTAGGGACTGCGTCACACTTTACCCTTTAAGAGGTTTTTGTTGGGATATCAGTACTTTTGGAAGCTTTTTGTTTTGTTTTGGTTTCTTGACCATTTCATTTGAACACCTCTGATTTTGACCAACTTCTGCACCTCGGCGACCCCACTTTCTATTCATCAAAATGACGCCGAAGTCAATATCTGTCGATTCCGACGAAAAAAATTTTTTGGCGAAAACTTTCGCCTCGATTTCGACCAACTTCCGCGCCTCGGCGACCCCACTTTCTAGAAAATCCAAGATGGCGCCGCTATGACATGTGTTGAAAAGTTATTTAAAAAAATTGTTATTTGAAAAAAAAACATTTCAAAATAACCATAAAAAAAATAAATATTATAGTATTGTAGTATTGCTAGGTAAATTATGTTTATTTGGAATGATTGGAAAATGGAACGACATGGGCCTCCGTGCGAAGCGTTCCAAATCCAAAATACGAGGTCGGGTTGAAAAAGGCGGTACTTTTCGAATGAAACTTTTTCATTTGAAAAAAGTGTTTACTTATTTTTCGACGTAGTCATCTCATTCGAACCGAATCTCGTTCCAGCGAGCGATTTTTTTAGATTTGGAAAGAGAAAGAAGTCGAAAGGGGCTAGGTCTGGAGAATACGGTGGATGCGGTAGTAATTCGTATCGCAATTGGAATCAGTGTGGCCATGGCTACTCCGGCTGTGTGTACTGGTGCGTTGTCATGGTGAAACAGCACTTTTTTCTTTGCCAAAGGAGTATGTTTTTTTTGCAATTTTTCATGTAGTTGGTTCAATAACTCAGAGTAATAGAGCCCTGTTATTGTTCTGCCCTTCTCCAAATAATCAATGAAAATCACTCGTTGGGAATCCCAGAAAATAGTCGCCTTCAACTGGTATAGGGCCAAACACTGCTTTGAAGTTACCATAGATTTTTCCATCTTAACAGAAAATTAGTGCAGAGTTTGACGTTTCTAATTAAAAAATAGTAACTAACGGCTTACTCGATCGATTTGATTTTTTTTTTTGCATGGCTAATAATTTTGACAATATTTAAGAGCAAAAACATCTCAAACATAGCGCCATCTATTGAAAGTACCATCTATTTCAACCCGCACTCGTACATGCAAATTTTGATTTGGAACTAGACGATTTCGAACGTTGCAATTCAAGATTCGTCGTTATTTGCATAGACTCTTTGTTTATTATGGTTCAAATTCAAATGCCGTTCCAAATCAAGACGAAAGAATTAGTGCATGGAATTCCGAAGAACCGTGAAAGTATATGGTCTATAAGGCTATAAGTTCCACGATAACAAAGAATCGATATATATAGTCTCATGGGACAAATTGTTTGTCTCGAATTGGTAGCCATTCATAAATGACGTTTGGTCCTTAGGGGAGAGGGGGCTTAGGAAAACCGGACGAATTCGGAAGGAGGGAGGGGTGGATGAGAAATAGAGAAATGGAATGTACAGTGTTCACCCATCACCATTCCAAAATGTAGACCTCCTCTAATCACTGCCGGACTGATTGATGAGATGATGGTCATTATTCAAAAACTGCTAAGGAGTGATAGGGCTAGATTCGAGGCAAGATGTTAATCATATAATGAGACTCTGTCCATAACAGCGAAATGACTTACACGGTTCATAAGTCATATGGCGCCAAAATAGAAATCAATTCATTTTTTAATGTTTGTGTAATGTTATTCATTCATCATTATTTGTATTTATTTTTATATTTTCTACGTCATTACATGATTGGCAAAATAAATAGTTAATTGACATTGAAAAAGAGACGAGGTCCATTCTAATTGTTCAACTTAAATCTATTACGCTTTATACTTTAATAAATCGATTGATTGAATAGAGATGAATGGATGTAAAAAGGACATTAAAAAACTTAAACGATGATATGACTTGTACAATTTTTGTTATTTTTTCCGTAGTGATTGATGTTGAAATATTTATTAAGTTAATTAAATTAAATCTGCATAATTACGACCTACCCAACGCATACTATCTTCATTTTGTTCAACAAAGCTTTATCTTTCCTTTTAAATGAATTTCAGATTCTACAGCTGCCTGTGCTTAAATGTGTGTTAAATTTGTGCTTAAATCTTCAAAATCCCTATTGTTGTATTGTATATATATAGTAAATTCCAATTGTCAAATTGACATTTTAGGCTTCAAATTTTTAATTAATTAAATTGTCATTTTGGTAGACGGAACGGACTGGATTTCGATACCAACATAACATTTAATTAGTAAAAATAACTTTAAAATTTCTTCTACGTTGGTACTGTTTATTTCAAGTGTATTGCATTTTTCGATTAAATAAAGGTCAAAAAACTCAGAAATGAAAATTGGACCCTCACAGCTCTGCCGTAATTTGCATAAGAAACTTAGTGCGAAAGAGAGAAAAAAAAATCTATGCAAAAGTAAAGTACATACAAAATTTTTGTCTCTTTCACACTAAGTTTCTTATGCAAATTAGGGCAGAGCTGGGCTTAGGTGCGAGGCGATTATCATTTCTACATATCATAAAATGAGAAGTACCACGTTGTAAGTCGCGGTTTGATATATTTTACGAATGTTAAACTGTTTTGGAATAACTTTATATTTTAGTGGATCAAAAATTGAACAGAAGTTATCTCCTTGTAGCTAACCAAAATAAATAATTCCGGTCCAGTCATTAATCTTATTGCTGTCGCTGTCATATTATTACGAATCAGGCAGTAAAAACAACTGATGCGCAAAATGCTTCCAAATTTTTTTTGCTTAAAAACAAAATCACGAAGACATTTGGATTGTTGCAGAAACGGACAACATTAATGTAAATTTTTTTAACAACAAACATGCTTGCATATGCGGAAATCAATTAATACTTTAGCTTTTGTGTATTGCTGACATTGAATTCATCAGACAAATGTGGTAATTATTCATATTCATAGTTTTTATTGTTTCAAAAATTCAGACTCGCACGAGAACATTGTGGAGTCTCATGCTGGATTTACACAACAACATGAGAAGGAATATTTTGAACTTATGAATGAAGTTAACATTTCAACATCCGACAAGAGCGGGTCCGATAGAAACAATGTTTTGCCAGAGTAACTTTTGCTAAAAAAAATTTTAAATTTCAAAAAAGTGCCTCAATAGTTATATACTTATCGATCGATGTTTTCATCTAGTAGTTGAACTACTTTTTTGAGATTGCTTAGATTGCTTTTAACAAACTTTTCGCTAGAAGATAAGTCTGCACTTTCAGCCAGGACACTTGGTGCCGAAAATTTGAAAATGCCAAAATTAAGGCATTCCACGAAAACTCCGTTCCTACGCTCGAAATGCTCAGTGGTAAAGATATTCATAGAAAATGGTGCACTAGAAGGATTGATCCTTCAACTAGAGGTTAGTTATTTTTCTATTACTATCATTTTGTAACTACTGAATTGCCCAGTAGCGAGTACATTACATTGTATTAATTTATAATTTAACACCTGGCTGCGTTCTTGAGCCCATAATCTGAGAAAAAAGAAGGCAGCCTGGTGCTGAGCATATATTTTTACGAAAGAATAGAAGGCAGTTAGATCTATTCGCCATATAAGTTTCAACTCGGCACCAGGCTGCGTCCTCGAGCTATGACACATTGAATGCAGGTAGCAGCAGCAGCCTGGTGCCGAATTGAAACTTATGTGACGTATTGAACTCAGCCTCCGCTTTATTAAGAACAGATGTCCAACACCAGGCAGCCTTTTTTATTCCGTGCTTTAGGTCTCAAGCCTGGTGCCGACTTCGATGGTGTTACGAACTAATAACCTCACTTGTTCTTCCAGTTAGGCGCAGTCAGAATTTCAGCACCAGGCTCCCTTGAGCGACAAGGTTTTGCCTTTCTTCAGACGCCCTCTTGAGCCACATTAGGTCTATTACATGCATTTTGTAAAAGGAACATACAATTCGAATTACTAATTATAAACGTCTATTTGTTTCTCTGCCTATTTATTTGTATGTCTGTCACAAATCACCAACCGTATGAAGACTGAATCAAAATTTTATAGCAAAAAAAAACAATCTGATACCTAGATTTTAGTTTTCTCAAAACGTCTTTTTGGTTGAAGAGAATGTCTGGTGTCAATGGAAAAGTTGTTGGGTTTAGGGGTTTAGTATATTGTGTATCGGGGCACCCAATAAAAATGGTAGATATGCAACAGCAGTTAGAAAAGTGCTAAATTTTTATGTTTTTAGAAGTATCTGTTGTTTTTAAAATACCACCGAATTTTATTTCTGCTTCATTTTAGAGGCGGCGGATTAAAACATTATACCAAAAACTATACTACCAAAAAAGCCACATGTTAGTATTTTTAAAGATGATTTAATTTTGCCAGGATATCAAAATCTTTTTTGAAGATATCAAAATTATTTGTTTTTGGGATGTCAAATTATTTTGGACTTTTGGACTTAGTCAGGTCCCTAAAACTGCTAGGACCCAACGTGTTTTTTCTTATCCGATTTTCAAAAACATTTTTTCCTGATAGATGGTTGAATAAATGATCACATGAATTTGGCCAAAATCGGTTAAGAACTTTCGAAGTTATGGTCGAAAAAGTGGCCGAAAACGTGGTTTTTTGAAGGTTGGTTCACTTATATCTCGGCAAAATTAGAATCTCTCTTGAAGATTTTGAATGAAAGAAATGGACATCAGAAATTCACGGAGATTAAATTAGTGAAAATCCGTAGAGTGGTTCGGGCTGTAGAGTCCTTAGTGTGGGCAATTCACGCTTCGCTACCCTCCACGATATTTGGTGGTTTTTCGTAAATATTTCTCTAATGATGAGGTTTGTTGTTCAGTGTTGTAGAGAAAAAATTAGCGAGCATTTCTGTACATGGAAAATATGGGTTAGAGAACTCTTCTAAGTGCTTGATGTCGCAGCTGGAAATAGTGTATATCCTTGGTATCTAGGATACCGGGCAGTTTTGGGGCCGAAAGACCGGATATTCGGGAAATGTGCTCGAGCGGGTCACATTTCGGGAAATATGCCCAAACGAAGCTCGAGCGGTTCGCTTTTCAGGAAATATGCTCGAGCAAAGCTTTGGGAAATGGGAAATGACTAAAAAATGGGAAATCGCTTCAAGATGGGAAATCGCTTCAAAGTTGAAATTACTAAAAATGGGAAATCGCTTCAAAGTGGGAAATGACTAAAAATGGGAAATCGCTCCAGGATGGGAAATGACTAAAAAATGGGAAATCGCTTTAAGATAGGAAATGACTAAGAATTGGGAAATCGCTTAAAAGTGGGAAATGACTAAGAAATGGGAAATCGCTTAAGAATGGGGAATTACTAAAAATAGGAAATTGCTGAAAACGGTGGAAATTGATGAAAAATGGGAAATTACTGAAAAACGGGAAATAAATAAAAAATGGGAAATGGCTGAAAAATGGAAAGTGAGTAAACAACTTAGTTGAAAAAAATTTCGCTAGCTCCGCTTGCGCCTTTTATAAACTCTTAGAATATTTGATTGAGATTTTGATAACTTCGTTCAAAAAAATCTCGCTCGCGATTTGTGAAACTTTTCTTTGTAAAATTTTGATTGACATGCCAACGATTTTTTAAAAAGTATTCAAAAAAATCTCGCTCGCGGATCATAATTTTTCTTTGTAACATTTCGATTGATATGTCAAAAAGTTCTTTAAAAAGTATTAAGAAAAATCTCGCTCGCTCCGCTCGCGATTCATAAATTTTTCTTTGTGAAATGTTGATTGATATGTCAACGATTTCGGAAAAAATTATTAAAAGAAAAATCTCGCTCGCTCCGCTCGCGATTCATAACTTATTCTTTCTAAAATATTGATTGATATGTCAACGGTTTCGTCAAAAAGTATGAAAAAAAAATTTCGCTCACTCCACTCGCAACATTTTAACATTTTGGTAAATAACTTTTGGCCAACGGGAAATCGCATTTTGATCACCAGGAAATCTCAATTTTTCACCGGGAAATCTTGATTCCTCAGTGGGAAATTTTTCGATTTTAGACGGATACCAGGAAAAAATGGGAAATCGGATTTGGATACCGGGAAAAAAACATTATTTCCAGCCGCGCTTGATGTTGATTCGAAGATCGACCCTAGTACAAAAGAAGCTGTTGTGTTCGACAGGTTTTTCCATATTGCCCTTTCGTCAACTTACAATCAAATTTAATGTTGACGTAATTGCATACGCTTAAGAGTTAAGGCAACATTTACTTAGACACCTTCGAGTCTTTTTGCAACATCTATTCTCATCTATTCTGATGCGTATGGGTTATCAATGTAGAATCTTCTCATCTCTGTTTCATATATGATGCAAAAAGATGAAGCCGCGAATACTCCTTGGAACCAAAAATCGAGGCTGTATCATACTACCAAGATTACTCCTCAAGCTTCTAATTTGTCGTTAAAAAAACAACCAAACAAACAAGTATGACAACCCTTGATTTTACGTACTTCTTCCTTCCTCCTCCTAACATGGATGCGGGTAAGGGGACTGGCTGACGATCTCAGCACCTTACCATAGCGTTACCAACCCCAGATTGTTATATATATTTATGGTCCCGTTATGGTAACAAACTATGTAAAGCCTTTCCTTTGTAGTAAACCACTTTTTGTGAAGGAAAATGAAATGTTACAGGGAAATATCTATCGTAATATGTCTTCGAAACCATTATTAGATACCGGTCTTAATATCATTGAGTAGATGTGCAATACATAATTTAAATTTTATGCAAATGTGGACATACACAACTCACATATAATTTATTTTGCATGACAAAAAAATCAATTGACATTTTCTTCACAATTTAATTTGTAAAATTATGTGCTGTGAAACCTACTTCGTATTTGAACGATATTATATCAGTTGGAAGAACTAAAAAATTATCGGTATAAATTTGAATATATTTATTATCGATACGAGGATAACTGTACCGGAAGAATGAAACGATATAAGCGGTAGAAACCAAATTTAGCGGATATAAATAAAAACTTCTCCTAAACAGGTTTACTTATGCGTTAAATGTTCTAAGATTGCGCTATAATACGCGTGAAGATAAATTTCCGCTGTGTTGTACAGCCTGTACAGCTGACTTTTGTTTGAGCTCAAATGTGTGCAGAGACGTGAAGTGGTAAATTTCTCTACTGCCTTCCGTGTCTTTCCTTATTTATTTTTTTAAATTTTACATTTAATCATTGTGTTTGCACTGTGTAGAGCAAATTTATTTGTTTTTACGTGTAATCAACGAGTTATTTTTGAAGATGTGATGACAAATTATTATGCAACTGTAACAACTAAACTAGAATGCACAGCTCAATGACAACTATGCGATGTCACGTTCCAACTCACACGACAAGAGACGCGTACAATGTTCGCAAGTGGTATCTATCGATTTAGGCTGTTCCAAAGATATTCTAGAAAAAATTTTTTCCATGTATGTGGACTAGAGGTGTCCACAATTGTATAGGAAAATTAAAATGTTGAAAAGTTTCGGGCACCAAGCGGAATATTTCTCTACTTGTATCTCTGAAGAAAAGTGTCCATGGACACAACTGAATCCGAGGTGATTGAGGGGTAGCTCAACGACGAAATGTGCAAAAAATCACGAAAATCGATGTAAATGTAAGATTTTATTAAGTTGGTCATATCTTAAATATGATGAAGAGTCATGTTAAGGCAAGTTTGATTTAATCCCTTCAGTTTGGTCCCAATAAAACGTTTTTTTGGTCTATAGGTGTATCTGGGCATTTTACCAATCGTTAGAGTCCGACAATGATCATCTTGTACGCCGACCTTTTCACCCTGGAGCCGCGTCGGTGGGGCTATGTGCGAATGTTTCAAAAGTACTTTTTAGTTGAATTTGCATGGAACTAATAGGTTTTGGTGTAAAACATCATATTTCTGTCGGCGGAGTCACTGAAATTTCAATTAGCGGTCAAAAACGTGATTTTTTTAGGGTCCGTGAAATTTTTTCGCTTATGTCTCTGCAAAGTAGATGCGGAATATGGTTTTCGAGGCTTTAAATAAAGGCGCTAGCGACCGGAATTCGCGTGATTAACGAAGACGAGCTAGAGGCTCTCCTTTGTTGGAAAATATCAACCTACTCATCAGTCGGTTACCATTGCTGCGAACCCACTATGCCCATTTCATTCTGAAATTGCCTCGCATTACCGAAACTTGTCTACCTACTGAAGTGCGCACCGATTTGGAAGTACCCCGATCTCCTACAAGAACTGGACATGCAGCTAAAATTGGCCTTAGTTATTATCTTGACACTTTGTCTAAAAAATGAATTCGACGTAAAATCAACTTAATTAAAAAACACTCCATTTCACGTAATTTCGCCCGGAGGGTCGATTCCATGCAAAAAAATGATTGTAAAAGGGTTCTTGAGGGATAACAATACCAAAAATGGTCGAAAAATGGACTTTTTTGTAATTTTACATAGGAAGTTCAACCCAAATTGGGAAGGTTGGTGTCCATAGGTATTGAATGTAAGCTAGGTCATGAAATGCTATTGTTTTGAGTCAATTGTATTGTATTTAGAGGCATTTGTAAATGTTTGTCGAAGAAAAAGTGAGAAAATTGGCATCTTTTCACTAGAACTACCATAAATAAGACTGGAAATCCACAAGTCCGTCAGCTATCTAGTCTAGTCAGACTATTTTTATCTGAACTTTCAATTAGAGTCAGATTTTACTCATTTCACTTAAGTTTCAGCCACTGAAAATATGTAAAAACCAAGGTTTTGATGTAGTAAAAAATTGAGCCGCGGAGTCCTACGAAGCATTTTACAAAATACTGCTATAGCGAATATTTGTCACCCAATCATGTTCTTTCGATGCCACACCGTGGATTTTTTAAACGTCTTTTCCTTCATCGATCGGGACCCCCTAGTATGTACTACTCCATATAAACAACGGATCGAGTCTATTTTGCATCATTAGTTACGACGATAAAATTGAAGTCTTAGAACTCATGATCTTACCATATTAAGAAGAATCTAGCGCATAAAATTGTAATATAAAATGTCTTCATGCAAAGTATATGAATTTACATCACATCACATAACTTTTAGCATATCATGCATATGACCATGCTGACAAATCAGCCATTACAAAAAATGCCGTGAGTTATGAGTCGCAATCAAATGTGGCAGTTTGATAGTTGAAATAATGAGACGCATAATACACGACGTTGCATGACATTATTCGATATAGATCATGGTCTTGTACTGTCGAACGTTTGTATTGTTTTATTTAATAAAAGATCAAACAAAAATTGTAACTTTAGGAGAATGTTAAAAACTATCTATTCACTTTTGTTGTTTTATTCTTAACATATGTCATGTGTCGTTTAGGTTGGCAATGTGGATTGGTGAACCTAAACAGATATGAGAAGGACATGCCATTCAATTCGTATAAGTTATTTTCAAATAAAAAAAGTAATTACCGATAGTCACGTAAGGAAATTATTGGACAATTCACATTTGCGCCAATTTTTTTTTTTCAATTTTTATTGCCGCAGTTTCAATATGAAAAGTTTTTAAACAATTTCTATTCAGAAGTCTCAACTCTTACCATATATGGATATATCACAAGGATAAAAAACGAAAGTGGTTGAAACGTCCTGAGTTGAGTGCATAACAGAGTCCGAGGATTTTTTAGCCACCTTACTCTCGCGACAGAATAGTGCTTTATACTTTGTATACTACTCCAAAAAATAATTAGCGATATTATGGGTGGGATATTGAGAACGTGCTACAATAAATTTGGCAAAAGTCCTAGATGTTTTCTTTTTCACTCATAGCCTCGCAGAGTGAGAGAACTAATAGTAGGTTTGAACTTTCTATACTTCATAGTATCGTCTAATGTTTTACTGCGTACGCGAGAGTGTTTGGTGCAAACTGATTTAAGTAACATGTGTGTTCTCAATAGTATTTTTCATTTGAGGCCAACAAAATCAACGCTTTAGAATAGAAGAACAATAGTCGCGTGCCAGGCATCTAGACATAATTTTTTTGAAAAACGTTCTTCACAAACGTTGCTCTACATCAAATTATCTACCAGAAAAAATACTCCGGATCATTGTATTCCAAATTCCAAGCAATTCTTTAAGTTTTAAGAACCAAGGAAATATCTAATGAAAGAGCAGCATGACTTAACGATCTTTGCTTTTACATCCAAACATTGGTGCATTTATTGTATTGTCTTTAATGCAGGGATTTTTATCAAAGTATAACGAGGCTCTCTAAATGTTCTCGCATAGATCATCTAACAATTGTAATTATCGTGTACGATTGTCAAAACTTATTTAAATTTAAAATAATAAAACGATGATGAAATGTATAGGTAATTTCTAAAAGTGCATGAGATATATCTCATCTTATGAGCCAACAACAATGAGAAACTATTTTACCGGCCTCAAAGTAATGTAATAATTGAGACGCTCCTACAATTATCTATACGGCAAGCATTCACTACAGCAAAATGCCATCGAGCACTTGGAAGATTTTCTTTTTTATACAAGAACTGAAATGTGTAAATATTGTAACAATAATGAACTTTTGACACTGTGTGCGCTATACATACAGACGGATTAAATATTCGCAATGCACCGTGGGAAGCAGCCCGTTAAAATCGAAATGTTTTTATTATTTTATTTAGAGTTTTGTTGTTCAACATTATGCCTATATAATGAACAGAGCATTCAAAACCGATACAGAAAGCATAAAATACATCGGACACTTGTACAGATATTTATTACAGTCTATCTTTTTGTGTGAAATTCAATTTATAGGAATCACGGTGATCGCTTCACATATTAGTAGACTAACACATAATTTTAATTTGGCATTAGTTGGGAAACAGGGAAAGTTCTAACAAATTTTCTGACGCGAGCAGCGCCGCCGGCTGTTCTAAAATAGTAGATTACAGTGGGGGTGCGGAAGTAAGTCATGACATGGGGGATCAATTTTGTGAAATGAGCCTAACTCAAGAGTGTGCTTTTAAGCAAAAAGCTTTGAAAACTGTTTTTTGACGAGTGTAGAGTTTGTATCCCGAGCCAAGGGCGAGGTATACAACTACACTCGTCAAAAACAGTTTTTAAAGCAAGTTGCATAAAAGTACACGAATGTGTTTGTGAGTGTCACGAAATGATGCAGAATGGATGACTTTCCAACCTCCACTGCATACTGTTTTACTCATCCGAAAACGCGTCATTACATGTAGATTATAGATATTTCCGGTGGGGGCCCAATGTAATGAGTACATGTAATGAATAACATTTAATGAATAACTTCCGGAGTGCACATATGCATGTAGTGACAAGTTTTCGGTGGGACAAGGAGTAAAATTTGTTTTCGGTTACAGAAATTTAAACTAAATCGACCATTAAAGGGTAATAACCGAAATACACAGTTTATCACAGGTTTAAAGTACATTTCAAATAAACATGAAATATATGCGTTTTCTGCGAAAAGCTGCCACTCAGAATTTTAATGAGTAGCTTTTTACTTAGAAATATATGGGAGACATAGTCGGATGCTATTCGACATTCAAAAGTGTCATCTGATGCATGAATATCGTGAATGAGTAATAAATATTTTCATTTGCAACAAGAGTGAAGTTTGTGGTCAGAACAGAAAAACTGCAACGAGAGTGCGTTTTGTGTATCTTTCTCTGCGAGGGCGACAAACTTAATTCGAGTTGGAATCTTCTACTTCAAGTTATGAATTATACTTTTCACGCCGACTCTGGGAAAATAAATGTTTTCCCCTATATCAGAATAATTATTTCAATGACCGACTTGTCACGGCCATTGCGTGTAAAATCATCACAAATTATGATCAATGACGACGTTTTATACCATATGACTATGGAATCAAGCTGAGAAAACTTCATTGTAAACATTCGTCATCGAAAAACGGTGCTAGTTGAGTAAATTTTTTTGCAATCCTTTTGTTGCGTTCTATTGGTGATAAAATAAGAATCGTTACAGTTATTGACTTTAATTTTAAAAGTAACCTTTACTGTTAGCTTCATTATTTAAAATTAAAAAAATTGAACTATTCTACTTATCATTTGCATAATAAAAAGCCTTTATCTTGAGTTACTTTCATTTTTCATTGCTGAAGCATTAAACGCTTTTATCCCCAATTTATAACTTTCATCATACCTTAATTTTAAACAAAAGAATTCTAATGAAAATTATGGAAGTTAAAAGCACATGGCTGTACATTATTCTTTAAATAAAAGAATGATAAAAAAAAAAAGATTTGCTGGAGTATATCCAGTTTGTTTGGATCACTGTTAATTCCTTAACTGATTGTTCTGGTTAATGTTTTTAGACCCGTACGAAGAGCGAATATCTTCAAAAAGGGGTCTTATGCGTTTACCACGACGTTTGTAACCACCCCAATTTCAAACCGGGAGCAGGGAGGGAGCTTCGATCATGGTTCAACAATAAAAAAGATGTCCGTCCGTCCGTCCGACTGTCATCACGATAACTTGAGTAAAACTTGACCGATTTTTAAAAACTTTTTTCCCCTGAAAGGTAATTGAAAATGGCATGTAATTAAAGCGATCGCTATTAAATAAGATATTGTATAAGGAAAATAAGAAATGATAGCAAAAAATAAAGAATTGATCGCAAAAAAAAAAGAAATGATCGCTCTTGCGATCACTTTTCTTATGTTTTTGCGATCAATTATTTTTTTATAGCGGTCAATTCATTTTCTTAGATTATTTCTTATTTTAGAATTATCGGTTTAAATTCTTCTCATTGAAAATACTTTTATGGGATTGAAGCTTGGCACTGTCAGCTAAAGGGCCGCCGAACTAGGGCCGTTTAAGTGGTTTTTGTTTTTTTTTTTTATAACTCGAGTAAATCTTCTCCGATTTTCATAATTTTTTGTTTTGTTTGAAGGACCTGGGCATGCCCGACATTTTATGGAAGAAATTTTTTTCATTTTGGGCTCTTGGACTCATCTACTAGGGCCCAACGTGTTTTTTCTACATAAATTAGGTATATCTTATCCGATTTTCAAAAACTTTTTTTCCTGAAAGATACAGGAACGGAAAAGTGAAAACCGACAAGTTTCTGATTTATCAGACGAATTTACCATACAAATCAGAAACTTGTCGGTTTTCACTTTTCCGTTCCTGTAATCAGAAAATTGATTAAAAGAATGAATTTGGGAGGAATCGGTCGAAAACGTTCGAAGTTATGGTCGAAAAAGTGGTAAAAAACGTAGTTTTCTGAAGGTTGGTGGAACTTTTTCACTTATATCTCTGCGAAATTAGAACGGAAATCACTCTTGAAGATTTAAAATAAAAGATACGGACATCAGAAAATCACGACAATTAAATTAGTCAAAATCTGTTGAATGGTTCGGGCTGTATAATCCTCAGTGTGGGTCCAACTCACGCTACGCGATCTTACACGATATTTTGTGGTTTTCTGTGAAATTTCTTTAATGAAGGGCTTTTGAAAGTTGCGGGAAACGCGAACAATTGATGGACATCAGTCAATTCGAATAGTCAGCACTGACATCTGTAAAATTGTTTGACACATTTGTTTATTACAGAAATATGAAGTAGATACGAGACATTTGTCATCTTGAAAGCGTTTTGAAGTAAAATACCGAGAATTGAACTTGTTTCTCTTTAACTATTTAAGTTTCCTCTTTGTAACTTTTACAGTAAAGAAAAAACTCACCGCAATATTCACTAAGTAATCTTATTTTCTGGCGCATTGCCTGGAGCTGACGTGCGTGCGATGCGAAGTGACTCTTAAAAATTGTTATATTTTTCAAAAAATGAATTTTCATATGTTACTTAGAACAGTTAGAGTAAAGAAAATCATAGATCTGCCCCGTTTTAAGAGAAGAATACAATTTTCCTATTTATCCATTTTTGTGTCAGTTTTCGAGCGGTGGATGCTTTCAGTTGCTGAAATGTGACCTAATTTTTAGTTTGTATTACTTTTTGTATGTGTAAAAGCATTTCAAACACAAAAAATCAAAAATGTGAATTTTCATTTGTCGTCAGTTTAACATTTTTTATGGATATTATCGCACATCTGAAAAGTTTATGGTAGAATGTGCCGAGATGTGACATAAAGTCCCACAATGGAGTACTTTATATATGGAAATGTGGGGTTCGCATCTGGCAAAGTTGACGAAAAAAGGCAAACTTAGCCACTTTCAACACTCACATTTCCATATGCAAACTACTTTATTGTTTTACTTTAGGTCACATTTCGGCACATTCTACCATAAAAATTACGGATGTTGCAATAATATAGACAAAAAATTCAATGCCGACGACAAATATGACTTCACATATTTTTTCGAGAGCCCGAAAAAGGGTAAAAAACAAGCAACAACCGAGTTACTGTCTATTGAAACGAAACTGAGAGTAAGCAAACATTATTGTTTACAATGAGTTTGACATTAGACGTTAGGAGATGCCCGTAAATTTTACTGTGTTAGACGCGAGCAATATGACTATTATGTAAAACATTTAAACCAAAATATTAGTTCTTGAAAAAATGTTTTATGATGACAAAAAACTTGGAACTGCACACATTTTAAGATATTATGTTGTTATGTTGATTTTACTTCTACATATTCGAATTTGCTTATGTAGATTACTTTCTCACCTTTCCCGCAACTCCCAGTGTTGCAGAAAAAAAAAGAGGCGAACGTTTTTGTTCGTGGAAGTATGGATCAGTGGCCTCTCCTAAGTGGTATAGGTCGGTTCTAAGATCGGGTCTGGTGCAATTTTTTTTTTTCAAATTTTTTCTATTTTTTTTTGTTTTTGGGCTTTTTAAAGGATTGGAAATGTTTTTTGCGCCGTTTCTTTGGACGGGTTTTTCAATATTGCCCTCTCGACAAGAGTTAAGGCGACATTTACTTAGATACTTCCCAATCTTTTTGCAACATCTATTCTGTTTGGCGACTCCATTCTGATACGTTCAGGTCCTCTACATATGTTTTCGTCTTTAGATCTGTATGAAGGACTGTTTTATATTAGTGTACGCTAATTATGGCTAACTTTTAAAGTCAAAATATAAATTAGGATTTTTAACTGGAACGAAAGTTTCACATCCAATTTTCTGACTGGTAGAAACTATGTAAATCTTCAGAGATTTTGCAAAATATAGAGGGTACACCTTTACTGCTCGTAAACTTCGTATCGAAATTTTGTAAGTGAAATAACAAAAAAACTAAATCACTTTTGTTCAGAAGAATTAATTTCTAAATAATTAGCTGTCAGCATAAATCATTTTAAAAATAATTCTTCTAAACAAAAGTGGCTTCGTTTTTTTATTATTTCACTTACAAAATTTCGATACGAACTTCACGAGTAGTAAAGGTTTATCCCTATAAAGCAATTATTTTGTAAATCACCATTAAACTAGTCCTTTAGAAGCAGAAAACTTAGCGACTAGCGAAAATAAGGACTAGCCAATTTTGGATATAGCGAAACGCTAGTCGATATTATCGAGTATATTTGAAAATATGCTTCAGTTAGATGGTTTTAGGGTCTAAATAAAGAACTCTGTCAAATACGATACGATACGAATAAATCTCAACTGAATGTAGTCGAAAAAGAATTTTAAATTTGAGCAATTGAGCTTGGATTCATTGTATATATTAGAGGTAATCAGACTGAGAAAATTAGGGATGGAGTCCCATCTTTAGATCCCTCACCTGTTTTGTTATAGGAAAACGTTTTCAGCAATGGAAGTGCAGGTTGGGTTGGGCTTTGCATCGTTGCTGCGAACTTGCTTCTCGATTTTGCCTTTTCGGCAATATCCAATGCAATAAAGGGACGTTATCAGTACGTATTGTATCATATTTTCTACATTACTATTAGTTTCGGCTTTATGGAGAAGCATACGAGTCCGTGTTGCATTTTATTGGACCCGTACGAAGTACAAGAGGTCCTATACGTTTACTACAAACAATTTTATTGTAACACGGGGTAGATCGAGGTGGGAGTGGGGAGGATGCATCTATTATCGTCTAGAGATGACGAATCAGCAATAAAAAAAATGTCCGTC
>CM055404.1:98447432-98469139 GCA_029228625.1 Pseudolycoriella hygida | reverse complement strand
TTGGCACTCAAAAGTTATCTCTACTTTGTCCAACAACAAAAGTTCCCTAACAACAAAGTGAGGAAACCCCAAAATTTTAACAGTTTTCGCTGCCTAGCTCCTCCGCATGAAGTCGGATCAAAAAACTTTCTTCTACAAAGTTGTAGGTCATCAAAAACTCTAAAACTTTTCTTCCTCAAACAAATCTCTAAGAAGACATCTTGACTGACTTTTGGCCGATTTTCAATTTTCACTCTTTCTTGACGCATAACTCCCTTATTTCAGAACAATATCTAACCCCGGAACATGTTTTCTCGACGTTTTGCACCATACCCAACAACATATCAAAAAGTTTTTTTTTTCTTCGCCAGTGTAAACGCAATTAAACGCAAAAATAACGGGATCGTGACAGACAGACTTATAAATAGAAGAATAAATAAATAGACACATAAATAAATAGACACATAGATAAATAGACACATAGATAAACAGACGGACATTAGAGGTTTGTAATTAGTAATTGACACACACACTCTTTAACAATTAGTTAACCATGTGTCTTAACCACCACAAACAAGGAAAAACTTAACATGTTGACTAAAACGATGACGTCACTAAAATTAAAGAAGTTTTTATTGCAAATTTAAAATATTAGTCAACCGTATGCAGGCAAAATATTCAGGATTTAGGACATTGAGGGTGTTACTAATCGAATTAAAATAGTTCCTAAAACCCATAAAGATTGTCTATTAACAATAGAAACAAAAGATAGTAATTGCGTTAAGGGTTTAATGTTAATGTTAGTGTAGATAATGTAAACGCTACGGCATTGCAATGGAACGGGCTAATGTTCGCATAATTTACATTATTACCAACGAGATGACTCGAGTCCGATCCTAGCACTAAGGAAACTGTTTTTATTTCCATAATTAAACAATTAAGACTAATGGAATTAATTAAAACCTTGACATTCGTTCGATTGTGGACCACTTACATTACATACAAATACACAAACATATGCAAGAGACCCGAACGTAACTAAATAAATATTGCCTTAACTTTTAAGTATATGAAATTAGGTCCACCTACCGCAGCGCAGCCAGAATGAATGGAAATTAAATAAATTTTAAATTTCGGCATGGAACACATCGTGGAATATATGGAATGAAATTTTTCTTATAAAAAATTTTCTATATAAAAGACGCCCACTTAAGAGGCCTAATTATATCTTTATAAATATAAGAAGGTGTCGTCACACTCCCGGACTTTGTGCTGAGGGGAAGTATACGTCACTGATGCGCCTGAATTTGTGCTGACGAATGGTACCGATTTCGGAATTTGTGTTGCTCTGGTGACCCAGCACATATTCATCAAAAAATGAAATTTTGGCTTTTCGTAATTTTTATATGGGAACCTACTTCAGTTCAAGTTTTCTTCAAAAGACCACAGCACTAAAAATTTGTGCTGGAGACCAACCCCATGATTTTGAGATATCTGGGCGCAGAACACAAATTAAAAAATTTTCATTTTTCGCTTTTTTTGTATGGAGACCCTCTCCATTTCGAGTTTTTTTCAAGAAACCTTTACACCACGAATTTGTGCTGAATTTGCGCTGGCGATTGCAACCAACCCCAAAGTGAAAATCATGGGCGCGTGGTAGCGATGCGCTCGTGAAAAAGTCCTCATACGAACAAAAAATTAGGAATTTTACTAAGTTTTGACTCCCACCCCCTTGCGACGTACCCCCCGAAATATATTTTTCCAGGATTCTACGGAAAATTCTGAGTGTCTTTTCCCCCATTAAAATCGGCTCAGTGGATCCGGAGATATGACCTTTAGAAAATGATCTGTTTCTATACAAAAGTGCATTTTCACCATGCAAACCATCTGATCGTAAGATTCGGATGATATAAAAAAGTGAACTAGTTTAGTTTGGGTGTCATTCTTTGACCAGCTGTGTTGATATACACATGGTCTTAAGACAAGGTGTACTGATGAGTCGTAAACGACAAGATCAGCAACATTTTGTCCTTCAGATTTTTGAACAATTTGGAAGTAAATATGGACATTTTCGTAGAATCCAATAGATCTCAAGACACACCAAATCTGGACTGGTTACAAGGGTCGAGGTAAACGTATAAGCCTTCTTTACTTCGGACGGGTCCAATAATTTTCATCGACGACACTCTTGAAAGCTGCATCAAATCTCACCAAAATTCAGAATTTTTCCACAAAATTTACTATGCCGCTCACTATACCGGCTTTTGGCTGACATATAATAATAAGTAAATAATTTTCAGTCTTTGCATATTCCAACTAAATTTGTAGAATTCACTTACTCTTCTGTGTATCTGGTGTTGTATTTATTCGAGTGTGAATTTAGTTTTCACACATCGTTCTTTCATTTGAACTTTCTTCAATATATTGGAGTCTTTTCCTTCTGTGCTGAATGCAATTCATGTCCTGTGGATTATGAGATTCACTAGCTCATCGTATGCTTAATATTAGATTGATTAATTCTTTGCTTGAAACCGTACGAAAATCTTCGAAATATCTGTAGCATTTAAAATTATAAAATTCCGTTTCTACGAATGACTTTTGCACAAATTTTGATGTTAGGCAACCAACGTTATTATGCACTGTTAGCAAAGGTGTAGTCTATGCACGAGCTTTTTGTTTGATTTAGTATATCCAATTCGTTTTGCCGTTTCGCATATATAACTCGAAAACAGGTTATGAATAATCAATTGCAATTACATTGTCTACTGAGAAACCATCTCATCAATAAATCCTATCATTAATATTATTTCCAATTACAACTGAAACAATTTATGTTGCAATGTTTTATAAATGAAGCACCAACTGTACAAAAAATTATTAACTGAAAGAAAGTGCGCAAATCGAGGTGTTGAATTTGTAGAATTTAAATTCAATGTGGTATTTGAGATTATATTTCATTGTTATGTAATTTTTTTCTTCTCATAAGGATGGCATGAAAAATGTTACACCAACGTCGCATTATGGTGCAATCGTAGAGTTGTGCACCTTTGGAAAACGACGCCGACGATAACAAATCACTAACGCCTCCGCCCCCCATTTCTTTTTCGCCCCGCAGAAAATTTATGACTTTTTTGAATAAAAACAAATTCCATACATATAAAATTGTCAAAACTTGTCGTACTTCTTAACTACTATATATTTTTAAATCGGCTAATAAGATCGTCCGCCACATCCTGTTTTAATCGTTGTCAATGTTAGTGTCTTTTCTTTGAAAATATCGCAACAGATGCTAGTTGCACACTGTGAGAGGCTTCACATATGCCACAATATTGGTGTGGTCCTCTAAATCTGGACGAATTTAAAATTCCCGCCATACGCAGCTCAAATTTTAAAGAATGGTTGTTGTTGACACGTTATAGTCGAAGGAATATCGTTACAACTTCAATTTAGGTCATTCTTGCTTTCGCAATCGAAAAACTTTAAGGTAGAAGTAGAGAAAATGAAAAAAAAAATGTACATTTTTATCTAAAATCCAATCTATTCTTATTGACAAATAGCAAAATCTACGGTAAGTGATGTTATTAACTGATACAAGACTTGTTCGTGGAAAGAAAAATTTTATCCAGAAAATAATGCGGTTATCGAAGCAGAATCCTGGCCTTTCACAGAGATATCGTGATATGAAATTTCGCAAAAGTCTCTAAAACGAATATTAAAAGACTTAGGAAAACAGTCATACTCGGTCATCCACATGTAACTCCACAACTGCTATAGTTCTCTCTTTCTGACACACCTCCGATGAGCGAGAGAAAAGTACCGACTGTGGAGTTCCAAATCGGAATGAAAAGCAGTCAAAAACTTCGCCGAAAAGTACAATTGTGAAATTTTGTAAAATTTCTAAAATTTGCAAAAATTTTAGGAATCATAGGGAAGTAGGCCCCCATGACGTAAGTCCTAGTGAAAATTTAAAATAGCGAAAAAAAATGTCAAAAACAAATTGTATTTGAGAACAGAGTCACAACGTATAAAGCTAGCTTTTGACTTTTTTCCCTGCGATCAGTGATTTTTTTTCAGGTTCTACCTAGTGTTCTAAGTAGGGAATAAATCCATTTACCGGCCTTTTTTTGAAAACCGGTTTTCGGTAATACCGATTTTTTTCAAAAAAATAACCAGTCCGTTGTGTTGCTGTTTCGAATGGGAATTATTCAAAGCGTTGTTTTGCTTGGACATTTGTCAAATGTATAAGCAAAACAACGCTTTGTATAATTTTTTATATTGTTTCTTGTATTGAAGTTAAAAACTTTGAGTGAAGGTATTTTGTTTTAGTCTTCATTTCTCCTGTTTGGCTTAAAAATGTGCGCAGGCAGCAATGCTGATTTATCTGGAATATTGTCGCTCATTTCACCTATAAATTTGGGGCAAAGACACGAAAAACATGCAAAAAAAGGTTTTTCCCATTCACGTTGGTATTACCTTCATCGTACACGTCAAATGAGGCACTCGGACCCAACCCCTTCTAATGGTCACTTTTCGTGTCTCATTATCGTAGATTACCTCAACAAAGAAGATTTGGATGTCGTTTGATCGGTTTCCATTTCCAGTCTCCCCGATGTAGTCATACTCTTTGCGAATGACGTATTACGTTTTTCATGATTCATAGACTGTTCTAAACAAGGATTGAGCTTCAAAGTTAGAAGTAACTAAAAAATTATTTTATTCTGGAGAAAATGCACAGCACTCACACTCAAAGAATATGCTTCGGCCAAAAATTACATTTTCAAATTAGCGACAACATTTACAGCAACTTAGCGTTCAGCATTTGACTTTATAGCAGAATTTGTGGTTTGATTGCAGAATTTTTGTTGATTAACTATTATGCAAAATTTGGGATAAAATTTTGAACGAACATTTTATCCTTTCGAAGCTGAAGTTTCGCTCTAAAAGTCTGTATTTAAGGCTTCTTATGTTCGAGAACATTACAATATCTGTTAAAGAAGGCCAAAAACTTTCACAGGACTTTCTTCGTTACATTCACATCATAGAACAAAGAAAATAAAAAGCTCGAAGCTATTTGTTTCATTGGAACATGTTCAAAGATATCGGATTCTTACACTTGCATAAAAAAATTTGTTTGAAAGCCAGGTCCTAATTTTGGGATGTTCTGATGGCCACTTACCCATTTCTATGTCAAATCTGGAAAATTGGCCATTGAAAACTTTAAGGAAATTTACCCGAAAACTTCAACTTATAATGTTGAAATCAGCCAGTTCACCCAGATATCCGAGATGTAATTGGTTAGCTGAAAGAGAGATGCAGACGGTTAAGAACATGCTCAAGAAATCAAGAACTGAAGAGGAGTTGTCAATTGCACTTCCTAAGTATAGGAATTCGCCATTCAACGATCTGTCCGTGTCTCCATCGCAGCTACTTTTCAATATACGCAAATTGTTCAAACCGAGAATCGATAAGGGAATGCATGATAAGTTGGTTAGGAAGACGGTGACTAGCAAACGTTATTTGATAAAACCGCAAGGGAAAGTCCAGGTTTCGAGGTGGGTCAAAACATGTTCGAACAAGACCACACCACAAATAAATGGAAGACCGCTGTGATATTGAATATTGAATTAGAACAAAAAATTTACCGAAAAAAACCGGCATGAAAATCCAAAAACCAGTTTTCGGTATTACCTGTTTACCGGTTTTTACCGGTTTCGAAAAACCGGTTGGATTCCCTAGTTTTAAGTAGAGTTACCGTCTTGATCAAAAAAATCGGTTCAGACAATCGATTTCGAGCTGCAAATTTTCAAAGTTTTTATGGAAATTGAAACGCGGCAATTTTTAACCTCCCCCATGTGTCGTTCCCAACAAAATTTTGTCCCACACGTTAAGAGTAAGGATTACTATCAGGTCGGGTCGACCTGGTTAGATTCAGGTTCGACCCGAAAAAACCAGGTCGAAAAAAGACCAGGTCAAAAATGACCCGTTCCGGTTTTGACCTGATGGAATCAGGTCGACCTGATTTTTTTCACCTAAAATAATAAAGCTGGAAATAAGTTCCAGGAACTTATATTATGACTAAAACCGATTCACATAAAGTTGATATTCACTAATTCAGATAAATAGACACTTGGCAAAGTAGCCTACATATTCGTTTTTCGATGACTTCACTGAGTCAAAATATTTTTCTAAAAAACAGTACGACAAAATTGTCAATGTGTTACTTGTGAATAAAAAATTGCTTCGGATGATGACATAAATTTACTCACTTTTGTAGGAGTCGGTTTTGGTTGAGCTATCACCTACAAACCAATTTTTTATTTAAAAATAACATATATTACCAGTGAGAATTGTCGTGTTACTTTTTTAAAAAAATATTTTGGTTCAGTGAAATCATTGAAAAACGAATATTTTTGCGCACAAGTGCAGGCGACAAATTTGCCAAGCGTCCATTGATCTTAAAATTTGGTTGGATCAAACAAATACTGTCAGACAAAATTATTACTCAGATTCTAAAAATAGTTTATC
Organism: Pseudolycoriella hygida; assembly: GCA_029228625.1. Lineage (NCBI taxonomy): Eukaryota > Metazoa > Arthropoda > Insecta > Diptera > Sciaridae > Pseudolycoriella > Pseudolycoriella hygida. Next base: position 98,462,635 of record CM055404.1, on the reverse strand, counting down.
TCTACACTCAGAGATTTTTATAAGGATTTTGGACTGGGGGATTTTTCATCAAGCTGGCCCAAATTTTGTATTGAGAGGGCCCAAATTTTCAATTGAATGTTCCAACTTTTTCAATAAGTAGTGTTGTCTTTTATGCATACTTTTATTTTGCTTGTAATGGACAAAGATCGTGTATTTATCTCTTTGTTGGAAAATTCAGTTTCCAAAAGAAGAAAACACACTAAGAAAAAATATAATGTAAAGCACCGAAGGCGAAATTTTTTATTTCGAATTGCAAAATTTTGGGCACAACCCTGTCAGAACTGTTGTCGACTGTAGACTACAATTCTTTAATTATACAAAAGAAAAAATTCATGTTGTCCACTTTAGAACCTCTTTTCAGTAAGAAAATCTGTCATTTTTGCCCAGCTGAATATTAAGAATCATTATAAAGCAAAAGTTGAAAATGAGTTGAACTTCAAAGTTGAAAATGAGTTTCACTGGGATGCACTGGGGTGGATTTATAAAAAGTGGGGTGGACTGACATGGGCCTGGGGTATATATTTCATCGGAGCTTGTATGTTATAAAAGGCCCTGTCTACACCAACTCCGTAATCACATACTAGTTTGTAGAGTATTTGATTGCAACGCACACCTGCAAGGTGTAATGAGGTGAACAACTGCCGAAATATCTCTCTCGACCTCACAGTCGACGATGAGCTGCAAAAAATTGAGCTTAGGAACGGGCATCCTTTTTCATCCAACTTCCAAAAGCTCAATACAGACGCGAAAACTTTGCTGGAAATTGTGGTAGTCCCAAATATTTTTGAAATTCTCCATTGATCGATTTATTTTAAGATATTCTATTATTTTGTTTTACCTATTCTGTAAGATAACGGGTTGTCACAGTGGTTAGCGTACTGGCCTTCCACCAAAACGATCCGGGTTCAAATCCCGTGTCGGAAAAATTCTACATGGAATTTTTCTAGCAAGTGTAGCGCATTAATAACGTCCTAAAGTTCACTCAAGCTTCAAAAAATGAGTAGTTGTGGTGTGTTTGGTGCCCACAACGACGTACACACTGAATGAACCGTATGACGTAACCCATATGCGACGAATTTGTGCACGAAATATCTAAGCCTACATTTAGGCGAGATAATAATCAAGCGCCTAACAATTCTTGGAGTAATTGCATAATAACAAAGACGCTACATTGGCATTACTCTGAGACGTGGTTTGGAAGTCACGTTAAGCCGGTGGTCCTGACAACACTTGTTATTGGCTGTAAAAAGCTGTTAGTGGAGTCTCTAAAATACAAATAAGGACGCTAACATTTATGTTAACAACAATTTGGTCAAAATCAATCTAGTTGAGCAAATACTGAAATATAAAAAAAAATCAAATCTTAAGGTTTTTCTTCGTACTTTATGCAAAATATTCTTTAATTTTTATTTTTGTTACTGCATATCTTTTCAAAGCATAAGAGTACAAAATTTGCTTCAGCTTAGAAAATTGGTTGTTCCTTACTGAAGAACTTTTCGGATTATTTCAATAGCTTTTCTACACACAGACCCCGCATGTTTTCCATCGTATGTTTTTAAAAAAATTAAAATCTTCCGTCAACAAATGTCAGACTGTACAGTACAATTTTCAAGGCGTACAATTTTAATATGAGTGTTTTGAGATATTTGCCCGATGATCAACCTTACTTTTCGGTATTTTAGACTTCTAAAAATTATTTCTTCCGAAATCCAGGTCTGAACCAGGTCAAAAAAATTCAGGTCAGAACCCGATCTGGTGGACTTGATAGTAATCCTTAGTTAAGAGTAGCTTTGTATTAATGTGTTTTTATACGGTTGTCTCACTTTAACGCGTGCGCGTGGAAGTATTAACTCTGAATAGACACTATACATGTTCACCTTTGTGAAACGTGCGGAATCCACATTCTTTCAAAATTCGAAAAAGTTCGTAAATATTTTGATGCAAGCTTAGTTCCCGTAGGAAGAAAAAGGTATTAAAAATGTTTCGTGTCAATCTAAGGCCGGTGTGAAAAAATGAAAGAGATTGGAGAAGTTTCCATAGGATACTTATAGAAGACCGTGAACTGTGTGTGCACTGTGCATGTGTGTGGTTTTTGTGACATGAAGAAATTTGAATGGAGAATTTTTTGAATGTGGAATTCAAATGCATTCAGGTTTTTATGTTGTAGAGAGAGTCGTGTGAACTCTGAGAGGTGATATTTTGACTGGGATTGTTTGTTACATTTCGATTGGGACATGCGCTTTTTTGAAACGAAATTGAACACTATGTGTTGTTTCTGGTGCAAACTGTCAATGCAGCTTTCAAATCACAGTCAAAATATCACCTCTCTGTGTGGACATTTTAAACGTTGTAAATAATAGAAGTAGGGTGCTGTGGCGCTAGTTCAGCAGCGACGGCTCAAATAAAAACTTCCGATACACAATAGAGTGTTAAAGGAGAGCAAAAACCAGTTATACAATCGATCCATTCTCTAAGTTATACAAAACCTGCGATTTGTACGTTCTGCGACTTCTTTGAGATCTAAAACCCACAAACTGAATACAACCAGTTTTGGTGTTGCCGCTTTCGGTTTTTGCCAAAAGTGTATGTCGATATGCAGTTTCATTTAGTTCGTTAATTGGCGCATTTTTTTTGTAAAATTCAAACGTTTTTGATTTACGTTTTTAGCAAATTTGTTTTATGACTCTGTTTTTAAGAAATTTCGGAACAGTTCGACGTTTGTTTCTTCGCATTATTATTAATTATTATCAAATTAAATAAAGAGTTTGCAAATTGCTTCAATAATTTTTGAATTTTCTTGCAAATGTAATTTTTTGTTTAATTTTGTAATTTTCCTAAAAGCTCAATTTTCTAGAAAATTCAATCATTTCGACGATTCGCATATCTTGTAAAACTTAAATTTTATCAGGAAGTCAAATTTTTTTAAAAATTATAATTTTTCTGAAAATTTAAATTGTTTCGTAATTTGAAATTTTTCTGGAAATTTTTATTCTCTTGAAATTTTGGAATTTCTTAGAAATATTTATTTTCTCAAAAATGTAGATTTGGAGAAGAATTGGAATTCTTCAAAAATTTAGATTTTCTTGATAATTTTCAATTTTCACACGAAAACTATAAATTTCTTGAAAATTCAATTTTTTCAAAACTGTCATTTTCTGAATACTCGATTTACTTTTGAAATAACCGTGTCGTCAACGGTATTTTTATTTTCATCATCTTTATCGAAATTATCATCCATTGTTTTGATTGACGGCATTGACAGTATTTCAGTTAATTTTTTAAAATTTTAGATTTTCAAGTGAAGTATCTCACAAATTATCGTTTTGCTTCCATTAAAATAATTTCAAATGTAATCAAATTAAGATCATTTCGTTGTGCTGCGTTTAATTGTCGAGTTTTGAATCTTTTTTAATAAATAATTTGATGTATCCATCAAAAAATCGCTAATTTCTACCGTATGAAAAGTGTTTTCATACTTCCAGCTTCTGCAAGCTTTATTTCGCTTTCTTCTAGTGGATTTTGTGAGAATTTTGTTTTTTTTAGAAACGTTAACCTATTTAGAAAAAGTTATATATTTTGTGAAGTTTCCAATTAATTTTTGTAATCAAAAAATATAATTTAATTTGTGATCATCACGGGAATCTTCCGATTTGTGTTTTTGTTGACAAATCAATCAATCAATCAATCACATTTATTAATAGAACAAAAAGGAAATAAAACCTTATACAAATGTTCTAGCGGCTATAGCAATAGCTATTAATATAAAAATATGGTAGATGCTATTCGCACATTGTGCGAATAGTCTCTACATATATGCTGCGGCTATTCGCACATTGTGCGAACAGTCACTCTATTATACTGCAGTATAATAAAGATGCTATTCGCACAATTTTTTCCTTAACTCACTGCAACAATGTTTCAATCACTCTAATGCGAAGCCATCTTATCAATTGTCAGTGTTTCGGACAGATTTACACGTTGTTCTGAGCGTATTAATCAAGTTTCCACGTCGAATCAAAGCGATATTCCGATTTCAAAAGCAACGTGTCGCCGCTAGAAAAATATTGTTAAATCGCGATGATGTCATATGTTTTGACGACGTTCCAGACTTCATCGTTGATGCTTTTTTTTGGTCTTGCACGTACAAAAATAGATTGACAGCAACAACTTTTGGTTACCTCAATGGAATCAGTATGGATCAGCTAATGCAACTATGCAAGTGGAACGACATCAAGAATACCGAAAAGGAAAAGATGAAGAAGCTCTACATTTTTTATGAAAGACGCGATAATAAGCAAAAATATTATTCTGAAGTTGATCATTTTAATTTGCGCGTTTTTTTACTTGTACAAGATTACGAAATAATGAAACATGAAACAAACTTTATGTAAATTCACATAATTTCAACTATGTATACCCTCGCATCGCACTTGAAGAAAAAAGAAGTATGTCGTTATTTTAATACATTCACCTCCTCATTACAGTGCTGACCGATGAGCGCACCATTTTAAGGGAGACTGGGGCTAAACTGCATATTTGACATAACTTCAAAACACTTGAGTATATCACATCATTATTGACTTTGTTGTCACTCTCCAATAAGTTCATTGTTCATTTGTGACTTTCAGTAAAAGAATTCAGTTCCTAGGTTTGTTAGCCACCTAAGTTTTGGGCTTTCCGTAAAAGGATTCAGTTCCTAGGTTTGTTAGCCACCTAGGTTTTGTGACTTTCCGTAAAAGGATTCAGTTCCTAGGTTTATTAGCCATCTAGATTTTGTGACTTTCTGTAAAAGGATTCACTTCCTGGGTTTGTTAGCCACCTAAGTTTTGTGACTTTCCGTAAAAGGATTCAGTTCCTATGTTTGTTAACCACCGAAATTTTGTGATTTTCCGTAAAAGGATTTAGTTCCTAGGCTTGTATGCCATATAGGTTTTGTGACTTTCCGTAAAAGGATTCAGTTCCTAGGTTTGTTAGCCACCTATTTAGGAAGATCTTTCCTAGGATTGGTAGCCACCTAGGCTTGATGACATTTCATAAAAGGACGAACTTCTTAGGTTTGGTAGCCACCTTGGTTTGGTGAAATTTGGTAAAAAGCCGAACTTCTTCGGTTTGGTACCTAGTCTGTGACATTTCGTAAAAGGGAAAATTCCCTATTTTTGTTATCCACCTAGGTTTTCGTGACATTTTGCAAAAGGAAAAATTCCCTAGTATTGTTATCCACCCAGGTTTTTGTGACATTTCGTAAAAGGAAATGTTTCTTAGTTTCGTAAGCCACCTAGTTTTTTGTGAAATTTCGTAAAAGGAAAATGTTTCTAGTTTGATAGCCACCTAGTTTTTTGCGACATATCGTAAAAGGAAAATTTTCCTAGTTTTGTTAGCCACCTAGTTTTTTGTGACATTTCGTAAAAGGAGCATCTTCCTAGTTTTGTTAGCCACCCAATTTTTTGTGACATTTCGTAAAAAGGAAAATCTTCCTAGTTTTGTTAGTCACCTAGTATTTTCTGACATTTCGTAAAACGAAAATCTTCCTAGTTTTGTTAGCCTTTCAATTTTTTGTGACATTTAGTAAAACGAAAATCTTCCTAGTTTTGTTAGCCACCTAGTTTTTTGTAGCCTATCGTAAAGGGAAACTCTTACTAGTTTTCTAAGCCACCCAATTTTTTGTGACATTTCGTAAAAGGAAAATCTTCCTAGTTTTGCTAGTCACCTAGTTTTTTGTGACATTTCGTAAAAGGAACAGTTTCTTAGTTTCGTCAGCCACCTGGTTTTTGGGGCGTTATCGTTAAAGCGCAAATTCCCTAGTTTTGCTAGCCACCTAATTTTGTGACATTTTGTAAAAGGAAAATCTTCCTAGTTTTGTTAGCCACCTAGTTTTTTGTGACATTTCGTTAAAGGAAAGTTTCACCTGGTTTTTGGGGCGTTTTGGTTAAAGCGCAAATCCCCTAGTTTTGTTAGCCGCCTAGTAAAACTCGAGAAAAAATAATAATTTTGTTTGAAAATCTAAGTACTGGACAATTTCTAACTTCACGAAAATTTACTGGCAATAAATTTTGTGGTTTTCGCTAAAACAATATTTTCTTTGAAAATCAGTCAAATGTGTGAATAGTCACTTTATTATGGACATGCTACTTGCACATTGTGCGAATAGCCGCAGTATAATAAAGTGACTTTTTGCACATTGTGCGAATAGGCACAGTATTATAAAGTGACTATTCGCACAATGTGCAAAAAGTCTTTTCGTAAAAATATAAACTCAATAACGATACAAAATCAACCCGAAAATAAGGAGTTAAGGAAGGTGGCATTACCTACACAGCTACCGCTATTTGTTACTCTACTACAACAATAACTAATACTACTGTTACTACATTGAAACTAGCATACAATTAAGGCAACGAAAACATGACTTAGAGTACGACTTAGAAGAACTTACATTTAAAAGATGAAATAGCAGAAAAATAGTAGGAGAAAAAGAGTGACACACAGCCCACAAAACCTATTCGCTGACATAGCAATACCAGCAATACCCAACAGATCAAGCACACAGCTCAGGAAATACCAAAATTTTCAGTACAAGTCCGACTAAACTGCCGTAATTTGCATAAGAAACTTAGTGCGAAAGAGAGAAAAAAAAATCTATGCAAAAGTTCACACAAAATTTTTTGTCTCTTTCACACTAAGTTTCTTATGCAAATTAGGGCAGTAAAGCTTGTCGCCAATTTTATTATTCAAACGACTATCTAAATAACCCATGGATTTGACCAGTGAGTCCATTTTAGCAGATGAGGAATGCAATATGCTTTTAATATCCGACGCATCAACGGATGAATCATCATCATCCATACCACCTTCCATGCGTCCACGTTTAGGTTGCTTTGCAGAACCCATTGATATGCGACGAGCGTTACATAGACTGAAGAAATCTATCGACCAATTGAATGTACGCGAACAGCCTAAAATATTTTGATTCCAGAAACAAAATATCCAGCAAAGTGACGAGGCAACCACGACAGTTAGTGAACCATGAATTAATAATTCAGGACACTAATAGGATAGTAGAAATACTGAAGCAATTTAATGCATGCAGTTGGTGGTGCTACGATGATACGTCACCAAAAATGATGATGATAACCTCAAACTTGACGGTCAGTTTTGAAATGCGATTTATCCAGAAACAATTACATAAAACCACTGAACTCGAAGAAGTTACAACCCGAAAGTTTATTGCCGACAAAACGAAGCTAAACTGAGGACATTACAACGCTCCATAAATTAGAATTTAACTAAGAAAATGTGCCTCACGGACAAAATCAACTAATCAGCTGTCATATTCTACTACTACTCTGACATGACATGGCCAATTTGTTTACATACATTCTTCCAAAAGCGGAAACATCGAATTGGAATTTATTCATTGTGTTTTAAACCCACAAAAATAACTCTCAAAAGACATAATTGTATACTTTCGAGATTTGAAAGATTGTAGTCAACTGATCTCGGGTTCAGATGTCAAAAAGTTATGAATGAAAAAGAAAATTGAGAGTAAGGCTCAGTTTAAACTTGTATGCGATTTGTCTCATTTTGACGCGTGATCCCGAGATAAGGAGAATTAACTGATCAAAAAACCAATTATATTTAACTTATCTCGGGATCAGCTGTCAAAAAATTATGAATGGAAAAGGGAATTGGGAATTGATCAATTTGAACTCGTATGGGATTTCTCTCGTTTTGATGCGTAACCCCCGAAATAAGTTAGAATTAATTGATCAAAAAACGATCTCCTTTAAACTCTATTTTTAAGAAAGGTTCTTCATATAACACCAATGCTATGCAATAAATAAAAAATTGTCCCAATACATTTTCCATACAAACTTAAAAAATTCGCAGCTCCCGATTTTCTGAAATTGAATCTTATGGATAACCTGAAAAGCATAATCCCGGGTCGTTACTACCTCAAGGAAAAAAGTAAAAAAATGGCTATGTATAATAAAATATAATATAATATACCCGAACCTGATAATAATAATCGCTAATTCATGAAATCAAAGTAATTGTCAGCCTTAATACTATTTCACTTCAATTCTAGCGGTTATCTACTGGTGAAGCGCTTAAATTGAAAATATATTGAGAACACGAAAAGCTTTTCCATCAGCTATGTTAATTTTTTTGATTAATATCACAAACAAATAACTTTTATGAATAATATGAATTACAATAAACAGTTGTAGATGATTTACTGATAAAAAGACCACACAATAAAATAATTTCCGAAACAATCGAAACACTTAACAATGAAGACATCAATTTAGTTTTCTAGTCGTTTATTTAATCTTTTATTAGGCTGAATATTTTCAGTTTGCTTCAATTTGTATCCAGAAGTATTAATATGTCTCCCCTTGAGTGTAAGGTGTATGCCTAGTTGCGATGAGAAAATTTTTGAGAAAATTTGTGAAAATTTTTTCAAATTTGCTTAAAATTTCTAAGAAATTTTCTGAAAATTTATAACATTTTTGAAGCACAATTGATGTTTTTATTCAAAAAATTGTTCAAACGACCCTTTTTAGGTGTTTTAGGGCATCCTAAAGGCTGAATTTTCAGCCACCCGTTCATGCTTGGTTTCTTGTTGTTTTTTCCTCTGCCCGACCTCTAATATGGTTCAGAATACACTTCTTATTAATTTTACATTCATTTTAACTTGTTTGAGCGTATTTTTCCTTAAAATAAAATTCTGGAAAATTTGAGAAAATTTGAAAAAATTTTCTCAAAAACAGGCCCTGGTCGCGATGAATGATTGCTTATAACTTTAATCATTTTCAACAACTATTCTTATATTCTGGCGAAAACAACATACGTTAAGATTCAAAAATGTTTCGAATTGGACGCTTTCGATTAAATTCATCAGTTTGGGATGGTTACAAGACCAAGAAACACAGATACAGGATACAACTTTCACGATAGTCCAAGATTATAGTAATTCAAACAACAATGATCTCTGGCCTGCCTAGTGATTCTGAAAATCATAGCATGAAACTAAGAAACATTAGGGAATAGTTATTTACACAACGAGACGTAAGTTGGCTATTATAAATTTCAAGATTTAATTCTACATAAGTATGCAGCTATGAGCAAGGCTTTGCATCAATGTGATTTGTTTGTGTTATTTATACACGACAAATACAAATCATGCGATAACTACGTGTTTCGTCTCTCACTCATCAGTGCCTTCAATAATTTTCCAGTTTTACCAGGAATTTCCTGCACACGAGAACGTTTCCTGGAACATTTTCTGCCTGCAAACATTTTGAAGTTTTACCGTGATATTCCTGAGATTACCAGCTCTAGAAGAACTTCCGGGTTGCATAAAATTCCCGAACTCAAGAGTTGCCAATGTGAATTGAATCGGATACGGATTCTCCGTGTTCAATACTTTCCTTTCCTCAAGCAGTTGCCGAATACGTGACTTTCGACTTATGGGAACAGTCCTGGCTCTTATGGTATTCCTGCTTTCAACAAGTTCCTGTTTTGAGAACGTTTCCTACTCTTCAAGAGTCCCACTACAATTGAATCGATTTTACTGCCTTAAAGAATTTTTCAGTTTTATCGGGAATTTCTTGTCAATATGAACGTTTCCTGTCTTCAGGAACTGTCCTGCTTTCAAGAATTTTCCTGCCATCAAGCAAGAAATAATATTCTATGAAACCTAGGAATCATTGAAAAAAGGAAATTCATTTCAATTGTCGGAATTTTAGTTCGTTAGAATTTGTTGTTAGTGTTCGTGATGTCAAAGATAGAATAAGATTTTTTGAAAAAATTAGGGATCGTTCCATTGAATGCGATCTGGAATATGGTTTACGTAGGTTGTGACTTTATTATTTCAATTTTATGTTTTTGCTGAGCTAAATTTTCTTGGCAGCTTTTCATTAATGTCCAAGAATTTCCATCAGTAGATGGTAATTTTTCAGTGAATTTGTCAGCAACTCGTTTAGCGTTGCAAATTCACGGCTGTCTCATGAAGGAATCATTGGAATTGACTGACGATGATCAGACCACACTGATCTAGGACCGCCAATGTTTCCCGAAGTCGAAACAGTATCTCTGCTTCTATTTTTCACTTAACCTGATCCATGTGTTTGTTTTGCATTCCAATGGAACTTGCAATTAGTGTATTATTTATAGGCATTTCAGCTTGCGGTCAATTTTTACACAGGATCTTCGCGAAAGAAAATTAATATTGTACGAACTTCCTTCACGCCAAAACCATGGATTACCTTTTCATTTGAATTTTCAAATATGGTGAAATTTCAAAATGTCAAAGTTTTTTGGAAATTTTATTTTTGTCATCTATAACAATCGTCCTCTCCTCTGACCTTTTTTGAGTGACGATGGTTCGAAAAATCGCTTTCAAAAATCTTGTAAATACATTTGGTCAGCCTCTGGATTTGAACACAAAGCACGCGGCATACAAATGCGATGTTTTCAATAGCAGATTCGTCAACAGCTATATCCAGTAGTAATTATGCGATTCTGTTAGAACAAAATGAGGACATTTTTTCTACATCAGGAAATCCTCAAAAATATTTCAGCCCCCAGTTTTAGTACTTGAACCGACAGCATATAAGATTTGCTTCATCTTAAAAAAATGGCAGGTCTCTCAAATGAAACTATATATCTCTGAAAACAATTGTCCTCAATTTGTCCTTTCGAACGACGTTTCGATAAACTAGAAAAAAGCCGTGTAACCAGCCACTGAATTCGAGCTCTTAGTATTTGGCATACAAATGCGATGTTTTTTAATGCCACGTGCTTTATCAACTATTTTCAGTATAAAATTATGCATTTTTGAGGACAAATTTTTCTACATATCCTCACAAAAGTATTTGGTTGCCCAGTTAACGTACATTCAATTTTTGCGATGTTTTAAGGTAACATTCTTTCTGTTAATAATTAAGCTTTCACAACAACGACTGCATATTTCAAAACGACAAATTGTGGACATTTTTTTTTCTAATTTTGTTTTTTGTTAAATAGCTTTTATATTTTGCAGTAAAATCATTATTGCTGTTAAACTAATTAACTAATACTAACTAACTAACCCTAAAAGGACAAATTGAGGACATTTTTTGGATCCATTTGCCCCTTCTATGTCATCAGGAAAGCCGTTTTTGAAAAATCACCCTCTGTTCCAATTTAGTACACGCCAATTACCAAGATGTCTGGCTACGACAAATCTCTACAGGACATCAAAGGAAGGACGATTTTTATAGATGATGAAAATAAAATTTCCAGAAAACTTTGCATTTTGTAATTTCACCGTGAAATATCTTTTCTGATTTGATTCGCCACCCCTTGTTGATAATAATGACAGGTTAAACAAAACTTCAGAATTTAGAATTCTACAACTAGAGTCATCACTATGAGTTTTGTTCACTTACTAGAGTTTGTAAAATGAATATTATTCATTTTTCTCCTAACATACTATTTGTTGGTGTTAGTACGCTGCAAATTCGAACTTTCTGATATTTAATGCATGTTTAGTACCCTTTCGAACTGTGTATAATGTTATAGTAGATAACTATTACAGTGGAATAATTTGATATCTCATAACCAGATGAGTAAACGTAACCGAGGGCTTCAACATGCGCATACAATCTGTTTTCATACTTTAACATCGGGTTGACAGTTTAAACATCATTGCGTCAGGCATCCATTAAGGCACATGTTGGGAAAATTGCTATTGAATTATTCAGAGAATTTTTTGTTGAGTTAGTGAAAAGTCTACAGATTTACGCCTAACAGTTTGAGATAAACTCTTTTGAATTATTTTGTCATCAAGACTCAGACATTATGACAGCTAGAACAGTTGAGATATGGAGATTGTTAGAAGATATCAACATTTCGTGCTATTCATCAGGTAAGTTATTCAACTTACTATGCTGATCGATGCTATAAACGATTATGTCTTATTTAGAAATAACTTCCCCAGATACATGTTTTCGTTATGTCGCAGATACCAACAATTTTCCTCATTCGCTATTCGCTTTCGTGCAAATGAAATGTGCGTGCGAATAGTCCACCTTTTTTGTAATTCCTACACTTGGTGCATGCATCAGCCAAAGAAGTTGTGTTATATTGAAAAATCAGCGCTCAAACTACTGATAAAAGAAAGACCTGTAATGATTTATCTTTGAAGTAAACAATTTTCTAAAAATTATCCTATGTAACGGAATGTATCTTCCAACGTTTGCACCTAAAGTCCAATTCTAAAACTTTATTTGAATTACGAAACAAATAATTTAATAAAAATTTTACATCTTCACAATTTATGTTAGATAACATTTCAACTATTGAATATTTAAATTGGTAATTTTATTTTTCAATTACATTATTATTTTACATTATGCACAAAACCGAACGAAACGAATTCAGTACATTGCGAAGTATACATTGTATAATTGAAAGTTTACTGATTTTGAGATGAGTTTTAATTTGGTTTTATAATACCAGTAGGAAAAGTGTATGACAATAAAACGAATATTCATTTCAAAGAATTTGCTTAAATCAACAAACATAAAACAACATTTTATGTTAAACGGTTGAAGACAGGCGACGCGACGACATACTATATTTTGAGCTCAGATATGGCTTCACATTGATTGGTTAAAAATCGCTTTCATGAGCTGGCCGTGAGAATCTAATTACATTTGTGAATTTTTATTTCCCTCTTTAGTCAGCAGAAGACGTCCTAAAAAGTACATGCTATATGGAATTGTCCATTAGGTTTTTCGTGCAGTGTTGTAGAGAAAATAGATGGGAACTTTTTTCCATGGAAATATAGGTCCGAGGCCTCTCCTTAAGACCCTACGTCTGTCCTAAGGTCGGCATTGGCACAAAAAATTTTTTTTTGCTATGTTGTAGAAAAGTGCCTTTCATTAGGGCTCCAGGTCGGTCCTGAGATGTCCTAGTTGCAACGATTCTAGACTTTTATAAAATTTTGTTTTAAATTTTTCTTTTTTGTGGGGTATTTTACAACGTTGCGCAACGAGTTTTTCAATATTACCCTTACCCAATTTCCAATCCAACTTAAAGTGGACGTAATTTCATGTACTTAAGAGTGTATTGCAACATCTATTCTGTTGCGTAAGTGCCTTTTTTGTATATATGTTTTCGCTTTGTTTTGTTGCTGCTGGTGCTGGCTATGGTGGTGATGAAATGATTGTGGTAACTTATCATATGGGAAATTGGTCCAGATATTTACTTCGGATGGTAATATTCTACCGTTTTTATATGATTGATTACCGTTAAAAATTGCATTTTTTACCGTTATAGCATGATATTTTGCCTTTATTTTTTCCCGCTATTACCGTTATATTTAATTCGAATTAGCAATAGAAAAAAGCACCTACACCAATTGACCAATAGAAAAAAAATATTACCGTTAAAATTGTTTAGGCCTACAGTTATTGCAAAATGTGATTAAAAAACGTTAAACTGTGTTTATTTTCCCCTAAGAAACCGTTGTTTTTTTTGACATCTACCAATAACTGACATTTTGAAGTTTGTTATCGGTAATCTAGGTAAGTATAGCGACCAATCCGTCATATATATTGTTTTAATTTAAATTTACTCTATATTTGCATATTGCTGATTTTCATAAAATTAATTTGTAATATATAAATTCTGAGTAAAAATAAGAAAATAACGGTAACAAAATAATTACGAAATAACGGTAATGCCGAGCCATTTATTGGTTAAAGCTGTGTTTTATTGGCAAAATTAGAAAAAACTTTGATGAAACATAACGAAAATTTGGTAAATTGTTTCCAAATAACGTCGATACAAGTTTTATTATTGCAATAAATAAATAAAGTAATGGTAAAATATTTGCAAAATAACGTTGATAACGATATATAACGATATATATATATATATATATATATATATATATATATATATATATATATATATATATATATATATATATAAAAACTTTGTTTTAATGGTAAAATCATCAAAAATGTAGATGAAATCTTAATTATATTGGTAAAATTATTGAAAAATATTAGCTCTAAAGAATTTCATAACGGTAGTTTCTGAAATTAGTGGTCATTCATAAATAACGTTTGACATAAAACAATTTCGGCCGTTTCTTTACCTCCCCCTCTACTTTAAACTACAAAACTAAAACTTCATAAAAACATGCTTCGTGTAAAAAAAAATGTTTTTGCAAAATCTTTGAAACTAGAAAGACTCCATGCAGAATTTTTTTTGCACTAGTTTCACTCCATCGCAAATATTTCAGCGAGCAAAAAGGTTTATGTCTTCATATTTACAGCACTTAATTGTAACATATCAGACTTCAAAAGTTGAAAATTTCAGCTAATTTCGAGCAAAATTAAGAAAGTTATTCATTATTGAAATCGTCCGGATTTAGTTTGGGACATCCCTTATAACGACTTTTTTGATTTTTTTACCAATATGAATTCTATGAAAATAATTTTTTACCAATATTACGTTTCTACCGTTATATCGTCAACATATACCAACGCTAATGTATTTTACCAATAATAAATTCATATCCAACAATAACTTATGTATTTTCAGATTGCCGTTATTTTTGTTCAAAAAAGACAATTATTTTTTTTATTCTAACAATTTCTAAAATAAAATAACAATGTGTGATTGCCAATATAAAATAAGGAATTAGCATTATAAATTAAACATTTTTAAATATTAGGTTTTACCGTTATAAAAAAATTCCTTATTGTCATTATTTTTGCCCAGTTTACCAATTTAATTTTGGCAACAACCAATTGAAAGAATAGCTTTACCAATATTCTTACTAATTCTTTTATTTATTTTACCGATATCTCCACATTTTATAAATTTGTGTGCTTTTCTAAATTTTTGCCAATCAAATATTCTTCTTTGGCAATTTAATTTGCATGAGTACCAAAAGATTTTCCAATATTACCAATAAATAGAAAATGCCGATATAATTGTCGGCAATACCAATTGCTTTTTACCGTTATTTATTAGTAGAATTATCAATATAAATAATTGTTTTTACCAAAATCTAAATAGACCTATTGGTAAAAAAAAATATTTATACAATTAAACGTTTTTATTTTGTTACACAATTTCATTCCTTCAGACAAATCCAATTTTCAGGTCCCACAAGTTAT
>CM055404.1:98426122-98446932 GCA_029228625.1 Pseudolycoriella hygida | reverse complement strand
CTTGAAAGGGAAGCGAAAACGAAACGGAAGTTAAAATTACTAGGAAAATAATTACAATTAATAGGAAAAAAAAGACAAGGAAGAAAAGGTTTAGCTTGCAAATGCGGTAAATGATTTAGAAATGGGCAGTGGTTGTAAAACGAGAAATGACTGAAAAAAGAGAAATGATTCAGAAACCGAAGTCGCTTACCCGCACAGTGAATTGAGTTCAAAAATTTCGCTTCGCTCGCGATTTCTTTCAAAAAAATTGTTGAGTCCATAATCTAAAATTTTTTCGCTCGCTACGTTGTGTTAATAATCTAAAAATTGTTCGCTCGCTACGGCTGCGCTTTTTGACCTCTCTACACTGGTTTGACTTCGAAAGCACAAAAATTTTCGCTCACTCCGCTCGAGGAAGTGAAGAGAGTCTTATGTATTAATAATTTTATTAGATTTGCGCCTTTTGCTCTTGAAAATTACGCCCTTTCTGTGTAAGTCCTCCCCAGTGCAAATTGGTTACTTTAGGCTCTGCTGCTCCTTGCGTATTTCTTGATAATGTAACTGGATGACAGCCAACGGAAACTCAATGCGATTATAAGAATGGCCATCGTCGTAGACAGTTCACCAAATACAGGAATGGCATCAACAGAAGTAGAGACCGTCGCCTATTGCAACTTGAATGCAATCTTATAAGGTCGATAATAAATTTAACAAAATCAACGTGATACCTATTACCATTACCACAGTCACTTTCGTTTATCTAATAGCATGGGATTGCCATTTTTTTTAAGTTTCGTTTAACAATTTCCTGAGTTTTTCAAATTTTTTCTCTGCTGGACTGATCGTACCATAATTTCAGAACTGTAATATCTCAAACGTATATTTAAATACAGGTATTTATATCCGAATACCACATCATGTGTTTAAATATCTTGCCGAAAACAAGAACGCAAAATTCACGGTACACAACGCGATCGAATATATTTTATATATCGAGCATTAACGCACAAAATTATGTATGGCATAGACGTTGAAAGTTTATGTAAATTTATTTCCCTATGGATAAGATAACATAATATCGAACATCTTAACATGCAATGCATACATGTCATGGATTTTTGTTAAAGAGGAAACGAATTAATGAATTTACATCGTCATAATAAAATTACACGAGCTATAAATTGTCAATTGAAACAGTCTGCCTTAAAGACTGGGTGCTGGATAACTTTTTTCAGCTAACACAAAGTTTCGCACTTACGTTATAGTGTCGAATGGATCGGGTATAATACATTGTTATTGGACTTTTCAGATGGCTTTTTTCTTTACACAGTTATAGAATCAAAATACAAATCCATTAACACCTCTTGACCCGAAAGTGTGTAATTATCGTAAATTATAGTGTCAAATGTGTGTAAGCATTTTTTTAAGAGTAATTGCCGATTTACTTGCATAAGGAATTGAAAAAGTTAATTTCGATGAAAGCGGCGATTTTTAATCAACCGATGTGAGACAATAATTAGATATCACATTAATATTTGGGTAAATGTGAGAGATTTAAATGAAACGAAATGGACGTATCGTGCAGCAGTCGTTAAGAGTGTGAGCTGACCAGAAATTTTTGATGGTAGAATGCAATGTGTGAGAGGTTGAATTAAACAAACTTTTGCATAAAAATCAAGAGTGACGGAAAAACCAAAAAACTTTTGTGGAAATCGGCTCAGTGAGTGGTTTGGTCATTCTGTTTCTCGGCCATAAATAAGGTAGGAGGTGATTTTTCATCAATATTTGCCTAGCCATACAACACAGAGGTAGACCTTTTTTTATTTTTTTTTAGTTTAACAAAAAAAACATAATAGACTTTTAGTCCGTTCATGGTGAGTACATTCAAATCTAAGTAATCTAGGGAATCGTAGAGGAAGATGCATTTTATTCAGAAATCTAAGGTAAAAAGGAAACATGAGTGAAATCAAATGAATCAGAAAAAAAATCTTAAATCAATTTAATTGAAATTACGTTGTGTTATCAGAAGCGTTATATTCAGCAGAGCAATTCCTCGAAAATTGCCACACTCCATTTTATCACCTTTTTTGTATATGGGACAAAGTATGCTGGTCGTCCACTCTTCCGGTAACTCCTCGACATTCCATATACGCGTGATGAGCTCGTGCATCTCCATATATAGCGCGTTGCCGCCGTTCTTGAAAAGTTCGCCGGGTAGATTGTCTGTCCCCGGGGCTTTGAAATTTCTGAGCCTCGAAATTTCAGCTTCAACTTCTTGCATCGTTGGTTCTTCTATATATGGTTGCGCAGTATGAAATGGCAATTCGTTGTTTTCTTCGTTTCGGTTGAGCGGTGTGTTCGGATTAAGCAGTTCTTTGAAGTACTCAGCCCATCTTGCAATGCACTTTTCCTCATCTGCTAAGACCAATCCATTCTTGTCCTTACACAGCGAAGGTGGTTGACTGTAACCATTTGTGGATTCGTTTACTTTCCTATAGAAGTTCCGAGATTCCTTCCTATTGCCAAACTTTTCAATTTCGATCAAAACGTTCCTATCCTGCAGCCGTTTTTCGTTTAGGAACAGTTTTCGAGCGAAATTTCTCTACGAACGGTACTCTGCCTGGCCTGCTCGAGTGTATCGACTCAGTGTTTTTAGTCGAGCTGCATTTTTGTTCTCCATAGCTCGCCTGCATTCATTGTCGAACCAGTTATTCCTTTTATTTCCCATTCTCGTTCCCAAAGTCTCTGCTGCGGCGCTCTCTACATTCCGCCTGATTTGATTCCACGCACCGTCTATACTATGTTGCTCGCTGACCATTTCTTCGATAATTTTTCTCTCCAAACTACCCACGTATTTTTGTTTGATGTCTTCGTTCTGCAGTTTTTCAACGTCCCACTTTCTCAATGCCTGTTGTCGGTTGTGTTGGACCGATATGCGAGACCTAACAACCACTTTAACCAAGTAGTGGTCAGAATCAACATTTGGTCCTCTACAGCTCCTGACATCCAATACATTTGAAACAGTGCCGTCCATCTATCAAAACGTGATCAATCTGGTTTTTGGTTTGTCCATCAGGTGATGCCCATGTCGCTTTGTGGATGTCTTTATGTTCGAAATACGAAATACACAACCATGTTTCTTGATGCTGCGAAATGAACTACCCGCGTACCGTTGTCGTTAGAGTTTTCATGGAGACTTCGCGACCTATCTTGGCATTCAGATCTCCAAGCAGAATCTTAATGTCACGTTTCGGCGCTCCATCATATATCTCCACCAGTTTCTCGTAAAATAGCTCCTTCGCTTCGTTGTCTTTTTCCTCCGTGGGTGCGTAGGCGTTAATAAGAGTATAGTTGAAAAATTTTCCTCCTATCCGTAGAGAGCACAATCGCTCGTCAACAGGATTGAAGCCAATCACCGCGTTTCTAGCTGTGCCGAAAACCATGAAACCTGTTCCATACTCTCTTGGACTGTCATTACTTTTTCCACTGTAGTAGAACTTATAGTCTCCACTGATCATGGTGTCCTTTCCAGGCCATCTCGTTTCTTGCACTGCCGTGATGTCAATTTTTGCCGCTCTTAGCGCACTTGTGAGAGATCTCAATCCTCCTGGCCGCAACAAAGATCTTACATTCCATGTTTCTAGTTCTAAATCGTTGTCCTTTTTCCGTTGCTTGAGTCGTTGCCGTTTATCCTGTCCGATCCGAGGCTGTGTTGTTGAGTTCATAACCGGCCACTTTTTTCCGGTGTTTGGAGGTTAACCAAACGCCCAACCTACTTCCGTTTCCCCAATGACCCGTTGGCAAGTCATCAGGTAGCACTCTTAAGTTTAGCACAAAACTCCGAAGAGAATTGAGGTACCGGGAACAAAGATACAACAACATTGTTATTTGCTCATAATTTATTAATTTAGATATGTTCGAATCGTTTTGCAACATTTATTCTGTTTGCCACATCTATTCTGATGCGTACGGGTCTTTAGAGTTATGTTTCTCATGTTAAAATCATAAATCTTTAAATATATTTCAGCGGCAGCGCCCCGAAAGTTTTTGCGGGGCGTGGGAGCTAGTAGTTTCAATAAATAATACACATTTATGTTAACAACAGAAAGAAGGAATTATTAAACGACGACGACGTCACGGTGGTACAGTGATAACGAATTCTATAAAATCAACACCTAGCGGGGCTATGCACGGCTCTAAATTTTCTGTTTGTATGTGGAAACAATGCTTTTTTTCTAACATATAATTTTTTCATGCATCGAACTATGGAAGATGATTACAATTCACTGTAACTTCTACTTTCGTATTATTTTTGTAATATTAATTATAGTTGCGAGTGCATTGATACAAATGTTATTCGATCAAATTATGACTTATTCGTGAGTTCAATAAAAAAAGATGACCGTTGATACCTAAGTTTATTCAAGTCTACCTAGCAATTCAGTTGTTAGATAATCCAATCCTAGATCACACCTTTCTCACATGATAATTGATAAATTATTAAATCAATTTTTTTCTAAATTGTATACAATTATAAAACAATGTAGTGAACATTGAAGTCAAACACGAATTCGAGTCGTCAGTTTTTATGTTTTTTAATTTACTTAATCAAGAGGCAAGTAATAAAAAATTACGCAACGTTAACAAAATCTAAATTCACATTACGTAGGTTACACCAAATTTTTACAATTTTTATTATATCAATCATTAATTTATCATTTCTAATTCAAACAAACAATGCCTAGTGTTACACTATACCCAAATGTTTCTAGTCTACATTTTACATTATGAGCGTAACCCACTACCGTAGTTTTTTTTGCGTTCTTCTTTCTGATTAAAGTCACGAATCTGCGATAATAATTTTTTACGGACAGACAGACATGCCATTTGAAATGTTAATTTTGTCCAAGAAATTATAACATGAATCGAACTATGACACACTCAATGATGAATTTCTTTACAAAAAAACAGCACACAAAGAAAGTGACTACCTTATTAATTGCATTTTTAACAAGCATAATCGGAGGTAATCACCTCCTACGACTTTTTACAACGAATTATGGTCTTTCAACAGTATACTTTTCTTTCAAGACGTAGTTGATTCACTTCTCATCCAATGACCTAATCTGCCAAATGAATTATGATTATTATGGGCATTTAATTTATAAACCGTATAGTTAGTTTCTGCAGTGATTGTTGATTTAATTGATAGTCATTTAATTAACGATTTTGAAATTGAATATTTAACGATGTTCAATGCTTGGTAGATGATCTTCTTTCAAAGTCAGACAACATTTAGAGTTAGTAAATACTTACACACATAATATAGCTCTGTTATGTGATCTTCGCACATTTCTATACGCCGTACAATTTATACATTTTTTAACACAAAATATGTCTAAACGGTAAGAACCTCGACAGTAAGAACATTTACATTCAAAATATCAATTGGTTAAAGTTGGGTTTTTAATCATATTTTCTTCTTCATTGCATAATTAGTATTTATAATCGTCATCGCTACAATGCAATATCTTTCGGTGTTAGGTCTTCATGCTCGAGTGGTCCCACACTCTGAGATTTAATGGGATTTAAATCTTAATCCCATATGATTCGTTCATGCCTTTCTATGTTGACGGATTTGGCCGCAAGCTCAATTTTATCATTGAAAATCACCACCTACCAATTGTTATCACATCTATTGAAGGATCTTCATCATCATACAACGTTATTTCTATTACGCAACTGTATGTCCATCCCGATGACATCATACTTGATCAGATCTGCTCCGATTTTTCAAAATATTTTCCTGGACAATATCCTGAAATCATCTTTGGAGCACATTCTTAACGTATCGCTCCTCGAGGATCTTTGGATTCAATCAACGCTTCCAATTGGGGTAAGAAGACTCGACAGTATAGCTTTTTTTTTTTTTTTGATTATGGAATGAAGTATTTATTTCGATTATTCTCAGTTTCAAAATACAAAATTTACAATATTCATTCATCGGACGATGTAGTACACCTCGTCCAATTTGTCCTCATTTTGGGGGATCGTGCCAAATAAGGTATGGGCCAGAAAAAATCCGGGTGACTTTGAAGATAAATAATTTTTTTTCGTTTACTCGAAATTAGCTGAAATTTATAGGTGGAGTGGGATATGTTGCAATGATGTCTTGTTAATATTGCTTCATAAAAGTTTTTACTGACTGAAATATCCGCGATTGCGTAAATCTACAGCCAAAAAAATCCGCACAAATATTCGCAAAATCCACTAAAGTGAATTTGGGTTAATCCGAAAACAGCGATAATTGCAAAATCTGCTGCCACAAATGTATCAGCTCGATAAAATGAATGTCTGTGTGTCGAAGAATCAAGTGTGCCGCGAAAAAATGAGTCCATTGAACACGACGATGCACTTTGAAGATAGTGCCATTCACTGAACATTTTCAGGTGCACTTATTAAGGCGAAGGGCCAAAAATTTTTTTCCAATGACATAAAATCGAACGAGGGATACAAAGGTAGAATGCTTTAGGCTCACAAATTTCCATTATTACTAGATCCTGACTGCTATCGACATGTAATAGCCGGGAGAAATCACTGAAACTAGTTTAACTATTCGTTGACCAAATTTTATGTAAGGCTTTTTTGGGTTAAACAAAAGTTTCCAAACATGGAAGTGCACATCATTTCTACTTTAAACAGTTTTATTCAGAACATGCGTCTGAATGCCCTTGATCAAGGTCAATACGAAGAACTGGGCAAATATTAAAAGTCTTCATTATTTTGGGGCAAAAATGCGTAGTTTGTCAAAAATGTTTGCTATCATGAAACTTATCGCTGAGCAACGATAGGATAAGTGTCGAAAAACATCTCTGGAAACAGTTTGGCTCACTTTTCAGCAAATACTAGTTATTTACACTAAATTTATAGTGTTTGGTCTGACACAGAAGCCAAAAAAAATCATTTTAGGGGAAGAGTGACAGTCAATTCGAAATTGTTGATAGGGAGTTCAACGTACTTTATCCTCCACAATTTGATCAAACAGAATTCTATCGAAGAGGAACGCAAAGAATATTCGAAAATACATATTCTTCTGTCAAAAAAAGACAAGAAACGTTCTTCGCATGGCATCGTTGAGAGACAAATGAGTTTTTCACGTTTGTGCAGATATTTTTGGTGGCACTTTTACTTAATCGCGGATATTTCAGTCAGTAAAAGCTTTTATGAAGCAATATTAACAAGACATCATTGCAACATATCCCACTCCGAAACCTATAAATTTCAGCTAATTTCGAGTAAACGAAAAAAAATTATTTATCTTCAAAGTCACCCGGA
Source organism: Pseudolycoriella hygida (assembly GCA_029228625.1). Classification (NCBI taxonomy): domain Eukaryota; kingdom Metazoa; phylum Arthropoda; class Insecta; order Diptera; family Sciaridae; genus Pseudolycoriella; species Pseudolycoriella hygida. Next base: position 98,439,618 of record CM055404.1, on the reverse strand, counting down.
TTTTTTCTGGCCCATACCTTACTGATGCCGCGTTGCCTCTTTGATTAGCAATACTAATCCTCTGAATTAAAAAACTTTTCGCTCGAGGTTCCCCTGTTGCCTGGTTTAATTTTTTGCCGATTTCATCAATCAATTTTCTTCCGTCGTTGACCCAGGCACCCATTGTTTCGACCGAAATTGGACAAAAGTAAAAATTGTCCAAGTCTCTGTACTTCGTTTTCTTTGAGCTCTCTCTAACAGCAGCAGCTGCACCTGCTCGACGACTCGTTGACGTTAAGTACGATTGGCACGTTGTGTCCGCGCAGGTGAAGTCCCAAATCAGAGGCTTGCCACACCTCCACGGATCAATGTTAACCCGTCCGGTTTCTTTCCGTCTGATGTGCTGCAACCCGATGGTTCACGAATCGCAGGAAAACCACATGTGTGGAGGGCTCTTTTGATCAGGTCGTTGATTGTGTCATGTCTTGCTTTCCTTCCGTAACTTTTCTTGCACGCTAGACCGTGCCGACCGAATTTGTCCACATTCGTTCCGCAAACACAATTGCGAGGATGGCACACTGGCAAACCCAACCGCAAACAAATGGCTATCCGGAAAGACTGATTGTCAAGCAGTGTACCTAGCGGTGAACTCGGTAGAACGTTTAGCCATGCACTTGAGTCTTGTGCTACGTTTGCTAAAACTCTCGCTTTTTCAATTCTGGACGAAGTGTTTGTCAATATTTGAACATGCTTAGCACTACACATGGCTTCATCCCAATAACGCTGGTAACTACGAGATGGGCATTCCAAAGCCTCTTTCCCGGTGATCGCTTGCCATGCTACTAGGGCTTCATCGGCCAAATTTGTTGATGTGCAAATCTTCGGCGGAAGAATCTGCTGAACCAAATCGGAGACGTAATGATAGGAACCTAAGAAACTGGAGAAACATAGATCAGTGACGTTTCTTAGGCCCAGACCACCATATTTCACAGATAGAGTACATTCAATCCAAGCACTCGAATCAAATTGACAATTTACTATCAGTTCTAAAGATGACCGCAGTAGCTGATCAAACTCATTGAGACTGTCCTTCGATCGCCAGCAAGGGGTCGTTCGTAACAGGTAGGTCAACCTTGGAATTGAAAATGAATGTCGCAGCAGGTAAAACGCCTGATGTGAATTCAATTTTTGAAGACGTCCGACCATACGTTCCAGAGCACACTTTTTTTCATGTAGAGTAGGGTGGTCCAAAAAACTAAGTTATTAAAAAGTCTGGGGCCCCACCCCTAAAAAGTTTCTAAATGTGTCCCTGATAAAAAGTGTATATGTAGCCATCTGAATCCAAAGCCGTCCTGAGGGTTCCCCGAAGCAAAATAGTCAAAAAAGCGTGAAAATCGTGTAAAACGTAGGTTTTAAGAAAAGTGCATGAAACTTGTGAAAAATGAGGAGCGGTTTTAGGGCAACTTTGGTTTATTCCGTTCAAAATAGTCCCGAGAAAATACTTTTTCATGTGGTGGGCGCATCCGAAGTGTTTCGATGTCAAGAGAGTCCGTCAAGTGGCTTTCTTAGCTCACAACTTCTTTGCTCTAGGCCTCGGTGAGTTTCACAGTTTTTGGAAAACGGTCTTCTATGAAATATTGAGTCTAGATAGGACTTCAAAATAACGCCTAAACAGTTTGTCTTGGAAGCATAAAATTCATTAAGTCTGAACAAAAATTTATTTTTCGAGAACCTCCATGAAATTTCATGAACTTCCATGAGCCTGCCTAAGTGGCTGTCCGTGAGTTTCGTCATTATTTGGCTATTTTAGGAAGGACTAATGCTATAAGAGTAGAAAAATGCCAAAAGTCACTTTGAATGACAGCTAAATGCTTGCTGGTGATGCCTTACACGTAGGCATGTCACTCTACTCGAACTCATACGGAGATTATTAAAATTTTGAACGAATTTTAATTATTTCTTGATTTTTGCCGATTATTGTGCGGTAGACACAAAAAATTGTTAGAAAAATACTTTTATTGAAATTTTGCGTACATCTGTGAAAATTCATATGAAGCTCGAGTAGAGTGACACGCCTACGTGTTAGGCATCCCCAGCATGCATTTACCTGTAAATCAAAGTGACTTTCGGCATTTTTCTACTCTTATAGTATTAGTCCTTCCCAAAAAAGCCAAATAATGACGAAACACACGGACGGCCACTTAGGCAGGCTCATGGAAGTTCATGAAATTTCATGGAGGTTCTCGAAAAATAAATTTTTGTTCAGCCTTAATGAATTTTATACTTCCAAGTCAAACTGTTTAGGCGTTATTTTGAAGTCCTATCTAGACTCAAAATTTCATAGAAGACCGTTTTCCAAAAACTGTGAAACTCACCGAGGCCTGGAGCAAAGAAGTTGTGAACTAAGAAAGCCACTTGACGGACTCTCTTGACACCGAAACACTTCGGATGCGTCCAGCACATGAAAAAGTATTTTCTCGGGACTATTTTGAACGGAATAAACCAAAGTTGCCCTAACACCACTCCTCATCTTTGACAAGTTTCATGCACTTTTCCTAAAACCCACGTTTTACGCGGTTTCCACGTTTTTTTGACTATTTTGCTCTGGGGAACCCTCAGGACGGCTTTGGATTCAGATGGCTCCATATACACTTTTTATCAGTGACACATTTAGAAACTTTTTAGAGGTGGGCCCCGAACTTTTCGACAAGTTAATTTTCCCATACATTTTTGGACCACCCTAATGTAGAGCTCCTGCAATACCGGATACAGTTAACGGCGATCCAAGTAAATCGATTTCCCCCAATTTCAATTTAATTCCAGGCGCCACTTCTCGAAAACGTTCGAAAATTTCGGATATTTCGGCCTGGCTGTTAACTCCTAAAATCATCAACTCGCATTTGGTAAAGTTGAGACGCAAACCGAGATCTGACGATCGTTCAATAACTGTATTAAGATCCTTCAAAACCATTTCCGGTGACCCACCCAAAGAGCCGTCGTCTAAATACCATATGTTCAAATCCGATTCCAACACATTGACCATTTCTTGAATCGTCAAACAAAATAATGCCGGGCCGCATGGATCGCCTTGCTGGCAACCCCTTTGGGACAAAATAGTGTATTCACCGAACGCAAGCTTAGTGGGGTATGAATAGCATTGTTTTAGAAATGGATATATTTCAGGACAGTGTTGGTAGGCCGACATTAGCATCGGGTCTCGTTCCAATTCATTAAAACCATTTGCGAAATCCAATTTCAGGAAAACTGTTGGATTCGAATGATTCGCATTTATAAACGTTCTAGCAGCATGGGCACCTGCTTCGGCTCCCCCTTTCGTTCCGAAACCAAGTTGTTTAGGTTTCAGAAGTGCATCCGCCTTATCATTAATCCTCGCACAAACAACCTTCGATACAAGCCTACGGAACGTATTACCCACTGCAATGGGACGAATGGATAGATCTTTTCTATTAAGCGCGCATAGCGACGCTCCGTACAAAATGGGGATAATAAAGTCCGGTGCTTTTCCGTTTAACAATAAATCGCTGAACCTGCTTAAACGAGTCAGCGTCAACACTGCATGATCACCGACTTCCGCTCCAATCATGTCTTTCAAATGTTGCGGACGAAGACCGTCTAAACCACCAGCGCTGCCATTCTGAAATCTTGCAATTGCTACTTTAACTTCCGACTCAGTGACAACGTCAATTGACGGAATGGATGAGTCGTCGAAATCTATATGTAATTCTGGGGGAGGATGTTTTTCTAGCAACTTCAAATATGTTTCGTGATTTACAGGGGCTATCGATTCGTCCGATGACAAGATTCGAATTGCTCCTTTAACATCCCCATCATTCAATTTCGATTGAACTTTTTTAATCCTCGCTTCATCTGCGTCCAAAGTGTTCTTTCGTTTGTGTTGTTTCAACTTAGTTGGCAGAATTTTTGCAAAGAAATCTTCAAACGGGAGGTGTTTAATTTCATTCCTTAATTTTAAATTTCTCTTAACACAAGTTGCTAGCGAGAGGTTTGATGTCGCTTTGTCCTTCCGATCTGGGGCTTTAAAAGCTACGAACGGAAATGTGAGAACCTTGAACCATGACTCAAATGAATCAAAATTCCTAATCGTCTCATCCAAGACTTTGGAGAATTCCTGTGAAGAGCAAAGTCGCCCTGCCTTCGGAATTCTTTTGAGCACTCTGACGTTCGATTTAAGAATTTTCATGTATGTCAACAAGTGGTCATCCGAAATAGTTTCTGGCGATGCGGTTATTGCATGTGGCTGTGCCTCGAGCAAAACATTTTGAAATGGCTGTTCAGGATGAGCACTATTACAATGTAGCTTAAAACCATTCCCGCCTTTGTACGTCTTCGCTTTGTCGGCTGGACATAAATGACACAAAATAGCTATTCCAGGGGAGTTTGTGAGCTGGCTTTCAGTTTGATTATTCGGATTTAGATTCATCGTTACGCGTTTAACTAAGGTAAAGTGTAAGCATTCATCCGAAGCTACGGCCGTTTCACCTACGTAGCTCTCTCCCTGCTTAAATCAACACACCAAGCCTCCGAATATACACAATTGAAATGGATAACAACCAGCTGGGCTGAAAACTGACAAATGTTTCTCTTAACATTCACCGAACAGGTGTTGTATAACGTTGCCAAAGAAATCTTATCGGTATGTGCGGCTCGTTGATGGTCGGATGATTAGTTGATGGATGGCGTCTTTGAAGGGAACTAGCGACTTATTCTGTGCGCTAGCGAGGAACAGACCACTGGCCCAGGTGGCTTAGGGCCGAGTGGACTTACCGTCGTGCCTTCAAATGGAAATCGTAATTCGTTTGTTGAGGTTATGTTCACCGTGGTTATATTTCACTCGTCGATATTTCAGTTCGTTGTAGGTTTTTTCGTTGTACTCCAACGGACTGGAATGCAATGTCCCGGCTTCTTGCCGTACTTGTCGTCTTATTAATTGTCCCGTTTTAAAAATAGTAGAATTATTTAAATAAATCGTCCGTGTTTTTAAAAATTATGTCAGTGCGATACGTCAACAGTTGCCGATATTAAAGAAGATCTGACAGTATAACTGTTTCGACTTATTGTTCGTCGGTTTACTCGACCAATGTCAGTCAAATAGATTGTGTTTTGCTTCAGAGTCTGATCAGGTAATACTGCCCAAGTTTCAACCGTTCCGTCGGTGACAAAACATTAAATTTGTATGGGATAACATAGCTTTTTGCGATTTATTCATCATTAATTTTAAATTAAGCGGACCAAATGAGTAATGACAGCAGTCCATTTAATTCTATTTTATAATTACTTGACTTGGTTCGGTTGACACAAAATATGAACTGAATAATTCGCAAAAAAACGAAGTTTCCTCATACAAATGTAACGTTTTGTCACCGACTTTTTTTAGCGCCGCGCCATCTGCTGTTTTATTGTAAATTTTGTGAACTATAAACTCAATCTATTTTCGATATGCAAAACAACCGGACTTGGCGGAAAATATTTAGAAAAAAATTGACGAACGTTACAGAGATTCCATCCGACAGTGTCCATCAGAAAAGTTGGGACATCCCAATTAGAGATGAGCGGGCACCACTTTTTCGCTGCCTGTGCCCGTCCTACCCTAGCCCAAAAAAATACCCACCCCAAATGGTGCCCGGGAAATTTGTAACCGAGCCACCCGGTCTCTGCTCGAAATTTTAAAAAAATGCTCGCTCCGTTTGCCCGTCAATTTCATGCCCGAATCTGCCCATTCCTCAAATTCTTCACTAGCACACTTTCAAAAATTGAGTTGAAAATATTTTGAGCCATAGTTCTAAGCAAACGTGGTACTATAAAGGTAATCTCTCTCATGAATATTAAATGAAGATCTTTTCCATTTGTTCTCTCTATGCAAAATTGATTATTTAAATTTTAAGTCCGGCATATAGCCCGTTAAATTTATATCCGTGCCCGACCTACCCTAGCCCAAAATTTAGAAACATTGCCCGTACCAAAAAGTTCCCGTTTAATTTGTGCCCTGCCCAGCCCATTCCATATCGGGCACGGGCAAAATTTTGAATTCCCTCCCGCCCGCTCATTAGGGTGGTCCAAAAATGTATGGGAAAATTAACTTGTCGAAAAGTTCGGGGCCCACCTCTAAAAAGTTTCTAAATGTGTCACTGATAAAAAGTGTATATGGAGCCATCTGAATCCAAAGCCGTCCTGAGGGTTCCCCAGAGCAAAATAGTCAAAAAAACGTGGAAACCGCGTAAAACGTGGGTTTTAGGAAAAGTGCATGAAACTTGTCAAAGATGAGGAGTGGTGTTAGGGCAACTTTGGTTTATTCCGTTCAAAATAGTCCCGAGAAAATACTTTTTCATGTGCTGGACGCATCCGAAGTGTTTCGGTGTCAAGAGAGTCCGTCAAGTGGCTTTCTTAGTTCACAACTTCTTTGCTCCAGGCCTCGGTGAGTTTCACAGTTTTTGGAAAACGGTCTTCTATGAAATTTTGAGTCTAGATAGGACTTCAAAATAACGCCTAAACAGTTTGACTTGGAAGTATAAAATTCATTAAGGCTGAACAAAAATTTATTTTTCGAGAACCTCCATGAAATTTCATGAACTTCCATGAGCCTGCCTAAGTGGCCGTCCGTGTGTTTCGTCATTATTTGGCTTTTTTGGGAAGGACTAATAAGAGTAGAAAAATGCCGAAAGTCACTTTGATTTACAGGTAAATGCATGCTGGGGATGCCTAACACGTAGGCGTGTCACTCTACTCGAACTTCATATGAATTTTCACAGATGTACGCAAAATTTCAATAAAAGTATTTTTCTGTGTCTACCGCACAATAATCGGCAAAAATCAAGAAATAATTAAAATTCGTTCAAAATTTTAATAATCTCCGTATGAGTTCGAGTAGAGTGACATGCCTACGTGTAAGGCATCACCAGCAAGCATTTAGCTGTCATTCAAAGTGACTTTTGGCATTTTTCAACTCTTATAGTATTAGTCCTTCCTAAAATAGCCAAATAATGACGAAACACACGGACGGCCACTTAGGCAGGCTCATGGAAGTTCATGAAATTTCATGGAGGTTCTCGAAAAATAAATTTTTGTTCAGACTTAATGAATTTTATGTTTCCAAGACAAACTGTTTAGGCGTTATTTTGAAGTCCTATCTAGACTCAAAATTTCATAGAAGACCGTTTTCCAAAAACTATGAAACTCACCGAGGCCTAGAGCAAAGAAGTTGTGAGCTAAAAAAGCCACTTGACGGACTCTCTTGACATCGAAACACTTCGGATGCGCCCACCACATCAAAAAGTATTTTCTCGGGACTATTTTGAACGGAATAAACCAAAGTTGCCCTAAAACCGCTCCTCATTTTTCACAAGTTTCATGCACTTTTCTTAAAACCTACGTTTTACACGATTTTCACGCTTTTTTGACTATTTTGCTTCGGGGAACCCTCAGGACGGCTTTGGATTCAGATGGCTACATATACACTTTTTATCAGGGACACATTTAGAAACTTTTTAGGGGTGGGGCCCCAGACTTTTTAATAACTTAGTTTTTTGGACCACCCTACCGCTCATCTCTAATCCCAATTACCATTTTGAATTCATGTCGCTCAGAAGAAACGATTCAGAACAGAGCTCACAATTGCCCATTGTAGTCAAAAAGCCGATGAATTCGGTCGTCCCGGCCTTAAGTGTAGGCTAGGTCTTATATATAAAGTAAGCTTACACTACCGAGTAATGGGAATACACTCTCGCGTATACAGAAATAGTAGATTAATGGTAGCGGATAATATGCCGAACGTTAATACGCGTCTATATTACACACTACGAGGTACGAAGTACCAAGTGTATGAGTAATATAGGCAAGAATTAGTGGGAGACATATCGTCATATGAATACTAAGTTTGGAAATATCCATTCTCTCACTCTCAATTTTTATATGAATGTCATATGAAAAATGAGAGTGAGAGAATGGATATTTCCAAACATTCGGTCGTGTGCTTATAAATTTACTTGTTATCAAGTTTCAGCTGTTTTCAAGGTCTGCCATAGAAAAAATACATTGAAAAAAGAGATAATGTCGATAACGTTGAAAACAGCATAACAAGTAAATTTAAAAGCACGTGTTTGTAGTATTCATATGACGATATGTGCGCTACCATTACGCAATTTTATTGTGTGAGCGAAAACTAAACTTAATGTTTTATTATAACTCTTAGGAGTCATAAATATGCACGCACACTATATTAAAATTAACGTTCATCTTAACACCCTGAAAAACTGAGTTTAATTTACAGAATATACTCTCGTACACAATAAAATGTATTTTTTGTAATTGTGGGACGAAAAACAAATGTTACTCGCCTGATGGATGTTATATGAGGTAGTTTCTTTCACGGTATGGAAGGCGTGCGAGAAAAGTTTGGTGTAAGTAAACTGACACAATTGCAAAAAACGTTGTTTCTACCGCTGAAGGTATGATGGTATTTTCTCACACTGTGTGATGTGTTGCCAAACGAGCCTAGCGACCAAATCTCGTGAGAGAAAATACCTTCATACCTGCCTTGGTGAAAAATTACTATTAAGCTGAAAATATTATTAGTACGGAAAAAAACGTTAGATTTCGTCTTTTTAGGATTATTTTCGAATGTTATTTATTACCCAGTTCGAATTGTATTATGCTGTTCTGCCATTTATTGCTCTGTACGAATCATATGGTAACTGTTGTTTATGTTCCTGTCATAACCGTAAAATAACAAAGGAAATGAAACGATTTTCACGTTAACAATGAACCGTGTTTTAATTCGAAAATAATAACACTCACTGTTAGGAGCAGTTTTTACTTCAAATAGCTTTTTCGTAATTTTAGCCATAGTAAATACTTTTCTACCTATCACCTCCGAAAAGTGAACATTTCATTGAGGATATTTAAATATTTTGTGTCTTCAAGGGAAAGTCTTTCCCTCACTAAGGGCGAAAAGTCTTTTCTTCCCTAGTGATGAAAAATAATTCATTTGAAATATTGTTTTGAAAATCTTTAACGTGGAAACAACATTTCGTTGTTTTATTGTTGTCCACTACGCTCTTTGCAATGAATGTATTTTAACGTAGGCAAATGCATTAAAACTTTTGAAAAACAATTTTAAAACACAGAGTAGAAAGTGTCAGCCATGCTTGTTCTAGCACGATTTATGAAAGCGATAAACACAAACGGCTAATCACTTTTATTTTGTGTATTTTTCAACTATTTTCTAAAACATTTGACACTATTGTTTACGTTAATAATAATTCACATCACTTCACTGCAAAATTTGCTGTAATTGGTAGTTCATCAATAAAATCAACAAAATTATTGCTCACGAAAAATAATTTCAAAACAATGTTTGCATTTCACCAAATCATTAACGTTGACATATCTCATATTCTGACATTGATGTGATCATTTTTTGTGATGAATCGGGATCAATATTGCGGTAGAAGTGTGAGCCAACATTTAATCAAAAAATTTGAATTTTATAAGAATTTACATTAAAAGCGCGATCTGTTGTTTTGAAAGATTAAGTGCGAGTTTTAGCGTGAAAAAACAAGTCAGATTCGATCGAAAATAAGTAAAGTGTCAAAATTTTCAGCCTTTTTGATAACAATTATCATTTTTATTTTCATTTTAATTGAATCTGGACAACTTTTTTCAGTTTTGTACTTTCGTCATTCTTTTTTTTTGTTGCAAAAAATAGAGATTTATGAAGTGGGAATCTTTGAATACATTGTCTATTTTATGATCAATATAATTTTGCACCTTGAACAAATTAGTTTACATAAGAATGCGACAGAACATCATACGATGAAAGAGACGCATTTGATTGATATTAATTTTATTTTCTACTTTTTTCAAGCCGACATGGAAAAAGAGTAGTTATGACTGCTGTCATAACCCTCCTTAAAAAACCATGGAAACGTTACAAATCATACAACTTAAAGTAGTATATCTAACACACTCACAGTATAGTAAAAATACGAAGAAAAACACAAAATTCAAATATTCAAATACATAAAGTAAAAAAATCAAAATATAGCGTGAGCATGTCAAAATATTGCATGAATTCAACATTCGAATCCGAGTCAAAAGAAAAAAAAATAAAACTTAGAGCTAAAATTGTAAATAAAAAAAGAAGCAAAACGATATGTCAAAAAAATAAATAAATGAAAATTTAGCAAAATGCGTCATCGTAAAAAATAAAATAAATAAATGAGAGTTAAGCAAAAAGCGTCTTCGCAAGGAATAAAATAAATAAATGAAAATTAAGCAAAAAGCGTCGTCGAAAGTTTGTTCCAAGGTAAAGCAAAGTCGAGCACTAAAAGTAGCTGTTGTCAACAATTTTAGCGTCCATGCGGGTATTTCAACAAGTTGCAAATGAGTCAAACACTGAATCGTCAAGTTCTTGTACACAATTGCGAAATTTACGTGAATGTAGGGTTGGATCAACATGCTCCGCTGCCAAATTGAACAAACGACAGGCGAAATTGAATGGGGAGAAGATCTGGTATTCTCGCCTGCATCCATCAATTCGTATCAGTGATGGATTTCGTAGAGCTCGAGATCCGTCGTATAGGTTAATTCTATCACGAAGAGCTTGAGAGTTTATTTTACTGGTCAACACATCTTGAACGAAGAAAACTGCTGCATTAGCTCGGCGTCTTGTCTTGTTCAAGGTGCTGCACGAACTTTATGATAAATTGACTGGATCATTTAGAAAAATACAAAAATACTCTGCAAATTGACATAAAGAACGGTCACATTGTCTTTGACTTTCTAAAGTTATGACAACGGCGAACTTTGACACTCCGTAAAAAATATTGTTTGATCAGTTTGCATCGTAAATTCATTTTTCCCAATTTTTCTCAATTAAAGAAATAGGAAATGTTGAAAAAAATTTATTTGCTCAATAATATGACAACCATGTTTTTTGGTAGAGCTAAGATGCACCAACACGCGACCTTTTGACTTCACCGATTTTGTGCTAGTTAAAGTAAGACATCTAAATATTTTGAGGAGCCTTTCCCTTAGCCGCCCCGAGAAAAACGGAAAATCGATCCTCCTAGTTTGCATCTTTCAGCGTGGATTATCAAAACGCAAACTCAATATTGTAAAAAGGTTTTCTGATTCGATCACATCGTCGCATAATGTTTTTGGTAGAAGCTAATGTCGCACTAGAAACATAAATTAAAGTTTTGTGTCACGTTTTTCGTTGGGGGCCAAATGTACTTGTAACACCAACTTTTCGGAGGGGATAGGCAAAAAAATAACTTACATTGGATGCGTTGAAAAGCATTCATTTATTCGGAATAAATTTTGTGTACTCGCGAAATCACTCGTGTGTTTTTTTTTAAGTAACTCGCTTTGAAAAAAACTGTTATTTTGACATGTGTAGTTGCATACCTCGCCTTCGACTCGGATATGCAAACTCTACACTTGTCAAAATAACGGTTTTTCCAAAGCTTGTTGCTTAAAAACATACTCGTGAGTTCGGCTCGTATCCCTCATGAAATGAATGCTTTTCGCCGCATCCACCGTAATATACTATTTCACACAACGAAGACAACATGCAACTCTTTGGAAAATTAGCTTACTTGATTTTCTTGTATCAATGTCCGTGAATGTTTTTTAATTTTATTCGAAATCTGACATTTTTTTGTCCATTTGCGCATAAAGCAGTAAACATCACATGGAATTACAACAGTGTTTTAAAACCACTGTGGTGAAAACGTTCTCCGACATTTTCCCTGTATGGGTCAAAATCCACTGTTTTGATTCCTAGGGATGTAATTTACTATTACTATAAGACGGACGAAAAGGCTTTTTGAGCGAATGTGAGTAAAAGTTGCATTTACTATAATCCAATATCCCGTTAGAAATGAGCGGCCAGATCGCGATAGTTTAGCATTCGTCACGAAAAAATAATCTCCTAGCCTCACTATCGTGTATCAAACGTTGATGTAACATTGTAACATGCAATTGAAGCATAAACAATTGGAATTAATAGAAATATCAAAGTCGTGACAAGATGATACTCTGTGTCGTCTTACCAGTTAAGTTCTTTCCTTTTATAATCAAATAAATCTATATGAAGAACATGGAACGGATTTATATTGAACAAAAATAAACAATTATTATGTAAAATTATTTCCAATTACATAATGTGGATGATTCGAAATGCAAGAATAATATACAATTGAAAAACAAGCAGGAATTATAATTTGTCGATTGGCGATGGTATTTTCTATAATATAAAGTTCAATCAATTTTTTCATTGGGAATTTCGAAAAGTTCAAGGAATTTAAAAGTATTTTTGAATGGTTTCCTAGAGATTCAAAATGATTCGAATTATTTTTTGTGAGATTTAATGAGCAAAAGAATCGAAATGGAACTTAATTCAACAGTTTTTAAAGTTTCATTTGGAGGGAAATTGAATGCCTTTTCCTTTTCTAAGTAGACAATATTTTAAATCACAATACCGAAATCAAGTTTTCGGACAGTTGCATATAACATATGACAAACTTCATCGATTTTGCTCTTTTTAATATTTATACATTTTTAAAACTAAACAGTCAAAAAGTCCCAGCGCTTAAACAAACAATGGGCACCTGATAAAAATTGTTTAGAAAGACAACTTTAACTGATTCAGGTGGTACATACTTAAGAGCAAAATAGCCCAAAAATCGCAAAAACAGTGGAAAACGTGAGCAGTGCCGTATTGAGCATATTTAACGCCCTGGACCAATAAAATGGAGCGTCTCGTGGACATTAACTCTGTATCGTTGCAAGAGATCCCACCTTTCCAACGGTACCGAAGGCAGCAGATAATACTTTTTCTCCCCCAGGTGTATTCCTATTAAGGCGATATAGAATTCATAGACAAGTCGTGCTAGTAAAAAATGGCAAGACATGTCTATGTGTTTCACAATGCCCATGAACGAATACATGTAGGCGATAATCCACAAGCAGATAATACATAAATGTTATATCCACCAAGTACATTTCTATGTGGGTGATAAGGAAATCTCAGACAAGTTATGTTATTTTTTATTGACCAATTTCTTTTCATTGATCGATAAAAATTGGAAGGAAATGTCTTTGTTTTTCATATGGCCCACAGCGGGTAAAACGGCTATCTTAGTGTTCATAAATCTAGTACTGCTGAAACAATTTTGACATAAGCTCTAAGATTTTACTGTAATTACTCTATAGTAATGACAGATTACTGGAAAAGTATAACAAAAAATTTGACATTTTGAAAATTCAAGAATCCCACTCCAGTTTTGACGAATTTCTCTATATATTGAAAGTCAAACTGTAAGAATTCAAAAATGTAAAAAATCATAACTTCAATTCCTAATACCTTATTCTGCTCTTTAGCTCATGAAGATACATCATTACCTACACAATCAAAGTAACAACAACGTTAGAAATAGTTGGGAAAGGTGATTTAGTACAATTTTATGGTCATTTTA
>CM055404.1:98400368-98425622 GCA_029228625.1 Pseudolycoriella hygida | reverse complement strand
CGTGGCATGTGGAAAAGTGGTCAATTTTGAGGGTTTTTAGGTAATGCTCGGAGTTTTCGAATTTTAGCTCCGGAGTGACAATAGCTAGAGAGTTGGTTTCTTCGAAAAAGTTATAGAGTTTCGTCAGGAGAATTTTTTGGGATTTTTAGAAATCTGCCAAAGTGACGCCATCTTGGATTTTTGTTAGGTATAAATTATGCTTCTTTGGGTTTTCGAATTTCAGCTCCGGAATGATAACACTCTGAGAGTTGATTTCTTCTAGAAAGTTATAGAGTTTGGTCGGGAGAATTTTTTCGTATCTTAAGAAAATGGATGCCAGCTGTCATAGCGAGGCTATCTTGGATTTTCGTTTAAGCTTTTTCAGTTTTCGAGTTTTAGTTCCGGAATGACACTACTCAGAGAAATGGTTTCTTCTAGAAAGTTATAGAGTTTGGTCGGGAGAACTTTTAAGCATTTTAAGAAAATGGCTGCCAACTTTTAAAGTGACGCCATCTTGGATTTTTTGCTAAAGTCGGAATAATTTTTCAACACTTTCAGTTTTTACACGCAAAAATTTAAATTTACCTTAAACAATCTACGCAATAAGAAACAAAAGTCAAATTTTTGCGCGCAAAAGCTGAAAGTACAGAAAAATTATTCCGTCGTTGAGCCCGGCATTTGTGACGCAATTTTTTCAATGCAACGTAATTTTGTTTTAAAAAAAGCGCCGTAATTTTTTCAGGAAATTAAAACTTTGAACACAAGATTCCATTCAAACAAACTTCTGCGTATTATCAGCGATAGCGTCACTTCAAGCGATATCATTAATTTTGGAAGCGTACTTACGGACTGCGGCACACTCTACCTTTTAAGAGGTTTTTATTGTGATTCTAGTCAAAGAAATAATTAAACGAAATGGATTTTATTCAAATGACCTCAGAATACAAATTCTCGGGCTCTCCTTACTTCTCACAACTAAGGATGAGAGCCTACCACTGATCCCGTAAAATTAAGTCACAAAATTGTGAAACCTACCACTGGTATCGTTGCATACTTTATGAATCGCCGCCAACCAATTTTTTTAATATTTTTTGAGCGATGAGAACATAAAATTTGAGCGTCACGTCGCAGGCACAGCTTTGAAAAATTAGCGACGCTCTTTTCAGCCTTGAATTTCTTGATTGCTATGTCCCCTAGCTGTTCGTTGAAATCGTCCGAATGGCGTGTATTGCTACATTCGCACTGGCTATAAACACTGATTAACAGAGAAATACCTCATATAGTACAACATATGAAATGTTTTCAAAAGCCTGTAACTTTTGACGTCAAGATGGCTTTTTCTATAATATTACACCGATTCGGACGATTCATATGAGTTTTTAGTTTATTAAATGGACGATTAACACAAACCTTACCAGTTGTTTGATAGCCAATCCAACCACCCAGTTCACACTACAAGACTGAACTCCAGACATAAACTTTTTTTAGCCAGACACCTGTTCCTACAACAGTCCCGTAAGTTCTCGTTTATAGCCTGGGCGATTGCAAATCTCATCGCAGAAATACAAAGACGGAAAAAAGATTTCTACAAATCGCAAGGCAATCGCAAAGTTATAAATGTCGCCTTACTTTGGTGTTGTCGCTCTACGCCAATATATGCTATCCACTCCACACTGTGATATCTATCCAGATCCATCAATTTATCCCTGTGACACCATGAACTTCCAATAAAATGAACAATCAATCAACCAATGTCCATTGCTGGAATTGTCGTTCGTTCTGTGGGAATTTAGAAAACCATAATAAATTGTAATTTACGATTTTTTGGGCAGTTTCAAAACATTTTGTATCGACAAACCTTCGGAATTAAAACTAGTGATGAAAAAAAAAATAATCGAGTTTCGTAAAATTTCATGAAAATCGTGAATTTTCGTGAAATTCGTGAAATATAATCAAAAAATAGGCCCTGCTATCAACTGTTTCAATACCATCCAGTTCTGAGACTGTACACAATACTAGAGAATTAAGTTTTGCCAATATAAGAGAACTTATAATGCAAAGTGAATTTTATGGTGTAGTAGCAGTCAGGGCCGTAGCTACTAAGGATCTAGGGTGAGCTGAGCTCACCCTGGAAACTCTAAAGATCAGCCTAGACCGACCACAGTTTTAGGAAAAAATTACAATATTGAATAGAATAAGAATATGAACTGTTGTACGAAATTTTTAGGTTGTTGCTGCACTACCCTATATTATCGAAGAAAAGCTAAACGTGTAGTACTAATAATTTCCTTAAAAATGTCAAGATAATAATAATAATATAATAATCAGTAGGAGAAATCCCATGTACTTTGGAGATGTTGTGAAGGAATAGTGTGGATAAAATTTGTTCAGAGTAACACATACTTCACTATAAAAAGGGCTGACTTAATAAATTTTGTACTCGTAGAGATGAGCGGGTTGCCCGAAACTTCGAAAAACCCGACCCGAACCCGAACCCGAATTGTTTTTTTCGGATTCATGGGTTTCGGGTTTCTAAAATTTTAATCGGGTCGGGCTCGGTCCGGGCCGGGTTTGGAAACAGTTCGGGTTTCGAAAAATTTGATCGGGTCGGGTTCGGTCCGGGTCGGGTTGTTGTATCCTTTTATTCGGGTCCCGATCCTTTAACAAGTAATACAAGTAAGATATGTTGCGAAAGTCTCTTTCTAACATTCGAAGGTCCCATGTAACTTTAATTTGATATAATTCAAAATTTAGACGTGAGAACAGATTCTGATTCTAGAGGAAAAACGGGTCTGAAGTTTTTGGAATCATATTTGCTACACGAAAATTTTTAAAATTTGTAACCTAGTGTAATTAGAAGTAAATCATTAAAAAAACCTCCAAATTATAAGAGAATTGCATAAAAATAAAATCAAACCAATAATGATAAAATCATCAATATCTTTGGTTATATTTCTTTGTCGTTCACATAAATGGCTTAGTATATTTCGTGGATGATAGCGACAATATGAATGGAAAAACTGTGGTTTGGTTGCTATATTTCGAGTCTTATTTTCGACTCTTCATCATGCAAAAATTTATTAATTGAATACATTGAAAAATTATAAATAACAAATTAAATCTGAATTTCTACCTTTAATATCATATCACAAATAATTTTGAAGATGACAAACAGAATTTGTTGTGAAAATAAAACTCGAAATATAGCAATAAAACCACAGTTTTTCCATTCATATTGTCGCTATCATCCACGAAATATACTAAACAAAAATCATCAATATTTTCCTATTCTGTCCTGGAGCTGTGCTCACCCTGAAAGTTACGTCTAGCTACGGCACTGGCAGTAGTTGTATCATTTTTTAAGATTCGATTTTTCAGCGCCCGGACCATGGTCCACTTGGTCCGTGTGAAAATACGGAGTTTTTAAGAAATTTCATGAAGATTAATAAGGCGAGGAGTTATGTTCAGACAAGTTTGATTAAATCCGTTGAGGATAGTACAAAGAAAACATTTTTTTATGCGGAGGACGTATCTGCAGTGTATCGACCCCAAGAGGAACTTATTGTTTTTTTTTATTTATTAATATATTGTTGTTTACAAGTTTATAACATAATTAAATTCTAATGTGCCTAGCACTGTGAAAGAATTTAAAAACAATTTGAAAACAAGAAATATCTAGAAATTTTTTTTTTATGATTTGTGGATTAAGAGATGGACAATTTTGACCAGTAAAAGTTATAAAGAATAGAAGAAAATATGAATGTCGCTTAACAAGGAGTCGAAGAATTAGTATGGTCGATAGCTCAAGACAACGATTAGCCAAGAAGAGCCGCGGCTGGTGGCACACTCTCTTTGTTCAGCCATTATTACCTCCATTAGTAGATTTAGACGATTTTTTCAGATTGATATATTTGTTTTATATTATTAAGTTTCCTTTTTTTTCCTTTTTCAGTAAACCCACAGCAAGTTGCCCATATTTGCGTCAAAATGTGCACCATAATAGATACATATTCATATGAAACTTGACAACCTACTATGTTTGTCACTTTCACACTAACATCGAATGACTGAGAGAATCATGTAAGGTGTCCAGTTTTGTTTGTCACTTTCACAGTAACTTTGAATGGCTGAGAGAATCATATAAGGTGTCCAGTCTTATGAAAGGTCTATAGTACATATATAGAAGATATAGAGTCTACATTATAGACCGCGGTGAGTTTGACAGATTTCGGAAAATGGTGTTCTATGATAGTTTGAGTCTAGGTGGGCGTTCAAAATCACAGTCAAACATTTTGTATTGTCAGCATTGTGAAAACGGATCCAAAATTGATTTTTCTCTAAATTCCGTGCACTTCATGAATTTCAATGGTCCAGATCAAAATTGTTTCAATTCTATTATAATCTTTGAATAAACTGCCGAATATCGTTTCAATACTTTTTTGTCAGCATTGACCTTGTTTCGGAAACCATTAGGTGTAAAAATGCATAAAAAACTGGGAGATATAAATAACTATAACTTTATAATAAAAAAGAAATATTATGAATTGGAGTAAATATGAAGGTTAGTATGCGAATAGAATCAAGATTCTTAAATAAATACTTTGAACTTCAGGACGAATAGAAGGAAAAAGAACTAGGTGGGACAAGATTATCGCGCTTCGGAATACTGTGTATGTAACCAATGCCATGGTATAACTTGAAACGATTTCTACGAGCCTCGTAATTCAAAGCAATTTATGTCCGATATTTGCATTCAGACGTTGAATTTGAAATTAGATATTAACGAGGTTTTTCCATTTCAATTAAATTAATCTAATTTTAAATTTATTCATCTCTTCGCTTTTGAATACACATCATTCCCGCTTTACATATCAAAGTCACTCGCATGACATTCGTGTATAGAATTTTTTTTAACTAAATAAAAATCATCAACACGTCTATTTTTAATTGACTTCACTCGACTTATATTTACTTTACATTACAATAAATGGTCTCAAGCATGACATGATTTATATTATTTCTTCTTATAAAAATTCTTTTCATTTTCACATACATCATGTGACCTTCATTCGGTTTTCATTAGTAATGTGCGATCCACAGAAATAATTTAAATCTATGCCCTCATCAATACCATTGTTGGAGTTATTGATGCTGTTTGCGAAAGATCGTGTCAAAACATCTTATTAATAATCCAAGGAATGCTGTTAAAGAATCGAAAATAAAAATTTATAGAATGTACACGCTGCAAAGTGTGTGGATCCGGCCTACCTAATAGAATAGTAATTCATTGAAGGAGAGAAGATGAAATAACAAAAACAAAATGCAGAGGAATCTAAATGCCAAATAATTTAAGGTGTAATTTGGTTTGTGATTACTCAACAAAAGTTTATTAAACGTACATACAATCAGCAGCGGTAATGAATTATAATAAAAAATTCAATGGAATTGACTTGGCTTCATTCACACATAAAACATTAGTTTTCATGTGAATTCCTGCTTGACAAAACTTAAAAAACAAAATTCAGTTCCATTATTAACGTTTTCACCTCATTTTCTTTCATAGTTTTTTCTTTTTCTCTGAACTAACAACCTTAGCAGCAACTGAATTCATTCCAATCCAATTTAGATTTCCGAGACTTCGAATGAAGCTAATGCTTACTGAATGCCCAGGAGTTATTTCGTTATTATTTGTACTATGAAGTCGAATGCGGCACGTAATTTGTAAGAGAAAGAAAATCTCAAACGGAAGAACACTCACTTCGTCTTATTCATCGGATCATCCTAATTTTCCCTCCAAAAGGTTTATGTATCCCCTAGTGTAAAGCTAGTCGGGGAAGTGTTCGAAAAGCGTGGTTTTTCGAGAGTCGATCGGTGAAACTTTTTCCCATAAATCTCTGTAACTACATTCAATTCCTTAAGCTTTGAAATCACCTGAAATTTTTGAATTAATTACACCTGAAAGAGTTTATAAAGGTTCATCAAGTTCACAGAATTGCAATCAACTTGTTTCAAAGCTACAAAATCTATGAACTGATATAATAATATTTTACGCAGAAACTTATTTACCAATGCGATTATACTACATTGTTTTGATAACTCATTTATGGTATTTACGGTAAGCTATGAATTAGAAGAAACTTTAGACCATTTCAATGCGTGTCATCTGTTTGTATGGGAAAATCAATTTTTGAAATTTTTATTTAGGCCATCAATGGCCGAAGCCCTCTGATTACAAATCGAGCTTATTAACAAAAAACATATATTAGCAGATCCGAGAGTTAGCTGTCGACTCACTCGACTCGTCGGAGTCGGTGGCCACCTCTACTCATCGTCATTATTACACTCACGGAAAAGTGAAAACCGACACATTTTTGCTTTTGTGTTTTACTTGAGTTTGTGAATTTTTGAATGTATTTTTATATGGAGAAGTCAATAAAGTTAGTAAACCACAAAACACAAAAATGTGTCGGTTTTCACATTTCCGTGAGTGTAACAATTATTATACAATTACAGGTTTACGTTATCACATTTAAAACAGGAATAAATTATTAGACGAAAATAGAAGTTGAAATAGAAAATATCCCATCGTTCTATCGAGCACCAACATCTCGTACAGCAAATGGCCAACCTGAAACAAAAAGGATTAGCGGAAATGGTTGTCGAGACTAGCAGTTTTTGCGCAAGTCGATATGACTTAGAGTTACATTTGAGAGTCGTGAGACCCGAGTTGACTTATCAGCTTTTGAATAGAGTTCAGTTTATGAAATTCTGATCTCACCATTCAGTTTATACTGAATTTTTAACTACCTGATAGTCGTCTTGAACGATGCAAGTGGTACGTTTTGAAATTACAATAGTGAAAAGCGGTTAAATGCCATGCTTATAAACGTGGCTCAAAAAGACCACATTTTGTCCTGTGTTCGTCGACAACAAGAAAGTCATCAGCACGAATGGGTCTAGTCTAGAATCGGATACAAAAAGTGCGCAGGCATTGATTCTGCATCGGGCGAGTGCTTCAATGTATGGACAACTATGTAGAAATAAAAATTCCCCCTACAAACTTCTATGATTTTGACAAAATTTAATTTAAGCTTATCTCACCCATTAAATATTTTGTGACTACTTTAAATGGAACTTTCGACTAAAAAAATATTCATACAAAAAAACCACTCTGCAAAATGCGTTTCACCCACTCCTCCCCCTCGCCTATATTTATTTATTTCAGGTCAATCTCAATTCCATCTCGCCATGCCCACACGTCAAAATAACAATTTTAGCAAGAGTAAATGCATAGTGAACTGGTTAGTTGTATAGATGTAACGTTTATCGCGAACAATAACTGGCCTTGGGATGTATTTACACACGGGTATGTCACTTCAATAAAAAGATTCATCCAAAAGTACATTCTTGCCGAAAAAGAAACAATCGATTTGTAACTCGATTCGGCCATGCAACGCGAATTGTCGATGTTGCCGAATCCTATAACAAGCTGAAAATTAAAAAACGGTATCTATAATATAGGAGAAATTTCGAGACACGAAAAAATCGGCATAGACAGTGTGAATATTTTTATAGCAAGTGAACCCCTCTGATTTACACTTACCATGGCTCGTGAATGACATATTCTGATTTTTGAAAATGAATCATTTTATACGAGTGCGTTCAATGTTTGTTTGAGTTGCAGAGACACGAAAATGTGGCGTTGCTTCCGCCTCAACCTGGTAGAATGAGCATATGAGGCTTTTCCTATAGAACAACGTAAATGTCGAATTTTTAAAAAAATTGGGTGCAAGTGACGCCATGAAGGTATTTATTAGGGTTCACATTTTTCAATTTTTGAAGCGCAAATTTCTTCAAAAATATTGATCTGATTTACAAAAAAAAAATTATTTAACGTTCATTTTGACAACGGGGAAAACTTTCTAGCATTTTATTTAATTCAAATCCATCTAAGTTGATGGAAAGAGACCTGACGGAATGACTTATATTCCATGGAGTAAAGGTCAATGTATGGTTTGGGACGCGACGTGCGTTGACACGCTAGCCAAGTCATATATTAATGTCTCAAAAAATCTAGCTGGACATGCAGCAGAAATTGCAGCTAATAAGAAAATCAATAAATACAAAAGGCTTCAAGAACAAAATTATTTGATTATCCCGTTTGCTGTTGAGACTCTCGGACCACTAAAATCTAAGTTAAAATAATTTTCATTATTTTGCGAAATACGGTTACTTACTTACTTAACCGGCCCTACAACCCATTAAGGGTCTTGGACTTCTCCAACATGCTTCTCCAACCGGACCTATCGTCAGCTAACGTCTTCCAGCTGGTTACTCCCGCAGTTCTCAGGTTGGCAAAAGCTGCATCGCACCATCTGGATTTTGGTCTGCCTGCACTTCTTTTACCTTCCGGTTTGGTGATAAAAAGTTTCTTCGGGATACGATTGTCGTCCATACTCTGTACATGACCAAGCCATGCGAAATACGGTTACGTTTGATTTATCTAACCATTGGATGCAAGGTCACCTGTCATCATTTCCCTGTTGAATTGAATTGAATCTCTCCGATTTTGTTAAAAGCCTGTGCTGAGAGTCTGTCATCTCCGTTATTTCGCAGTTTCAACTTATCCCTCGCAACTGGAAAATTTCCGACAAGATGGAAAACATCTTATATTACGCCAATTTTTAAAAGTGGTTCTAGATGTAATGTCGAAAATTATAGAGGTGTAGCTATTCTACCAACGATAGGAAAATTATTCGAAACCATCGTCACCGCTACTTTATCCACGAAGTTCAATCGAATAATTTCAAAGTCGCAACATGGGTTTATGAAGCGCAGTTCTACAGCAACTAATTTAGCTGAATCTCTTAGCTACGCTACTAAAGTTATGGAATCTAGGCATCAGTTAGATGTCATATACACCGACTTTCGAAAAGCATTCGATATAGTCAAGCACTCGATTCTTTTGCACAAGTTGAACCAAATGGGTGTTCACTCGAACTTGTTAGCATGGATTGCGTCTTACCTGAATGGACGTTCCCAGTTCGTTAAATTAGGGAAATGCTCTTCTCGAACGTTTAACGTGACATCTGGTGTTCCTGGTGTTCATATTATTCATGGACGACGCTACTAAAGTCTTCTCTACATCAGTTTACCTAATGTATGCTGACGACTTGAAAATTTTCATGAGAATTAAAAATGTTGTTGACGCAAGTGCTCCTCAACCTGACTTGAATAGATTTCTGCAATGGTGCAAAATCAACCAACTTTGTTTGAACGTCGATAAATGTAAGGTAATCTCCTTCACCCGGGAGAGATCCAAAATTGAGTTCGGTTACAATATCGATGATGTTGCGTTGGCTCGTGTTAAGGTAATAAAAGATTTGGGAGTCCTCTTGGACGATAAACTGACATTCAGTAAACACATCGAGTTTACAAAAGCTTACTCAATGCTTGGTTTTGTTATGAGAACTTGTAAGGAATTTAAGAATATTAAAACTTTGAAAAGTATATACTTTGCTTATGTCCGTTCCTACTTAGAATACGCTTCAGTTGTTTGGAATACTTATCAAGACACACTTGTTGACAGGATTGAATCAATCCAGAAATTTTTTTTGATGTATGCACTGAGGCGGTCGGTGAAACGGGACGAAAGTCACAAGCTGCCACCGTATATTTATAGATGCGAATGGATTAACAATGAAACGCTCGTCCGACGCAGAATCAATAGCTGCGCACTTTTTGTGTCTGATCTGATGAATGGCTTTATCGACGCACCTAAACTTAAAAGCAAGATCATTCGAAATTCTAGAACTACTCATGCAGTTGTTGAAGAACACAGGACAAAATATGGTTTTTACGAGCCAAATAATAACATATGCATGGCAATTAACCGCATTTCCCTACTGTGGCTTCAAAACATACCACGTGAATCGTTCAAGATGACTATCAGGAAGATGAAAATTACGTATAAACTGAATGGTAAGACCAGAATTTCATAAATTGAACCTTTCGTTTTCACTCTGATCGGAAGCTGATAAGTCAACTCGGGTCTCACGATTCTCAAATGAAATTTCAAGTCTCGTCGACTTGCGTAGAATCAGCTAGTCTAGCTGACTAGTTTCCACTAATCCTTTTTGTTTCAGGTGGGCCACGAAACGTGCATCAAACAAGCAGATATAAAACAGATGGATGGACGGACTATTTTAAATTTAAAATCTCCATTTTCGTTTGATTTTTTAATTGCTTCCTATTCTCCAACTTCGTTCGTTAAATTGTTAAGTTGTTAACTGTTTTACAAATATTGTAGTTTTTTTTAGTTGATTTTATTATATGTAGTAGTCAGGGGGCTTCGCCCATTGATGAAGTAAATAAATAAATAAAAACATATGCAAGGGACCCGTACGTATCAAAATAGATGTGGCAAACAGAGTTGATGTTACGAAAAGAATCGAACGTATTTACGTAAATATTGCCTTAACACTTAAGTGTATGCAATTTTGTCCACATTAAATTGTATTGGAAATTGCCGAGAGGGCAATATTGAAAAACCTGTCCGAAGAAACGGCGTAAAAAAGGCCTTCCGAAAGTACAAAATATTCCCCCAAATAGACAAGAATGTTTGCCTCAATTTTTTCTACAACATAGCAAAAAAGCATTTTTTTTGTCTAGGGCCGACCTAGGATCCTCAGGAGAGGCCTTGGACAAATACTTACATATATGTCTATAGACAAAAATATTTCCCTCCATTTTCTCTACAACAACATAGTGAAAAACCATTTTTTTTTGTCTAGGACAGACCTTAGGACCTACCTAGGGCCATAAGTATATGCCTCGGACACATACTTCCATAGACAAAAATGTTTCCCTCAATTTGCTCTGCAACATAGGAAAAAAAAATTTTTCGTTAGGGCCGAGCTTAGGACAGACCTGAGGCCAACTTCAGCCCTAAGTACAGGCACCGGGTCCAAATTTGTTTTTGAATATAATTCGGTACTCGATTACCTCTCAAATAGAAAAAGAATCAACAAAATCAGTTAGGATCAATACAACTTATGTAAGCGAACACGATAGGCCCTAGTAGAAACTCAAAAAATTTTTTCCATAAAACAGGAGACAGCCCTAGAACTTTCGATCAATAGCTATATCCTAGGGCCTAATCTCAAAAAATTTTCTTCTACTAATTGTTGGGCTTTTATTGACCTGTCGATTAAAAAAACAATTATGAAAATCGGAAAAGATTTACTCGAGTTATATATGAAAAACACGCATGGCCCTAGCAGAGACTCGTTTTTAGTGCCCTAGCTAAGTCCAAGGACTCAAATCCAAAAAAGTTTCTTCTATAAATTGTCGGTCATGTCCAGATCTTTCAAATAAAAAAAAGTTTATGACAATCGGAAAAGATTTGCTCGAGCTATGTACAAAAAACACGTACGGCGCTAGCAGAGACTCGTTTTTAGTGCCCCAGCTAAGTCCAAGGCTCAAATTTAAAAAAGTTTCTTCTATAAATTCTCGGCCATGCCCAGATCTTTTAAACAAAAACAATTTTATGAAAATCGGAATAGACTTACTCGAGTTACGTACACAATACCAAAAACCACTTAAACGGCCCTAGCTCGGTGGTTCTTGGGCCGACAGTGCCCAGATGCAATCCCATAAAAGATATTTCGATTACCTTTAAGGAAAAAAAAGTTTTTGAAAATCGGTTGAGTTTTACTCAAGTTATCGCGGTGACAGACGGACGGACAACGTTTTTATTGTTGATTCGTCATCTAAGCACCAGGTCGAAAT
The DNA here is from genome assembly GCA_029228625.1 of Pseudolycoriella hygida. Taxonomy (NCBI): domain Eukaryota; kingdom Metazoa; phylum Arthropoda; class Insecta; order Diptera; family Sciaridae; genus Pseudolycoriella; species Pseudolycoriella hygida. The sequence continues at coordinate 98,413,853 of CM055404.1, read as the reverse complement.
TGGGATGGTTGCAAACGTCGTGCTAAACGCATAAGACCCCTTCTCGAAGAACTTCGTTCTTCGTACGGGTCTAAAAACAAATATTGAAGGCATTCCATTATTTGAAAATTGTTCATTTTCGAAAATAAACAAAAAACACTCAGGTTGTGGTTTTAATATGGAAAAATCAAATGAAAATAATTTTATATTTTCAACATTCCGGTTCGCTATGCAATAAAATTTTGAACTGAATTGGCTATGTGAATCGATTGTAACACTTGTGCGCGTCCAGTTAATATCTATGCCAATCCAGTTAATAACTATTATGCAAGGTTGTATTCGCTAACCAATTTTTTTTAGCGGAGCTAACACTAACACTAACTATCAAAAATATTAGCGAAACTAACGCTAATAGCGGTTGCTAAGCCTCTCTAATTCGATAAATGCAAAATCTGTAAAGAAAACCTTAAGGAATTTGTTGATTTGTCGAAGGAAAAAACGTCAGGTTGAATATCTACTTTGATAGAAGCGAATAAAAGGTTTTTGTTCTATACTACTTATAAAGTCGACTTTTTTTACTCTGAGAAGATTTTCTCATCTCAAATTGTTGGCCGTATATTGATGGACATAACTTTAAAAGTGTACTCAGAATAAGGTAAAATCAAAAAGTCCTAACGTTTGAGACTATCAATGTGTTTTAGTAAAAGTGATAACTTTTGCTATGAGTCGACTCGCCTAAGCTAAACAATATAGCAACTTCAATGTCATCGATTTGCACCTAATAATTTGTATTTTTACACCCATACGAAGAACAAAGTTCTTCGAAAAGGGGTCTTATGCGTTTACCACGACGTTTGTAACCACCCCAATTTCGACCTGGGAGTAGGGGGGGGGGGAGCATCAATTTGCTCTGCAACATAGCAAAAAAAAATTTTTTTTGGTTAGGGCCGACCTTAGGACCGATTTGAGGCCACCTTGAGCCCTAAGCAGAGGCAAAAGTTTCTTCTGCAAATTGTCGTACCTAGATCTTTCAAACAAGAAAAAGTTTTTGAAAATCGGAAAAGATTTGCTCGAGTTATGTAGAAAAGACCAAAAATCACTTAAACGGCCCTAGCTCGGCGGCCCTTGGGCCGACAGTGCCCAGATTCAATCCCATAAAAGATTTTTTGATTACCTTCTAGGGAAAAAGTTTTTGAAAATCGGTGGAGTTTTACTCGAGTTATCGTGTTGACAGATGGACGGATGGACATTTTTTTTATTGCTGATTCGTCATCTAAGGACCATCGGAGCTCCCCCCTACTCCCGGGTCGAAATTCGACTGGTTACAAACGTCGTGGTAAACGCATAAGACCCCTTTTCGAAGAACTACGTTCCTCGTATGGGTCTAAAAATGTGCGTCCGTCCGTCCGTCACCGCGATAACTTGAGTAAAACTCAACCGATTTTCAAAAACTTTTCTTTCCCTGAAAGGTAATCAAAATATCTTTTATGGGATTGAATCTGGGCACTGTCAGCCCAAGGGCCGCCGAGCTAGGGCCGTTTAAGTGGTTTTTGGTCTTTTGTACGTAACTCGAGTAAATCTTTTCCGATTTTCATAATTTTTTTCTGTTTGAAAGATCTAGGCATGGCCGACAATTTATGGAAGAAGCTTTTTTAGATTTGTGTCCTTGGACTTTACTAGGGCACTAAAACCGAGTCTATGCTAGTGCCATACGTGTTTTTTGTACATAACTCGAGTAAATCTTTTCCGATTTTCATAATTTTTTTTTGTTTGGAAGATCTTAGCATGGCCGACAATTATGGAAGAAACTTTTTTAAATTTGTGTCCTTGGACTTGGTTAGGGCGCTAAGAACGAGTCTATGCTAACTCGAGTAAATCTTTTCCGATTTTCATTATTGTTTTTTTAATCGACAGGTCTATGAAAGCCCAACAATTTGTAGAAAAAATTGTTTTTGAAGTTATGCCCTAGCTAGGGCACTAAAAACGAGCTTCTGCTAGCGCTCTACATGTTTCTTGTACATAACTCGAGTAAATCTCTTCCGATTTTTAAATTTTTTCTTAATCGAAAGCTTTAGGATTGTTTCCCGTTTTATGGAAGAAATTTTTTTGATAAGATATCCTTGGACTCAGTCAGGACCTTAAAACTACTGGGGCCCAACGTGTTTGATTACATAAGTTGGATAAATCCTAACTGATTTTGTTGATTCTTTTGCTATTTGAGAGGTAATCGAGTACCGAATTATATTGGAAATCAAATTATGGCTCGGTGCCTGTGCTTAGGGCTAAAGTTGGCCTCAGGTCTGTCATGTCATAAGGACCGCCCTAACCAAAAAAATTTTTTTTTGCTATGTTGCAAAGCAAATTGAAGGAAACATTTTTGTCTATGAAATTACAAGTAGAGAATCATAAGATTGTGCAACGTTTCGTTTTACCTCTGGAAAAAACCGATGTTACATGAACAAAATACATGCGAATATATGAAAACCGAGATAAAAGAGAAATAAGAAAGTTGCACAAGCTTATGATTCCATTCCTGTATGTGTACGAGGCATTTCCTTATGGCCCTAGGTCGGTCATAAGGTCTGCCCTAGACAAAAAAATAGTTTTTCCCTATGTTGTAGAGAAAATGGAATGAAATATTTTTGTCAATGTAAGTATTTGTCCGAGGCCTCTACTGAGGACAACAGGTCGGTCCTAAGGTCGGAAAAAAATTTAGATAAACATTTTTGTCTGTTTGGGGTCAATTTTGTACTTTCGGAAGGCCTTTCTTACAGCGTTTCTTCAATATTGCCCTCTCGGCAATTTCCAATACAATTTAATGTGTACGTAATTTCATACACTTAAGAGTTAAGGCAATAATTACTTAAATACGTTCGAGTGTTTTCGTAACATCAACTCTGTTTGCCGCATCTATTCTGATACGTACGGGTCCCTTCATATGTTTTTATTTTCCATTAGAAAATTTACATTCATCTATTCATATCAGGGGCCATAGACTTTCATTATCGCTGATATAAAAACAAATTTTGAAATGCCTTTAACTTAAAAAAACAAAATCTATCTGAGTCAGGAGACATTAAGTGTATTACCGCATTTAAAATTTGGTCTGCTAGGTCGATCTTCAAATTGAATAATCTCTTATTTAATAAGTGACGGACAATTGCTCGGAATTTTTCTATCATATCCATGGAAGAAAGCTCCTTCATACAACAAAAAAAAAAAAAAAAAAAATTAGCGATTAGCGAGTAGCAAAAATTAAGTCCGCTAACATTGGTCTTAGTCGCTAGTCGCTATTAGCGAGTAATTAAAAAATTAGCTTCGCTATTAGCGCCAAAATAACATTTTTATGAGCTTTAATCTTTTCAACGAAATATAGTAAATTTGCTGATAAAAATGTTATTTTTGCGGTAAAAGGAGAACAATTTTTATAAAGGAATTACGCATTCTATACATTCGCATTCAGGTTACATCAAAAGTACATGTTAGGCCACATTAAGTGTTCACATTAAGGCACACATTTCGAAGGAACGTATTGTACAATTCTGGATAGAAACTTTAACCAGAATCATAGTTGTAATTCATTCTTAGCTTGGACAGATCAGATAATAATGTAATGAGATGAACTCATTTTCATGTCAGAAATGTTCGAGAAAAAAAATTCCCAAAGATACAAAAATAAATTTCATCACTTTTTTTATGCAATCGAAAGTTTCTTGTTACCTGTTATACATTACCTCTCACAGTCTTTGAAATAATGCAGCAATAATGCACCCATTGTTCCACAAACATTTTTTTTTATTAATGACATGAAGAAGTAAAATGGAACTGTTCCGAACGGTGCATGTATCGTAAAATGTACAAATAACACGTTATACACATCGAATGACAATTCAAAGTGTTTTATTATGAAAAAAATAGTTAAAGAAAATTGCCAATTATATGCAAATCATGTACAAAATGCAACAACTTATGTTTGTTACGTGTAATTTCGTGTTACACTTAAAAATAATCTTCCCAGCGATGAGACAACTATACAAACGTTTCATGAAGTTCAGAATAATCTGTGCAAAAACTAACAGAGTCGGCAAACTTAAAAACGCTCTTTATATAAAATTTTAAGGGCAAGTACTGTCCTCGAAGTATACCATAGAATAGAGCCGTACGCCGGTAAAAAATCGGCGGCGGCGAAAGCGATTTTTCAATTTCCTTGGCGGCGGCGAAAATCGGCGCAAGAGGACTCGTGGCGGGGCAAATCGGCGTACGTCAAAACAAAGTTCGGCGGCGGGGACGCACTTTTTCGGCTGGCGTCGGCGCGGCGCAAAAATTCCAACTTTGCGAAATAGGTTGTGTCGATTTTTTAGTTTTTCCTTTCTGAAGGCAAAGACGTCCATAGTTCGATTCATTAAGTCGGACAGATAATTTTAGGACCATTTACAAATCTTTTTTATAGTCATTACTACTCAAAACTACTTTTTGCTAAAGATTCACTAATTAGTTACTTCGCACGATTTGACTAAATTGCTTTAAATATTGTTTATCAATAAGCGTTAGGGTCTGTGGAAGTAATTAAAACTAATTCGTGGAACAATCTGAGTAAAATAAATCGAAATTTTTGATAAAAGGGTTCTTTAAAATTTTGGTAGAGTAAGAGTGCCTAATGTGGAACACCGAAAAGTGCAGCTTCTTTCAGAATTAGGGACTTCCAAAATTAATAGATTATAAATTTTTCAACATTTTCGAAAGTAAGTGAATTTTAAGTGTTTTAAAAAAGTGTCCTTAATGTGGAACACCAGGGTTCCTAATGTGGAACGCTTCAAAACATGAAGAAATTTTTCGCAACTTTTTTTTTCTTTCAAAAGAAGTTGACAATCGGCTATTAAGAGTTACAACAGAAAATAAATTTCGTCTTTAGGACCCTCAAGCCATGTTTAGATTTGATGCAAATGTGGAACATGCAGCTATTGTGGAACAGTACTAGTTATTAAATATACTGTTCCATATTTCCATATCCATACATTTGCATCACATTAACACTTAACTTATTCACACCTTCACATCTTTTTTGGCATGTCTTCTTCCAAAAATAGAAAATAAAATATTTTTCCTTTCAATCTAAACGAACGAAAGTGGGTGCTCCACATTTGGAACACAGACAAGATATTCTTGTCTCGTCTCTTTCTGCTATACTTTTCAACTTTAAAAGAAAGTAACAAGGCACTCTTCTACTAAGATATCTAATAAGTACTTCAATACATAATAAGTTTATTTTTCTTAATTTCTCTCGCTCTCATCCAAATTTTTCTTCAGGAATTTTTTTTATCAGAATGGCGTCAAAATGTGTATTCTTTTTCACTTTTGTGTACACCTACACAGTCAGTGTTGATGTAAATCAAACATGAACCTAGCGTGCGCATTTTTTAGACATTATCCACGATCAAAAATTTATGAGATATGGTGGTGTTCCACATTAGGCACCCTATGAAAAACCGTCGCTTTGCAGAAAAAATAAATACTTTTAAGCTATGGCTCATTTGAAAGACCTTACAAAATTGACGTAGGCTTGAAAGAAAAGAAAGTTCCTGAAGCTATTGAGGGCGAAAGTGGAATAAAAAAGTGGAAGATTAATGACCCAAACATGCGTGTCTCAATCACTTTACTAAAAAACGGCGTGAAAATTAGAACCCTTGTTATAAATGAAGTAACTAGAAACCCAGATAACACAGATCACACTTTTTAATGTGGTTGCTCACTGAATGTACATTAAATGTGCAAAATCTAATATTGTTCAGAATGTGTACATACACAAAATGTACATAAAATGTGCCTGTAAAGTGGTACATATTTCGATGTAAATAAAAAGCACATTTTTTGTGCCATTAAAGCTCGAAATTATTGCACTAGATCACAAGTACATTTTTCGCACATTTTATATGCTTGATAAGGTGTACACTATTTCTTTCACATTTAATGAGCCAAAAATGTGCTTGTGATGTAGTACATTTTTCGATGTAAATAAAAAGCACATTTTTTGTGCTATTAGAACACGAAATTTTTTCACTAGATCACAAGTACATTTTTCGCACATTTTATGTGCTTGATAAGGTGTGCACTATTTCTATCACATTTAATGTACCAAAAATGTGCTTATGATGTAGTACATTTTTCGATGTAAATAAAATTATTGCACTAGATCACAAGTACATTTTTCGCACATTTTATGTGCGTGATAAGGTGTACACTATTCCTATCACATTTAATGTACCAAAAATGTGCTTCTATAATTTAACACTATTTACAAATTTAACACACCAACACATAAGTATCCGGTGGCACAATTGGTAAAGCAGTCGACTCATAATCCCGAGCGTCTTGGGTTCAAGCCCCGCAAATTAAAGAAATTTTTCTAAAAATAGAAATGAGAGCTTGGCATAAAAAAGTGTAGATGTAGGACCTAGCGATCATCAGAATAAGAAAAACCTAAATGGAAAAGTCTCAAAACAAAATTAAATTTTCCTTTCTTTTCTTGTATAACATTAGGTGTACATTAAATGTGCTAGTAATTTACACTAAAATGTACATTAAACGTACATCAAATGTGTATTCAAGGTGAAATGTACATTAGATGCACCTACATGTACCACACTTCAGTATACATTTAATGTACATTAATTGGGTTGACATTTAATGTACTTCCAAAGAAAAGATGTAACGGTAAGGACACTTTTTAATATACATTAAATGTCCTGGAACTGGAGCACATTAAATGGGATCAGCACATATTCCAATGGCACTTTATGTACATTTCGTGGGGTCAATTGTTATTTGGGAAAGTTATAACTCGTTTGCAAACAAAAAATCTAATTTTTACGTTGTTTCCGTAAAAATGATTCAGATTTCAATGGGACTTAAGGAGATGCTAAAAAGACTGAATAGTTTTGCCAGAAACAGTGAAAAAATTAAATTTTATTTGTTTCCAAACGACTTGTTTCTAATTACGAGGGGCGCCTTTTATATTTTGATAACTGGTAACCCCTGTTTTGCCACGTCAAGTCCGCATTCTGTAATAAAAACTTTGACATTTTTTAGGTTATGTTTACTACGAACTACGTAGGGAATTTATATTTTGATAATAATGAACAAAATCTCATATTATTCAATCGAAATTGCTTTATTGTTTTTCTTAATATTCTGGGTGATGATCGATACACTTTTGCATACGTTCGAACCAATTCTGATAGCATTTTTTCCATTCCGATTGAGGTATCTCCAAAAGCTGGCTTTTGAAAGCATCGACAGTTTCCTTTGGTGTCGAAAAACGCTTTCCACGCATTTGTCTCTTCACGTACGGAAACAAAAAGAAATCGTTAGGTGCCAAAACAGGACTATAAGGCAGATGACCCATCATTTGAACGTTTTCAGCTCGCACTATCTTGATGAAGAATGATCACTCGTTTTACATTATTTTTTCTTATTTCGCCGGATACTATGGGCAAACAAACGGTTGTGTACTATTCAGAATTCACACTTCTACGTTCTACTAATGGCACTGTAGCTGCATAACCCTGTACTCCAAAAAACAGGCAAAAATTTTCTTCGAAGTGCGTCTTCGATTACCCAAACCGTCGGTTGATGTTTAGTTTCAGGTTCATATGAATACATCGCGGATTCGTCACTTGTTACGATCCTTTAAATGTTTTTTGATGCACCGCAATCGTATTTTTACAACATTTCTTTGCACCAGTCGATACGGGCCAGTCGATACGGTCAGTTAATTTTTGAGGAATCCAACGACTACAAAGCTTTCTTACTTGCTTCATTCATGACAAAAATTCTAATTTTCACGCCGGTATTTACGAAAGTATTTCAGGTTTCTATGTTTGCGTCCTGATCTTCCAGCTTTTTTGTCAACTTCCACCCTCCATAGCATCAGGAATTTTCATTCTTTTTTCAAACAATTTTTTCCAAAGTGAAGTATTGTAATGAGCCATAACTTGAAACAATTTAATTAAAACAGAAAAGCGAAAATTTCAAAGAAAATCGACCCCAGTCAAACTTTTCATCAAAGATTTTCATTTATTTCACTCAGATTGATGTGCGAATTAGTACTAATTTCTTCTTGAGCCCATATGCTTATATCTAAACAATATTCAAAGCAACTCAGTGTGAAAAATTTTGTCTGAAAAATTATTATGCTTAAGAACATATTTCGTCGACGACAATCAATTTAAAAATGTAAATAATATTCTAATTTAATTATTTTTGGTGTTAAAAAATGCAATCACATAAGTTTTAAATCTTACAGAATATAGAATCACAACACAAGTGATTGGCTGTTTACTTCAATATAATATAATAATAATATATATAATATAATATAACTGTAGTTATCAACTATAAAAATTTCGATATATTTTTACCGCGCCGATAAAATTCTACAGCGGCGGCGAAAATCGACGTACGTTTAAAAATTCTTCGACGGCGGCGGCGCACTTTTTTGACAATTTTTTCAGCGACGTTTGCGCCGGCGCGCGGTGGCGCACGGGTCTACCATAGGAAAACTATGAATGTGAATCTATCAATTCAAAAAAAAGTTAGGAATGATAAAAAATGGGAAACAGTTAAGGGAGGAGAAATAGTCATAGTTTCTTTTATTTCTTGGTGTTATATTGCTTGAGTTGAACCAACTCAAGCAATACAACACCAATAAATTGATGTTTATGCGACCAGCAATACAAAAGCAATAATAGTTTCTTTTGATTTATTCCATTCTAGAGGATTAGTAAAATCGACTTCATTTACGAGATAAATATAGAGAACATACCTACTAACAATCTTCAATACACGCTACAAGTTCCTTCAGTAAAATCTAATACAATTACCACTTTGTCAGCATGTCGTTGTAAAATAGACTGACAAACCCATAACACTGAAATTTTACATTCATTCATGTAGCAATAAATTTGTTTTTTTTTTGTAAATTGAATTAAAATTTCTAAAGCGAACCTCAAAATATAAGTTAACCTTTTTAAATTGAACGATTTCCGCATATCGATTAATTCCAATCGAAATCGACCTTTTAAAAGAAGCAAAGATTTGAAATTTCATCAACTTAACTTGAGAAAAAATATGCTTTGCATCATATATGACGACAAGCTTATTCTACTTTTATTAATCAACAATATTTTCTAACATACTGCCTTACTTCAAGTTTATAAGCATAATGAAGAAAAGAAAAACTTAATTGCAATAATAATACTTTGGTACTTCATATAATATGCAAATTGAATGTTGTGCATCCACCGTACCATTTATGATGGAAATTATCAGTTACATAAGATGATGTATTTATTGTTGTTGAAATTTCTACTCTCACTAATTTTGCATACATTTTGTTTCATATCGCGTCCTCTTTCAGAAATAATTAATAAACATTACACTATTCTATCATATGTAATTAGTCAATGGACATCACTTAGTAGATATTTGCACAACAAGGCTGAAAACATTTGTTGACTCGAAATAATACAAAAAAAGTTTTACCAAAAAACTATTTCACAGTTTACGAAGATCATTTTTCGAAAAAATGGTGTCTAGACAACCGCGGATGAGTTTTGTTCTTTTATTTAAAAGCGTTAGCTAGAAAGAGACAGATATAGTTGATCTCTTTCTAACCAACGCTTTGAAATAGAAGAACAAAAGTCATCCGCGGCTGCCTAGACACGATTTTTTTGAAAAATGACTTTCCTAAACGTTGATCTAGGCTCGATTATCTACAGGAAAACAACTCCACAAGCCTAACAAAGAACTCAATCTGAAATGAGAAGGGCTAGTGTCCATTTTGCACAGAATGATGCACCGTGTATACCACACACGATGTGAATACAAACTTTTACTAAACATCTTTAAATTCCATTGTTCGAATAATTAGGCGGGCGCCTGTAAATTTTTTTTATGCGATTCTGTAAGTTCATTACAGTAATAATTTCAATAATAAAATAATTTAGAAATTATAAATTATTTTCTTTAATGTGATTTTGATTTCTTCTTGGCATGTGCATAGTTGTAATCAGAATGTTTGCAGTTAATGGAGTTATTACAGTTAATTTTTATAAAACTGGCAATTCTGATAATAGCACGTGCACTTAGCGGTTTCTTTTGTTCTCTGCCCAGCGCACGTGCTTTTGTTTACATCCGAAGAAAAGAAATTTGACAGAAGACCACACCACGTGCTTCAACAATGGAAGCAGTTTTTTTTTGTTCTGTTAGTACACCCAAATTTTATTTACAGAAATTGTGAATGTGAAATTACAATTTTAATTTAAAAAAAATGCGACACTTTTAAGGTATGTCGTAGAACATTGTTTTCCTTAATATCATCCATTTTATCGAAATAAAATAAAAACCAATTATGCGCATTCCTAATTGAATTCTGAGAAAATATTTAACTGTCATATAAAATTTCTATTTATTTTGCGTTGAATGTATTGTATCGTAAAAGAGTACAAGGAATAAATTATTCAGAACGAATGTAAATTGAATGAAAATGTTCTCAAAGTTATTTGCATGTTTTATAAATGTAAAAACGTCATTACTGTGTGTGGTTCTTTGTGTTTTTGGCAAAACACCGCTTGTGTATGAAGTAAAGAAATTACAGTGGTTTCACAACAGGAATGATGAAAAATATATATTACCTTTTTGTGTAATATAATTAATTCGGAAGCATAGAATGTGCATATAACATAAAATTATCAGGAAATAATCTGTTTGCACAGTTTTTGAATGGTGATGTTTGGTTGAGAAAATATTTCCCATTTTACGCGGTCTATAATTAAGATATGACTACGGCATATGCGTACAATAAATTAAGTCTAGTCGCTGACTTTTAGTGTGAAGTAATTGTACGTTTAATAAATACAATCTTATGAATCAACCAAGTTTTATGTTACCACAACACTTTTTGATTAAATTTTTTTCACACAAAATGTTTTAAGTAATATCAGATTTTGCACGACGTTAGATTTATTTCATTATAGACAACTAGTGGAATCTCCCACCTCTAAGGGGGTATGAGAACGTAAGCATTCTCTCTAGTTCAGAGATTAAGGACATTACAGTGAAAGGTGCATAAGGGTCCTTAAAGTTTGAGATAGATGTAGAAGAAATAAAATTCGGTAGTATTTTAGAAGTAAAAGGAATGGGTTAGCTCAGTGGTAACGTACTGGCTTTCGACCAAGAATATCCGGGTTCAATCCTTGTGGGAACAAATTCTGTATAGGATTTTTCTTCAATGTAGAGCATGAAAGTAACGTTCCTAGGCACGCCCAGACTTCATAATTTGGGTAGTTGTGAATTTGGTGCCGTGACGAATCGTACATAGAAGAATGACAAATATGACGTCACCCATATTCGATGAATTATATACAAATATCTGAGTCTGACTTTGGACGGGAACATAATTAGCACCAGAAGAAATCCTAATGGTAAAACGCTAGCTACCGTTAGGCGTGGTTCGGAATTCACGTTGAGCATGTGGTCCAAAAAAATTTCTGCCGCTAAAACACATTGTCGGGGCGAACCGGCATTCTAAGCCCTACTAGTTTCCGCCCTAGTACACAGTAAAAACGTCGGTAACGAAAGGATCTCTAGGAGAATACATGTAAGCCAAAGCTCACGAAAAAGTGCGGACCTAATAAATAAAATGATCTAGCCTCTGACCCGGACGGGTTGTGACGGTCTGGTGGGTCTGGCACTTGTGACGCAAAAAACACAAAGTAACTTCGCTTTAACTTTTTTTGCGTATCGAAGCTCAATGCGTCACCCACCTCTGGTTTCAGAACTGTTTCAAAATTGTCGATTTGGGTCCGTTTCTATACAAAATAGCAATATTGTTTAATTTATATCTCCGGATTGGCTGAACCGATTTTAATTAGTAAAAAATCATTTCGGTCGCGTAGAATTCGGGAAAAATATTTTCCGGGCTGTACGACGGACGCAAGAGGGGAAGTCAAAAAGTTCCTCTATATATGTTCCTTAGTCTACGAAAAAATTTCTTGTAAAATTTTTGGCGTGTAAGACTTGCGTCACGGCCCCTTAGTGCCGTGGGCCATGATATCATTCGAAACTCGCGGAAAATGAGTTCGGTCACTTAAGAATAGGCGTAATAAGGCTCATAAAGCCACACTAACCGTTGGATCTAAACCAGAAACTCGAACCGATTTCGTGAAGTTACGCAATCCGGAGACGTCAAAATCCGGAGGCTTCAAAATGCAGAGGCATCAAAATGATGATGTTGTTGCGTCTGGATTTTGACGCCTCTGGATTTTCTAGAGGGACCACTGAATATACATCGCCGCAGGCGAAATTTTTTATCTCAATAAAAAAAATTCTCAATATTCAACAAAATCTGAGTCTGAGATAATCAGCCGTTTTCAAAGTTGAACTTTTCTGAACAAAATAACTTAGAAAAGTGAGCTGAAAGCTAAAACATAACCAAAGACCCGTATCAGAATAGATGTGGCAAACAGAATACATGTGGCAAAGAGACTCGAATGTATCTAAATATACAAAAAGCAAACAATCCAACGTTTTCTGTTCTTTTATAACTGTAAGAATTTCAAAGATCCATAGAAATTACCCAAGGTAATGTCAAAGGCCCTACCGAAGTACGTCTCAGACCATTCAAATCTAGAAAAGCTTATATCCAAGGACTAAGTCATTTTCCCCTGAAACCCTGAAACATGTGTTCTCTAAAATTTTATTCATCTCCGGAACCACTCAATCGATTTGGCTCATCTTAGAACTTGAATCATGGGAGGCATGTACCTTTCAGGGAAAAAAAAAGTTTAGGCTGATCGGTTGAGCCGTTTGGGAAAAAAAGTGGAGACGGACAGACGGACAGACGGACATTTGCTTTATTGCTGATTCGTCATCTCTAGACGATAATATATGCATCCCCCCCCCTCTTACTTCGATCTATCCCATGTTACAATAAAATTGTTTGTAGTAAACGTATAGGACCTTTGTACTTCGTACGGGTCCAAAAAGTGACTTCTGAAATAAGTGGGATGCATGCCTGTAAAACTTTTTAGTATCGAAAACCGGTTTGCACTTGAAAATGTTCGAAACGAAATTTTATATTTTCCATATCTGGTGAAGTAACGTCTTGGTTTCGCACTTATTGCATAAATACTATTAGCGTCTTCCAATAATAAATTTTTTTTTCAGTAAAATGGAGCACGTTTTTTTATGAAAATGTTTGCTTCGTTTTCAATAGACAATGACAAAAAATTTTTTTGGTCACTTTTATTGCATTTTCGTCAAATTTGGTCACAAAATTTGTTTGAACGTATTCATTTACAACGCATTTTCTACTTAAACTAGTAAATACCCCCGCCCCTAGGGGCTACGCAGGCTTTATCATTTTCGCTTTAACATTAAAGGGTAGGTTACGTAGTCGAAACCCCCGCCCCTAGGGGCTACGCAGGCTTTATCATTTTCGCGTGTTGT
>CM055404.1:98365143-98395129 GCA_029228625.1 Pseudolycoriella hygida | reverse complement strand
TTCTTCTTCTTCTTCTTCCTTAGCCTTTTATATCCACTGCTGGATGTAGGCCTCCCCCATAGATCGCCACTTTTTCCGGTCCATTGCCACTTGCAGCCACGTCGTGCCTGCAGTTCTTTTGATATCGTTGGTCCATCTTTCCGGTGGACGTCCCATCGGTCGTTTCGTTGGTGGCCGCCATTGCATTATAGTTTTCGTCCATCGATCGTCGGTCATTCTGGCAATATGACCAGCCCAATTCCACTTGAGCGACGCTATTCGTGTCCTGACATCGATGACTCTGGTTTGTCGCCGGATCCACTCATTTGTCATTTTGTCCCTGAGTGTGATTCCTAGCATTGCCCTTTCCATTGCCCTCTGTGCAACTCTCAATTTGTTCGCTGATGCTTTGGTGATCGTGAGAGTCTCGGCTCCGTATGTCAGGACCGGCAGCACACACATATCGAACACTTTCCTCTTCAGACTGTTGCTCATGTTGCTCTTGAAGATGTACCGTAACTTGCCGAACGCCTCCCAACCGAGACCGATCCTTCTCTTTATTTCAGCCGTTTGGTTGTCGAGACCGAGCTTCATGACGTGGCCGAGATACTTGTACGAATTCACGATTTCAATTTCCTCGTCTCCGATCTTGATTGGTGTAGCACCATCGATGTTTGTCATCACTTTCGTTTTCGACATGTTCATCTTCAAACCGATTTTTTGGGCTTCCTCGTTGAGCTGCAACAGCATCGCTTCAATCTGTTCCAGAGTCGTTGATGTCAGGGCAATGTCGTCGGCGAATCGAAGGTTGTTCAGAAACTTCCCATTTATGTTGATTCCCAGTTCACTCCAATCAAGCTTTTTAAAAACCGTTTCCAGAGCTGACGTGAACAATTTCGGTGAAATGGTATCTCCTTGACGGACTCCTCTTCCAATTCGAAATTTATCGGTGGTTTTATGCAGTTTGACGCACGACGTTGCGTGCTCGTAGATATGTTTTATCATCCGGGTATATCTCGAGTCAATCCGACAATCGTCCAAGGAGTCTAAAATCGACCATAATTCGACCGAATCGAACGCTTTTTCGAAGTCTATGAAGCATATCGCGATGATGATTTTGTATTCGTTGCATTTTTCTATTAGACTTCTCATCACTTGCAAGTGGTCATTTGTGCTGAATCCGGAACGAAACCCTGCTTGTTCGATCGGCTGGTAGAAGTCTAGCTTCTTTGTGATCCGTTTCGTTATCACCTTCATAAACAGTTTGTAGAGGTGCGAGATCAAACTGATGGGCCTGTAGTTTTCCAGTTTCGTGATGTCTCCTTTCTTGTGCAGCAAAGTGATGACTGCGTTTTCCCATGATTCTGGTATTTTCTCTTGTTCGAGACACTTGTTGAACAGATCCGTTGTCATTTTGAGCAGTGTGGGTCCGCCTTCTTTGATTGCTTCGATCGGAATGTCGTCGTCACCTGGAGCTTTTCTGTTCTTCATTTCGTCTAACGAAGCCTGTACTTCGTTAATCGTTATGTCCGGCAAATCTTCGGAACCAACGTTCATTATCACCGGTCTCGCTTTTGCTCTTTCTGCCGGTAGTTTGGCTCGAACCGACGTAAAAAGGTCCTCATAGAACTCTCGCGCGATGTCCAATACCTTGTCCTGATCTGTTTGTATGACGCCCGCCTTATCGCGCAATTTAAAAATTTGTCTGTACCCGTTCGCCCGTTTCGCTCGTAATACTTTCATATTCCCATTTGCTTCGATAGCGTTCATGGCCAGTTTCACGTTGTATTGTCGCAGATCGGTTTTCATTTTCTTGTTGATGGCTTTCGTTTTGTCTCTGTATTCAACAGTGTCTCGCTTTCCACCTTTCACCAAATCCAGTCTTTCTGCTATTAGGTCTAGCGTTTCCTTGCTGAGCTTCGACTCTTTAGTGCATGTAGATCGGCATCTGGTTTCCAGGAAGCTTCTCACTGAGGTCACTATTCTTTCTGTCAGCTCATCAATCGTTGCAGTTTGTGAATTCGTTCCGTTCAGTTCGTTGTCCATAGCTTCCTTAAATGCGTCGCTTTGTTCTTTCAGGCGTTCCATGTCTAAAACGACTTTTTTCTTGACCAACTTTTCTCTCTCTGTCCGTGTGTTCAAGACGACTTTGGCTCGCACCATTCGATGATCGCTGCCTGTTGTGAAACGGTTAAGCACAGTAACATCCTTGACAATCGATTTGCGGTTCGATATGATGTAATCGATCTCGTTCTTTGTTCTGCCGTCTGCACTGGCCCAAGTCCACTTCCTCTGAACCTTACCGGAGAAAAATGAGTTCATTGCGAAAATTCCTTGTTGTTGGAGAAAATTCAGCAAAGTATCTCCTCGTTCGTTCCTCTGATCGTAACCAAACGTTCCAATCGAAGTTTCTGCAACGTCTTCTCTTTTTCCCAATTTGGCATTGAAATCGCCGACTAGCAACTGATATTGAGCTCTGTTTTCTTCAATCGCTTTGGAGACATCTTCATAGAAGCTTTCAATTTCTTCGTCGTCGTGATCCGTCGTCGGTGCGTACGCTTGGATGACTTTCAAACTGTACATCGCATTTATCTTCAGCCGCACATAGATGACTCTGTCGGAGATGCTGTTGATTTGGATTATACGGTTCGACCAGCGTTTGCTGATGAGCAGTCCTACACCATGCATCGCTGTTTGGCTATCGCTTCCACGGTAGTACAAAGTGCTTCCTGATTTCAACTTCAAGCATTCTTCACCACGTCGCCTGACTTCGCTCAATCCGACAATGTCCCATTTGATCTTTTCCAGTGCCGACTCCAATTCGAGAAGTTTTTCGTTCGATGATAGCGTTCGAGTGTTATACGTGGCAATGTATAGTCCGGTGTGACAACCTATTGTAACCCAGGGATTCTTAGCACCCTCTGCTCGTCGTCTGGTCTGACCGTTGTCGGAGTCAGGGATCAACGAGCGGCTGGGAACTGAGGGCCGATTTTTCCTGGTTGTGCTCTTCATCTTCGGGGGGGTTTTAGCCGTTCAAACACCACGCTGGCCGGTGCGGGTTGGTGAGTGATGGTAGTCCTGCTGACTCGGACTTTGCATGCTGCCGTTGTCCCTTGCTGTTGAGATCATCCGCCACCATGCTGAGGTACTATCCCATCTTGATAGCGCCTAACTGCCTTCGGCCCTCGCTCTACGTGACGTTGAGGTACTACCCGAAGACAGCCCCCCTCATCCTTCTGCTAAGTGACCCACACTAATACACCAGGGTTGGTTACCTGATCGTTCATGTGGGTTGCTCACTATGACAGGTGTCACCACGGGTAGGATAGGATGTAGGAGTAGGTGGATAGAGGCTAAGGTACATAAGGAGTACTATATTACGCATACCACACCATTTGACACCCGTCTCTATTGCATTTGTAAAATTAGGATGCATTAGGAATTAGAGCCAGGGACGGGTTAGCTCAGTGGTAACGTACTGGCTTTCCACTAAGAATATCCGGGTTCAATCCTAGTGGGTAAAAAATTTTGTATAGCGTTTTTCTTTAATGTTTAGCATGAAAGTAACGTTCCTAGCCACAGCCAGGCTTCATAATTTGGAGTTGTGAATTTGGTGCCGCAACGAATCGTACACAGATTAATGACAAGCATGATATCACACATATTCGATGAATTCTATGTACAAATATTTGAGTCTGGCTTTAGGTCTATACATAATTATCACCAGAAGAAATCCTAGTGGTAAAATGCTACCGTTAGGCGTGGTTCGGAATTCACGTTAAGCGTGTGGTCCAACAATGTCTGCCGGTAAGAGACATTGAAGGGGTGAACGGGTATTCTAAGCCCTACTAGTTTCCCCACGTAGATCATCGCAGATGGCAGCAAGTTTGTGGTCAATTTACTACTAACGCAGTAAAATCTTCGCTAACGAAAGGGTCTCTAAGAAGAATCCATATGAGCAAAAGCTCACAAAAATTACGGAACTAGTAAATAAAATGATCTAGCCTCGGCGGATTATTATTATTAGGAATTAGAGTTCCAGCAGTATCCATCTTAAAGGCTATCCTGAAGTCAAATCAAGCCGAGAAAATAGATTTATCTGTATTTTCTGAATATTGCTATATATGTGAAGTCAATAGGTACGCGACGGATCAATGCAGCGGGACGTAATTTATGGTGTAATACGCTCGTCTTTCCGTCTGAAAGCTCTAATACTCTAGATTTGCACAATAGAGGTAGAGGTAGAGGGGCTATTACACATATCTAGGCTTCTAGACCACATAGAGAGCTCAAGCTTGCATCTTTGGATAGCTTTTTGACTAGAGATTTGCACAAAAAGTGAGCTTAAACTTGCATCAGTGCAGTGGTCATTAGATTAGCGATGGGATTGTAGGAGGAATTTTAATCGGAGGGCTATAGGGGGGACAAAATGGAGGGGTCGTTGGGGGAGAGGTTCCGTTGAAGGGGAGGGGGAAGGGTCGTAGGAAGGGAGGTAAGATGTTTCTAGGTTTGGGGAGGGTATGCATTGAGCAAATGTCGAAGGCCTCAGAAAGTTGTGGAATGTTCTCGAAAGTCCTGTTTTTCTGCTACTACTTTCTACTACTCCCAGAACCACCACCCAAGAGTTGCTAAAAGCAACTGAGAAAATTACATCATACGCTTCGTTATAAATTTTCAGTTGCTTTTGGCAATTCTTGCGGACGGGTTCTGCGTCAGGTATCGAGAGTGACACTCTGGAAAGTTTAAGAAACGTACACTCAGGTCAAAATGAATAGAATGCTGGTTTTGCGGTGTTAAATGTATACAAGGTTCTAGAACAATCTCAAAAGTTTTAGAAATGATTGGTTATGAACACACGAATGAGTTTTCTTTCAACATTTTTATTTCTATGTCACGTATTAGTGTAGGTTCTTAGCGATTTCAAATTACATTGAATGAAACGTGCAAATTTCACCATCGATAAATTTCGGAATTCTGAGTCGAACAGGAACGGGTACTCAAAAACCTGCCATCCGTTCACCCTCACCTCCTTCGAAAGTTTTCCTTGCATGGTTACGTTTGATGAATTATTCCGAAAAGGCTATCAAGGTAATGTACGTCAAATGCCGCTCCGGATGGATGAATTGGTTAAATCGTTGGGCTAGCAACCTAACGATCGCCGGTTCGAATCCACCTCCGGACACATGGGCAATAAAGCCTTTCTTATTTCAGTTAATTTTTCTCGCTTAATTTTCACCTAAATAAACATTGTAGAATATTCAATATCGGTCACCGTTTACCGAGAACGAAAGTTCATAATAAACATTGTAGAAATTGGTTTTGATTTACTCATGGGTTCTTACCTCACTAATACACTTAGTATTGGTGAACGTATCAAGTGCAACACGATGACATCGATTTGATGTTGACTGTATATGTACAAGATATAATCAAGAACACGGAAATTCGTCGAACATAACAAGCGAATGTAACGATATGTGGCAAACAGTTTCTCATGCTAGCTTGTCTGTGAGTCATGTAGGGCTGTTGGTATTGTTACATTACGTTGAATTTCGGAACGCGTATCTGAAAATAAGAATTTCTTTATTGCCGCTCCGGATGGATGAATTGGTTAAATCGTTGGGCTAGCAACCTAACGATCGCCGGTTCGAATCCACCTCCGGACACATGGGCAGTTAATTTTTCTCGCTTAATTTTCACCTAAATAAACATTGTAGAATATTCAATATCGGTCACCGTTTACCGAGAACGAAAGTTCATAATAAACATTGTAGAATGTGGTCAAATAGTAAGTAAAAGTCCAAAGTTTTTTTTGAAGTTTCAGAATTTCTCGAATTTTCTATTTCCATGGCAGTTTTTCCTACTTTTCAGAAAGTCGACAAACATTTTGAACTTTGAGGTTACTTGTTAATGACAAGCGCAAGATAAAATGGTAACTTCCGAGGAATTTTGCTTTTGCGCAACGTCAGTAAGGATTATGCTATTGATTGAAGGTGCTAAAGACAAAATTATTGAAATCTGGGATATATGAGATTGACTGCCAAGATGGTTGCTTATTTATCTACATTGGAAACAGTGAAAGGAATCCAACTGTCAGATTTGCTGAACATGAATATAGTATTAAAAAATCGGACTTTAAAAGTGCAGTGGCGAAGCACATGATAGACTATAACGATAAGACAGACATTTCAAATGTTAAATTAATGCAACCAGTTAGCAGCAAGAACACATGCGTATTCGATTGCTATGAAAAGATCCAAATCATTAAGAACAGAAGGTGTAAACAATTGATGAACGTGAACGATGGAAATGTGAACTCAGCTTTATTCGTTTTGATATGAACTCTATGAAACTGCATTTGATACTGGTCCTTGTTTCATATTCATTGTTTGAAGACATGAAGCATCTCACTGTAACGATGACCTACAACAAATGCGAAATTTTGAAATGTTTAGTTCGCAAGGCATGCGAAATGCGTATAGTTTGCTTGTTCAAATTAAATGTTTTTTTTTTTTTATATAAAGCCTTTATTTCATACAATTTTGGATCTTTGATCGCGATACATAATTCTCGAGCTTAATCTTACGATTTTTCAACGAATGTCTAATGGTCATTTATCTCAGAAGAATGTTGGAGGTTTTTTTTTTTTGATCATCCGAGTGACGAACAACATAAATAAAATATAACATTTGAGACAAAAAGGCAATTAAAAAGTCTCTGAATCAATTTTTTTTAAAGAAATTCTAAAGAAAAATTCGAGAGTGAAAATTTAAAAAGAAGACACAACGGGAAAAGAAAGAAGAAGAAGAAGAAGAAGAAAAAGAAAAAAAAAGGAGAACAAAGGTGAATCTCACTCTTGAGTGAGTTCGGTCGTCTATAGCTAAGCTAGTTGCCTAATAATTTCATAGTTCGATAGTATGCATCTTGTCTGAAAATTATTTTTGTATTTCTGTAATATGTCTTGAACTAGATCGATATTTGCAATTTCATGCAGTCGTCGAGTAGAAAACGATCGTGGAAGTCCAATAATCGACTTAAGTATTTTGTTTTGAGTGAGTTGTAGCTTACTCAAGGATGTTTTAGATATGCTGTCCCACGCTGGCGACGCATAAGTAATTTTCGGTCGTATGACTGTCTTGAAGAATGTCAACTTGAGAGCCGTTGATAATTTTGAGCGACTATGCAAGAGTGAATACAATGACTTGAAGCTGTTTAGTGCCTTCGTTCTACATGTCTCACCATGCGAATTGAAATTTAGATTCGCGTCGATTGTGGCACCGAGGTATGTAACTTCATTGTCCAAGTTGATTGGCGATCCATTGAATAAAAGAGGAATCGTCGGATTCCTTCGTTGGGCTCGGTTAAATTTGAATAGAATTGCTTGGGTTTTCTCGCAATTAATTTTTATTTTCCACTTCGTAAAATATTCATGGATACGGTTCAACCCATTACTCAAGGTACGAATAACTGTGTTCGACTGTTTCGCTGAGGCAATGATAGCCGTATCGTCTGCAAAGTACCCCGTGTCGCAATTTGGAGGAATTTTCAGATCTGCTGTAAACACTGCCCACAGTACTGACGACAGAACCGATCCTTCTGCCAATCCTGCTGGGATTCCTTTCGGAGAAGATTGCTTCCCATTGATTTCGACTATGAAATATCTATTTCGTAAAAATGAGGCAATCATTTTTATTAGGTAGATGGGGGTACCAAATATTTTCAGCTTGTATAGAAGACCATTATGCCAGACTGAATCGAATGCTTTCTCAATGTCGAGAAGGACCATTCCAGTTGATTTACGACGTTTTTTGTTGCACCTAATGATGTCGACGATACGCTTGATTTGGTGAACTGTGGAGTGTTCTTCTCTAAATCCAAATTGTTCTTTGCTGACAATAGAATTTTCAGAAAGAAATTTGTTAAGCTTATCACACATGACTTTTTCCAAGATCTTGCCGATGGAGCTTAGCAAACTAATCGGTCGTTAGCTGTTAGCATTTTTTGGATCTTTTGAGCGCTTCAGTATCGCAGTAATTTTTGCTGTCTTGAAGTGGTTCGGGAAATAGCATAGATCGATGCAGTCATTTATGATATTTTTCAGAAATTGAATGGCAATTTCTGGTAACCGCTTCAGTAATATGTTCGGGATTTTGTCGATGCCAAGAGCCTTTTTTATTTTCAGCTTGGAAATTATTTTGCGAACATCGTTGACAGTAATATGATGTTGAGAGTTGTTTAGTTGCGACGGCTTTATTTTATCGATGATTTCAACAATTTTTTCGACTTTAGAATCGATTCGGTGCACTGAGTTGATCGTAAGCATATGATTTTTCTCGAATTGAGTCGCCAATGCTTCACTAAATTAAATGTTGAAATCTACAAATTGTTGCGTTTTGATGTCAACTCATCTGGAATTCTAAAAAAAGCGTTTGGGATTAAACAATTATGCTACTGTTCTAGACGTTTAGGAGGTGTTATATATTCTGTCTCAGACAAGCTATCGAAGGGCTTTATGAAAAGAATACTTCGGTAAATTGGAGAATACATTCGACCGCGTATAAGAAAAAACTTCAAATTGGAAAAACCTCGGGAAATAATCATTATAAGAAA
The DNA here is from genome assembly GCA_029228625.1 of Pseudolycoriella hygida. Lineage (NCBI taxonomy): Eukaryota > Metazoa > Arthropoda > Insecta > Diptera > Sciaridae > Pseudolycoriella > Pseudolycoriella hygida. The sequence continues at coordinate 98,386,540 of CM055404.1, read as the reverse complement.
AAACTTGTTCGAGCATCTTATCTTGTCTGTCAAATCTATTTTTAAATTAAAATCGATAAATTAAATCGATTAATATCATAAACATAACCAAAGACCCGTACGTATCAGAATAGATGTAACAAACAGAATGGATGTGGCAAAGAGACTCGAACGTATCTAAATATACAAATAAGCAAACAATACAACGTTTTCTTTCCTCTTATAACTGTAAGAATTTCAAAAATCCATAGAAATCACCCAAGGTAATCTCAACGACCCTACCGAAGTACGTCTCACACCATTCAAATCTAGAAAATCTTTTATCCAAGGACTAAGTCTTTTTCCCTAAAACCCAGGAACACGTGTTATCTAAAATTTTATTGTCTACATATTTGTCCTTGGAAGCAGCTTTCTGCCTCTCATAGTTCTGGAGATCTGGGTCATCCTGCCTAATAATGTAATAGGTCATATACCAGGATTGGACCATATTTCCCCAAAACCCTGAAACACGTGTTCGCTTAAATTTAATAATCTACAACATTGCCTTTGGAACCAACTTTCTAACTCTCATAGTTCTGGAGATCTGGGTCATCCTGCCCAATTATGGAAGCGGCCATATACCAGAATTGGACCATATTTCCCCAAAACCCTGAAAAACGTGTTCGCTTAAATTTAATTCTATATAACTTCGCCTTTGGAACCAACTTTCTAACTCTCGTAGTTCTGGAGATCTGGGTCATCCTGCCCAATTGTGGAAGTGGCCATATACCCAAAAACACTGAAACACGTGTTCGCTTAAATTTAATTCTCTACAACTTTGCCTTTGACACTAAATCTCCATATTGCATAGTTAATGAAATATAGACGAAAAACTGTTTTCGTTTATGGCCAAGAATCTCAATTTCGTCCATTCCATTGGTCGCAGTGCCCAGACCCCTGTACCGATTCCCACAAAAATTTTTTCCCAGTTTTGTGACATCAAGTGCTTTCATTTGATACCAAAATGAGAAATTTCCGTGCTATACTTGCTGAGATATTTGCGAAAAAGCTTCACCGACCTTCGAAAAACCATGTTTTTGGTCACTTCCTCGATCATATCTCCGGAACCACTCCATCGATTTTGCTCATCTTCGAACTTGAATCATGGGAGGCATGTACCTTTCAGGGAAAGGAAAGTTTAGGCTGATCGGTTGAGCCGTTTGGACAAAAAAGTGGAGACGGACAGACGGACAGACGGACGGACATTTTTTTTATTGCTGATTCGTCATATTTAGACGATAATAGATGCATCCCCCCAACTCCCACCTCGACCTACCCCATGTTACAATAAAATTGTTTGTAGTTAACGTATAGGACCTTTGTACTTCGTACGGGTCCAATAATAATGTAAATATGAGATAATTTGAAGCTTGCCGAGGAAGCTTAATGATGAATTAAAAATTTTCAATGAAAAGGACGAATTTAGCTGAAGAATGTTTCAAGTGTTTAAGAGTTTACTGTTATCGTGTTTTAGCAACGTAAATCGCATTTTAAACACACGTAATAAACTGTAAAGTATGCATGTAGAGACGAAATATACAATCCGATGGGCTCAAACAGCGAAAAACAAAAACCTATCTTTTATTTAATCGTCTCTACTTACATCATTAAAATTAAACGGTACGCGTGTCTTCAATATTTGATTCACTGGTGAGAAAATATCACTCGAGATCATGGCCCCACGGTAGTAAGGGGCCGTGACGCAAGTCTTACACGCCAAAAAATTCACAAGAAATTTTTTCGTAGACTAAGGAACATATATATACAGGAACTTTTTGACTTCCGGTTGGTTTCAAAGGCGAAGTTATAGAGAATTGAATTTAAGCGAACACGTGTTTCACGGTTTTGGGGAAATATGGCCCAATCCCGGTATATGGTCACTTTCATAATTAGGCAGGATGAACCAAATCTCCAGAACTATGAGAGTTAGAAAGTTGGTTCCAAAGGCGAAGTTATAGAGAATTAAATTTAAGCGAACATGTGTTTCAGGGTTTTGGCGAATTATGGCCCAATCCTGGTATATGGCCACATCCATAATTAGGCAGGATAACCCAAATCTCCAGAACTATGAGAGTTAGAACGTTTGTTCCAAAGGCGAAGTTGTAGAGAATTAAACTTTAGCGTACTGGTGTTTCATGATTTTGGGAAAATATGGCCTAATCCCGGGATAACGCCACTTCCAGATTCCAGAGGGATGATTCTTACCTCTAGAACTATGGCAGCTAGAAAGTTGCTTACAAACTTACAAAAGTACTGATATCCGCAAAAAACCTCTTACAGAGGAGGTGTGACGCAAGTCTTTATGTCTGCTTACAAAAGCTGTGAAATCAGAAAAGTGTGACGCATTAATCATCTAAGGTAAAACTTTTTTCTTCCAGTTACAAAAGTTCTGAAATCAGAGGGGGGTGACGCATTAAGCTTCGATTCGCAACAAACATTTTTAAACAAAATTATGTTGAGTTCAAATAGTTGCGTCACAAATGTCAAACTCACCAGCGGAATAATTTTTCAACACTGTTTTTAGACGCAAAAATTTAAATTTACCTTAAACGATGTGATAAGAAATAAAAGTCAAATTTTCGCAGCGTAAAAACTGAAAGTACAGAAAAATTGTTTCGTCGTTGGGTCTGGCATTTGTGCCGCAATTTTTTGAACTCAACCTAATTTTGTTTAAAGATGTTTGTTGCGAATCGAAGCTTAATTCGTCAACCCCCTCTGATTTCAGAACTTTTGTAACTGGAAGAAAAAAGTTTTACCTGAGATGATTAATGCGTCGCACTTTTCTGATTTCACAGCTTTTGTAAGCAGACATAAAGACTTGCGTCACAACTATTCTGTAAGGGGTTTTTTGCTTTGAAATCACTGGTCAATATGAAATTGTATATGGCAAAACAAGATAAGGCTTTTAAAACTGAAGTCGAAACGAAATTAGGAGAAATACAAGGAGTTCACTGGTGATTGGACACTTGGGAAGTAGAAATCAGAACAATTTGAAAGGTTACAAGGCAAAATTGGGAAGAACAGAAACTAAGCACGCAAAAGTATGTGCATGCCAAATATACCAACAAAGTTTAAACATAATTTTTTTTATAAGTAGGTTACGAACAATCAAAGTTTTTATCATCTTTCTAATAAACAATGTAAAAGACTCTTGTTGTGATATAATGAGGTGATTTAATTTTTTATGCACTTTTCGAAATCGTGCGCATGAATTGAATGATTAAAAAAGTGTAATTTCATTACAAAATGATTAAGTTGTGTCTTACATTATGATGACTTTTTGTGTACTTGTATCAATCTCTGCCTCAAAAAAACGAGGCATCCCACAAAGTATGCTTTCTTCTCACATTAAAATTCAATAAATCAAATTTTTTCATACTATCTCATGTCTCTATGGGAAATCAACGTTACTACAATCACATCACCATCTACATATTTAAATGGGAACAATTCAAATACTTCTTTGTAAAGTGGATGGACCATGTCGGACAGATCAAAAATCATTCAAGAACATAATTTCTCAAAACTATAAGTCTTTATCAGGTCCCAGTGAATGGTTTGTAGCCAAACAAATGTAGGTATGCGATATGCCACAACGGTTTCATTATTTCCGATTAACTCGGTTACTTCTAAATTGAGTGATGTATTTCAATGTTAATTTCTTGTTTGCGTCAGTACTTCGCAAGTTTCATATCAGTTTTTGGATTGAAGAGGTGTTGTCCTTAAACCTATTTGTACAGCAAAAGAATTCTCCCGATATCGATGGTTGAATTAGCCAAAGTCCAAAGGATTTGCACTCCATTTCTAATTTCAAACGAATGTAGACGTACATACACACACGGAATATCTACGAGAAGAGACTCAACCAGAGAATTCATAATAAGACAATTTATTCTTCCTTGACCGTATAATCACAAAGAAGTTTTGGTAATTTCTAGATTTTTCAGTCTCAAAAAAGGTTTGATTTTTCAAAGTTCGTGTTCGTAAAACATTGGAAAAATCTTATGTAGAGACAATCCAAATTAGGGTGCGTCGAATTATTTTTCTCTTTTTTTCCGCAAACGCTGTGGTCAGTATGAACCCAGAATGGTCCAAGAAAAATTTCTACATACTAGTCTTTTTTAAAAAAATCAATCTACTATTGCCGGGAAGAAGAAAACTGGTTTTTGGCCTTGATTTGTTGATGGTGTTACCCGATGTGTGAAGAATGGTGAATTACTAAGAGCAAGTCAGAAACTTTACCCTATGGAAGTACCAGAGGCAAAGGCAACATTACAGTCAGATACACTGTTCTTACCAAATGTTTCGTCAACTCCAAGCGTAATATCGCCATCAAATCCAATAGATGAACTCCCGTATGTAGAGCCAATGGTCCAGGAAAAGGTTACTAGAAGTGGAAAGCATTTCAAAATTTGATTAAAAAAAATTATTGGAATTTCACGGATTCCAATCTGGACCCCCAATAAAACAGTGTTGGTCACACTTTGAACTTTTATTAGAGAGTGACTTAATGTATGGAAAGAGACTCGTATTTATACTAGAATCTTGACAACTAGACTAACTCATTTAAATGTGGACTCCTTGCATACTGGATCAGAACACGTTTGTTGAGTGTAAGTTATTATCAAATATTAATTCCAACACTCCTAGTGATAATAACTTACGATTCCCACTCAAATAGATTTTTCCCACTCAAATTTGATCATTGAGTTGAAAATTGCACTGAGCCAACCATCGATTGACAATTTCATTTAGCCAGCCTCTTTGCATTAGACCAAGCCATCGACATTGACCATCCACTTCGCTATCGAACCATCGTCTTGATTATCGAACCATCGACTTGACTATCAAACCATCTACTTCGCCATCGAACCATCGACTTGACTTGACCAACCATCGACTTCACTTGAACAACCATCGACTTAACTTGACCAAAAATTGACTTTACTTGACCAACAATCGACTTTACCTGACTATCAAGTTTACTTTCCTTGACCAACCATTGACTTCGTTTAACCAACGATCAACTTTACTTGACCAATGATTTTTAGACTACTGACATTTTGGCCAAATTACATTGACCATTGTCTATCAACATTGATACACCAAACGACAACTACTCTGACTTCTCGGATTTACAACAACCATTCACTATCGTAGTGGGCCACCTCACGCCTCGTTGTGAGATTGGACTGCTCATCCAGTTTTCCATTGACTGGCCACCCAGTTTTTTGTGAGATTGGACTGCTCACCCAGTTTCGTATTGACTGGCCACCCAGTTCTTTGTGAGATTAGACTACTCACCCAGTTTCGCATTGACTGGCCACCCAGTTCTTTTTGAGATTAGACTGCTCACCCAGTACTAGACTAACTCATTTAAATGTGGATTCCTTGCACACTGGATCAGAACACGTTTCTTGAGTGTAAGTTATTATCAAATATTAATTCCAACGAAAATTTCAAACGGCCTGGGTGGCGAAATAACGTTTTCTCAACAAGTGGCGCAGACGGTAGGATTCTGTGTGAGAATCCAATTGAAAGGTTGGTTGGACGGTAGAGCCAAATTGAGAATTCTGTAGGATTTTCGTTAGAACCTACTTGGAATTTGTTTGGACAGCAGTTCCCACATAATTGTTGATAGTTGGGTCATCGGACTAGAAACTGTTAGGCCGGTTGTGGTAAACTTTTCACACTCAAGTCGAACGAACGTGCTGGATGGCAAAACAGAGAATAAGAATGTTCCATTACACTGCAAAAAACATACCTGTTCCAGAGAAAAATTTAATCAAGAAAGAAGAAGTAAAGTTACACAACAAAATTTTTACTCCAAAGTGTAGTTCTCCTAAACGTCGTGATCGAGTAAAAACAGAATTGTCGTGGTATCGAAAAGAAGCACAATACGCAAAACCGATATATCCAGTAGATAATATCCTACACAATTCCTATCCTACAATTCCACAAGAAATAAGTTGGTAACAAACTTAAGTTTTCTTGAGTTCAGGTCAAATAAGTCTGAAGAGTTTCCCGGAGTCATCTTTCAACCGAAGGTGCGGACAGGGGAGTACAACATTGACAAACACATTACCAAATATTAGTATCTTGAAAATACATAACAATCATCATGAGTTCACGTATGGCAAGAGGTTCATTAAGGTCACCTTTCACAAAAACATACAACGAGTTAAAGAAGCACTTGGAAAAGGAGGATGATCGTGATTGGTTCGAAATCAGAGCCTTGGTGAAACGACTCGAGACAAGGTATGAGTTGATATGCAAAGCTGATGACGAGGTTTAGAAGATCTGATGAGTAAAGGTGCTACGCAAGAGGAAATAGATGATGAAATCGATTCAGTGATGGAATACAAAGATAAAATCACGGATATTACCTTTTTGGTGAACGATGTTTTGAAAGTAGAGAATTTTGACAAATCATCGGGGATCACATGCGTCCGTGGTACTCAACCACGATTATGAAATAATGATTGTTGTTCGTCATCACAATCACATCAGTTAATGCCCATGGTCGACCTAAGTCGAAGTGTAAGCTACCAAAATTGGAAATAAGAAAGTTTAGCGGTGATCCTCGGAAATGGTTAGACTTCTGGTGTCAATTCAAGGGAATACATGAAGATAAAGCCATTGTTGTGAGCTTCCCCCCAACAGCTGCGAATTATTCTGTGGCCATTGATCACTTAAAGAATAGATTTTGGCAAGAAAGGTAAATGATGTTGGTCGAAGTCTATGTTAGAGACTTGTTGAAATTGGTCTTAAGAAATTCAACGGAACGTCAGAAGGTATCATTGGCAACTTTATATGACAGTTTGGAGACGCAACTTCGCTATCTAGAAAGAAAGAACAAAATGGAAAATCTCAAAAATGGGCTGTAGAAGTGGCAACGGTGTCAGAGGTATTCAACAACGAATTCATCACATTTAGACACTAATTTCTATTTTAGCTAATAATGAATATGAATGGATCTATCTGTGCCGAAGAAGTGGGGACTAATAGCTACTAGAACATGCAAAAGAAAGGTTTCCGAGCTACACACTGTTAAAGTTCCCGAAGGTCACGTTTCATACATATTTCAACTTTGACGTCATAAATCGGACTTAAAAGGGGGTGGTGGGTTTGTCCTCATGTGCTTGGATAGCGGCTTTAATGGAGATTTTAAAACAAAGATGGTTTTGAAGTTTGACGATGAACTGAATTTAGATGATTTAGATAAATCTCTATTTTTAGTGTAAAAAGTAACAACATCAAACTAAGCTATTTTTGTTCAACAAAATACGTCACTGTGCATTGCATGTTGTTTTTTTGTATCGAATTGAGACGACACTGCGGCTTCCCGTTATACTTAGGTTTGTTAATTTCTGAAATAGACATTTATATTTGGGGCCGTTGATAAATTACATAACGCTAAAATTGGCATTTTTTAGACCACCCCTCCCCCCGTAACGCGAAAAGAGTTTGAACCCATTTTTGTTCTAGCCGTAACGCATACCGTCATTTCCTGGGAACAGAGCACAGTGGGGAAGTCAGGGCGCGTACCAACTTTGCCGACCCAAACGTTAGTAATTCCACATTATGCTTCCACAATAACCATCAAAATAAGAAATTGTTCCTGTTATTTCATATCAATTAGGAAAGTTTAGCGCCATCAGAACAATTTATAGTAACTATGGACACTATTTTGGGGCACTTGAAAAACTGCACAGTTCGCTAGAATGGCGGCACCGGGAATTTACGAACGAAGATTTTGTAATTCTGGCGAGAAGTGAGCCATTTTAAAGCTTGACATCCATCGCTTCGCTCGCAATTAATATATTCTTTAACAATATAAATATTTTTCCCGACTGATGAGAGAACGTTACTTTAAGGCTTTTCTTGAAACGTTTAAAAAATTCATATTTTCTGTGGCACTTAAAGGGGGAGGGCCTCAGCCCCCCCCCCCTGTCAAGTCACTCTGGCTACGGGCCTGGTGCTTCCTGAGAATTGGTCAGGTAATGCAATAGTAAGAATTTTGTAAGATATTTACGAACATTCTGTTAGGTGACGGAAGAAGTTATAATTCGTTGGAATAAAACTTGGGATTGCGACAGTATCGGTACAAAGTGTAAAGCGTAAACTTGACAAATACTACAAAGAGTATAGATCGACCGTCAGAGACGTTACCTCAATGAAAAATGGAGTATCCAGCGAAGAGGGAGAGGCTCGAAAACGTATTTTTCAAGAAAAGTGCAAGCAAATTTTCGATATTGCAAAGTGTAAATGCCTCACTGACACATTTCTCCAGTGAATGGCGTCTGTCATGTCAAAACAAATCACAACAGATTTGCTTTGTTGTTTGAAACAAGAAAACGTTGAAATAGAATTTGATGCCCTTGAAGCCGATGCAAAAAACGGTAACTCTGGTTGGAAGGAATGAATCATTAATCTGTTTGTTGCATTTAAATGAACTGCCACTTTGACATTTGTTTATTTATCTTGATGGAGCAACAAGTGGACCCAACGGTTTCAAAGGTCGAATAAGTTCACAGATGTATACTGTTTCAAACTTGAGGGGGGGGGGGGTGAATTTCAAACGCATACCCTGTGATCTACCTGAATTACCGAAAGACGTAAGCACTGATCAAAAATACCTCTTCGAAATGTGTAATGCTATTGCAAAAGGTCATGTCTCTCAACGTCTTGAGTTAACAACACCGGGCATTGTTTCTCACTCGCGTTGGCTGACAATAGCCAACAGAATACATGGCTTTACGTTGGAACGGCAACGCCAACAAAACAACTTGTCTCTTTAACCACATACATAATAACAGTATATGCATCCGTTTGGAGCAACAAATTATTATCACATCAGCGCCCGGTAACTTGTGTTTTTTGTGTATGATACCTACTTTTGTAAGTTTTACTTTATGTTGCAGTTCCTACAAAATTAGCGCTCAGTACTTTACGGGCATTGGTTGTAGTGTTTGTAAGTTAATTTAGAGTCACAGCTCACAAGATATATACCCGCTTATTTGAAAAAAGTTGTGAACCCAGCATATTTCGCGCATCCCGAAAATATGTTGATAAATGCTTTGTATAAGTGTTCGAAATGAGGCTCTTGATCGAATACTCACCACAACACAGAATGTTGGAATACGGAAGGTTAGAGTGTTCAGAGTCCCACAAATCAATTTAGCTGCGAAATCATATACAGAAATGATCAATTGGGAGACGACAAAAATAACCGAAAATGAGTACACTCAACAGTCTCATTGGCTAAAAAAAATATTTTCCATAATTGAGCATGCTCAACAATCTCAAAAGCCTCAGCCTTCGGACGGGTTTTTCAATATTGCCCTTTCGGTAATTTCCAATCCAATTTAATGAGGACATAATTGCACATACTTAAGAGTTAAGGCAATATTTACTTATATACGTTCGAGCCTTTTCGTAACATCAACTCTGTTTGCCGCCTCTATTCTGGTACATACGGGTCCCTTCATATGTTTTGCCTATCTATTCTATTTTTTACCTTAGACGAACTTTTTGGGTTTTATACCAATTTTACACGTTGGACAAATGTTTCATTAAGTAGCGATAGCTACTTTATGTTTTCACCCTGTCCGTCCGTCCGTCCTGCAACAAGCTGCACCAAGGGAATCCACTTCTTTGACTTCACTCTATCGCTACTTTCCTGTATCAATTTCAATGGTTTATGCATGCTTATAATCCAAGCTCATTGATGTTTAATTGTGAACAACAAAATTTTATACAAAAATTATTTAACGTGGTGATCAATAAAAAAAACCAAATGCAAAGGACCCGTACGTATCAGAATAGATGAGACAAGCAAAATAGATGTTGCAAAAAGATTCGAACGCATCTAAGTAAATTTTGCCTTGACTCAGTGCATGAAACTACGTTGACCTTAAATTGGATTGGAAATTGCCGAAAGGGCAATATTGAAAAACCCGTCCGAAGAAACGGTGCAAAAACCGTTTCAAATCCCTAAAAAAATCTCAAAATTTAAAAAAAAATTGAAAAAAGTTTGAAAAAAAAAATTGCTTTAAGGTCGATCTTGGAACCGACCTAGAGCACTTAGGAGAGGCCTCTGGTCCATACTTTCATGAACAAAAGTGTCTGCATCTTTTTTCTCTGCAACACTGCACAAAAAACCTCATCGTAAAGAAATATTCACATAAAACCAATAAATTTCGTGTGGGGTCGCATAAAAGATTTTTCGATTACCTTTCAGGGAAAAAAAGCTTTTCAAAATCGGTCAAGTTTTACTCGATTTATTGCGATGACGACGGACGGACGGACATTTTTTTTATTGCCGATTCGTCATCTGAGGACCATGATAGAAGCTCCCCCTACTCCCAGGTCGAAATTGGGGTGGTTACAAACGTCGTGGTGAACGCATAAGACCCCTTTTCGAAGCATCTCGCTCTTCTTATTGGTCTAATAATTTTCCAAATTCAGTTTATTTCTTACCTCAGTTCGTTAACTGATATGAATTTGAAAATGAACGAAAACTCTTTTAAATCTATTTACATTTTGAATTTGGCGCTCCTAGGTTGAAGAAAATTATGTCAACAGATGTCTCTATTGGTATTATAAATCAACAACCATCGGCGCGCACACCAATGTGACACTGAGCTTTTATGCGTGGTTAATCATCCGAAATTCATTTGTATTCATTTATGCCGAAAAAGAAACAATCAATTTATTGTAACTCTATTCGGCGATGCAACATAAATTTGTCGATGTTGTCGAATCCTAACAACCTGAACACTAAAAAGCGATGTTTATAAAATGTAGACGAAATTCAAAAGCACCAAAAAATCACAGTAAATGAGATGTAAATTTTTATAGTCGAAGTGTTAAAAGAAATCATAGATACTTTTCGCAATGTCTGTAAGATAAATCGTAACAGAAGTCTTTAGAAACGACGAATACTGGTTTCAGCAGCGCAGAATATTTTTATTTATCGTATATGGTTGGTGTATTATAAATTATAATATATATATAAAATAAATTATAAATTATATGTCCAGACAGATAAGACATTAGTAGATTATTTACCCCTCCGAAATTTTTATTTATTGGAAGTTATATACGTACTCGGGGTGTTATGTGTCGGGGTCATTTTGGGGGGATATTATATCCGGGTTATTATGTCCAGGACAATTTAATACTGGATTATTCCACCTATCCACAGGGATAAATGCGAGATTATCGTTCTTGTCAGATAATAGTAGTTTGTCGACCATGTTGCGATACGTTGATTTTTTCAGCATCAGTCCTAATATTGTCCATACGAGCCAAAGGCGAGCAACGGAGGGGTACATTTCAGCACATGTATCAAATTTCAAAAGTCATATCGTTACAAGGTGTAAATTTGTTTCACTTCCCACTCTTAAAAAAAAAGGTTGTGATATAGTTTAGTTCAACGAGAGGGGAAATCAGGGGAATTTAGATGACGTTGAGAGTAACTCTATGATAAATTTCAATAATTGTATGGAGGATGTGAGATTTTTCTGAATATAAATATTTTGAAGTTCGGTAATGGAAGGTTTTGGTTTTTCTCATTATTGTTATAATATTTCCCATTGTTTCAAAATAGTTCCAGTGAAAATATATTTTTTGTTGAAATTTCATGCGGAATTATTTTTATGTGACAGACAACATCTTAATTTTAATAAGAAAATTAAAAAATTTTGATTTCCGCACTCCAAAACTTTTAAATTCAGAAAAATCTCCCATTCTCCATACAAATATTCAATTTTATCATAGAGTTACTCCTAGCGCCATCTGATAGTATTTCTACGTACATGTAAAAAGAAGATGGCGAAAATCACAACCTAATAGGCTTCGATTTTGATCGCGTTACCGCATCGTGAACAACATCGAAAACAGTCGAAAATCGATTGCGCATTGCAAAAACATTATTTCCTTGACTGAAGTCAGGGTCTTATGTCAGAAAACACGCTCGTAGTTCACTATGACTATTTCGTGAATTATATGCTATATTGACCAAAAACGGAAAATATTGAAATGTCTGCAACGCTTGATATCACGATAACTTGGGCAATTTTAGACCAATGTTTACAAACTTGGTCTCTATCAACGCAGATTAGCATTTCTCAGGTTAAGTTCGTGATGGCCACTATTGGAGTAAATATCTATGATTTTGATCAGGATAACTTGAATAAATCTAAACGAATTTTTAACAATTTGCTTTTATTCAACGAAGACATGAATTCCTCAGGTCAAGTTCATAGATGGGTGCAACAGACGAAGACTACAATTTCTCAGGTCCAGGTAGTTAATGGATAAAAGAGAAGTTGTTGTCTGGTAGTTATTCTCAAAAGAATTTTTGCTGTTTCTTTAATGGCTGTATAATCTGAGTAATTAAAAAAGGTTTTCAAAAACTTTTTTTTAATCGAAAAAGAACTTTATTTCTCAGATCATGTTTGAAAATGTACAGTGTAAGTCTAACGATCTCGGAGTAATTCTCAAAACAAAATTTTCCTGGATTTTTGTTGGCACAATAACTTGAGCAATTCTCCACCGATTTCGAAAATTTTTTTATCCGAAATACAATTGAATGATTTTCCTTTTTTTTATTTTATTTATTCATCAACGGCCGAAGCTTAGTGACTACTAATATTGACAAGAAATAATTTTTGCAAAAAAATTATAAAACATATGCAAGGGACCGTACGTATCAAAACATATGTGGCAGACAGAGTTGATGTTTCGAAAAGACTCGAACCTATTTAAGTCAATATTGCCTTAACTCTTAAGTGTATGAAATTACTCCACATTAAATTGTATTGGAAATTACCGAGAGGGCAATACTGAAAAACCCGCCATTCTGCTCAAAGCGCCGTCTGTCAGGCTCCCTAGAAACCATGACCATACTTTTAAGGGCATAACTAGTATACTGATGCCTAGGTTTTAGCCCTTTAGCGTTTGACCTTTCATTACTGTTATTGCAAGTTCGACATCGCACAGACACAGCGTTTTCTTGCTAATTTGGTGAAGCGGTGCTTCATTTTGATCTATCAATAAACTTTTCACTTCGATTTTTTCTTCTTAATCAAATCTTACACCATCTTTGATCCATGCTTTTATTTCCTTTTCTTAATAGTAAAATTATTATTGATTAGAATTTAATTTTCCTTCTTTTGAGCTACAACAACTGATAACTTGGCTTTTTCTTTTTTCTAGTTTTCCTACAAACACGTGCTTTTAAATTTACTTGTTATGCTGTTTTCAACATTATCGACATTATCTCTTTTTTCAATGTATTTTTTCTATGGCAGACCTTGAAAACAGCTGAAACTTGATATCAAGAAAATTTTTAAGCTCACGACGGTATTACTATGCTTTAATCAGAAAACAAACGATAAATTTTGAATTACTGGGATGAGCAATTTCGTTGCATTTTGATCAATGTTCAGAAGCGACAAATGTCAACACCGATTTCGGAAAATTAGAAAGTTTTCTAATTCGCGTCAATTAATTGCGATTCTCCTGTCAAAGGACACACGTATATTTTCATCAAAATTGGAAATTCGTCGTATTTCGATGATTCTTATGTCACAGAATTGCTGAGATCGACAATTCAGATTGCTCGTTTGTGTTCTCCTTTACAGCAGAGAAGAGCAATTTATTTAAGTAATTTTGAGTTAGTATGTTATAGGAGAAATCTGTATATTAACCCTAAGTAAATAAGTAAATAAATAAATAAAGAAACGGTATAAAAAAGGTCTTCCGAAAGTTCAAAATTGACCATCAAATATACAAAAATGCTCATCTCAATTTTTTCTACAGCATAGCAAAAAACCATTTTTTTTTGTCTAGGGCCGACCTTAGGACCGACCGACCTAGGGTCCTCAGCAGAGGCCTCGTACAAATACTTACATCAACAAAAATATTTCCTTATATATTTCCTTAAATATTTCCTCTACAACAATGAAAACCATTTTTTGTCTAGGGTAGACTTTAGGACTGACCTAGGGCCATAAGGAAATGCTTCGGATTCATAATTCCAGAGACAAAAAGGTTTCTCTCAATCTGCTCTGCAACATAGCAAAAAGAATTCTTTTTTGTTAGGGCCGACCTTAGAACAGACCTGAGGCCAACTTCAGCCCTAAGTACAGGCACCGGGTCCAAATTTGTTTTTGAATATAATTCGGTACTCGAATACCTCTCAAGTAGAAAAAGAATCAACGAAATCAGTTAGGATTTATCCAACTTATGTAAGCGAACACGTTGGGCCCTAGTAGAAACTCAGTTTTAGGGTCTTGACTGAGTCCAAGAGTTTTAATAAAACAATTTTCTTCCATAAAACGGGAGACAGTCCTAGACTTTACGATCAAAAAAAAATTGAAAATCGGAAGAGATTTACTCGAGTTATGTGCAAAAAACATGTACAGCGCTAGAAAAAACTCGTTTTTAGTGTCCTAGCTATGGGACGGGTAGCTCAGTGGTGAACGCACTGCACTACCACCGAAATGGCCCAGGTTCGATCCCCGGTGCAAACATTGCTAGGAATTTTTATCTAGGAAATATAGAGTCCCTAAGTTCACCCAAGCTTCATAAATTGGGTAGTTACGGTATTCAATGTCCGTAAGAATGTCAGGAAGAATATCGACATGTGACGTCACAAGCATTTGATAATCCTGTATACAAAACGCCTAACTCAATGCATGTCAACGGTGACTTGGCGTCAATCGTCAAGCAATGAAATTGATGGAAAAAAACGTTGGCACATCCCAACTAGTCAACCTTAGATGTCGCTGTACTGGACATACAACACATTCGAAATATGGTGGGCAAAGAACATGGTGTGAGTGATGATGGCCATTCAATGGATCGCACAAAATGCACAACATCATCGTCGGACCTGTTACTATGTGACCTCCCGATGAATTCGTCGTAAATATCAACATAACAAAATGAGATACATACTTAGACATAAGAAATTGTAATACAAATATCAAGAAAAAATGTTAGATACTAGATGAAAAATGTAAAACCATACGATTAATAATAAGTGCCCTAGGGCTCAATATCAAAAAAATTTTTTCTACAAATTGTTGGACTTTCATAGACCTCTCGATTAAAAAAACAATTATGACAATCGGAAAAGATTTTGTCGGTCATGCCCAGATCTTTCAAACAAAAAAAAAATTATTAAAATCGGAAAATATTTACTCGAGTTATGTGCAAAGAATCAAAAACCACTTAAACTACCCTAGCTCAGCGACCCTAGGACCGATATTGCCCAGATGAAATCCCATAAAAGCTTTTTCAATTACCTTTCAGGGAAAAAATTTTTTTTGAAAAGCGGTTGAGTTTTACTCAAGTTATCGCGTCGACAGACGGACAACGTTTTTAATGTTGATTCGTCATCTAAGCACCAGGATCGATGCTCCCCACCTACTCCCAGGTCAAAATTGGGGTGGTTGCAAACGTCGTGGTAAACGCATAAGACCCCTTTTCGAAGAGCTTCGTTCTTCGTACGGGTCTAAAAAGGCTCGAGCGTATCTAAGTAAATATTGCCTTTAAAGGCAAATATGTGCAATTACGTCCCACCAAGCCCTTAAAATAAGCCCAGAATGTAGAACCGACCTAGAGCACTTAGCAGAGGCCTTTGACCCATACCTCCATGGACAAAAAAGTTCGCCTCTTTTTTTCTCTACGACACTGCACAAAGACCTCATTATCAAAAGAGTATTCACGAAAAAAAGTAAATATCGTGTTGGGTCGCGTAGCGTGAGCTGGGCCCGCACTAAGGACTCTATAGCTCGAACCACTCAACAGATTTTCACTAATTTAATTCTCATGATTTGCTGATGTCCATAACTTTCCTTCAAAACGTTGAAGAGCGATTTCCGTTCTAATTTCGCAGTGCCATAAGTAAAAAGTTTCACCAACCTTGAAAAACCACGTTTTTCACCAATTTTTCGACCATAACTTCGAAAGTTTTCTACCGATTTTGCCCAAAACCAATCGCGTAATCAAGTTTTACCCGATTTATGTAGAAAAAACACGTCGGACAATAGCAGAGATTCAGGTTCGGGGCAAAAGCTCAATTAAAGAAAATTTCTTCCATGCAAAAACCTTTTTTAAAAGGGAAACATGACGCAAGTCTTCGCCCCTTCATCCAAATCAACATATATCAATTCGGGTGACGCTTACAGCTTCGGAAATTCTTTTGAAATATTTTCACTTTTGATTAAAAAAATGCGTAACAAATGCCGGACCCCAATGTTGTAGTTTTTCTGTTCTTTCATATTGTGGAAAACCTATTGCAGCAAAAGCAGGAGAAGAAAGAAACAATATGCGGTCTCATTCGGATGCTGGGAGGCCTTCGGCAACGACTTGGAAACGATAAAGGATATGAGAATAGGAACATGGAATGTGAGATGTCAGACTCACGGTATAGGAGGATTGACGAAACTGACAAATGAACCGAAGAAGGCCAAAATCGACTTTGCAGAATGCAGAGCTATTCAAGAGAGCGGATATAATAAAGACTCACAAATTTCCAGCTACAATGGCTACAGCACCTTTGATAGCAGCAAAAGTCGAGATCATGTGCTTCGTACCACCTTCCTGGTAGCTAGAAAATTTGAAAACCTGGTTCCGAACTTCCGAAAGGTCAACGAGCGATTTTGATTGCTACGAATTAAAGGCTCCATATAATGAATCGACAGACATAGTCAAGGACGAATATTATGAATTGCTCGCAAATATCTACGATGAACTAAGGGCACACGACATCAAAATCGTTTTGGGAGATTTCAACGCCAAAGTGGGTAAAGAGGAAGTGTTCAGACCAACAATTGGAAGATACAGTCTCCATGATGAAACGAATGAAAACGGACAGCGCATGATTTATTTCGCGGCTGAAAGAAACCTTGTAGCTACCCGGAAGCACCCCAATGACAACTTGTCACCTAATCAAATCGATCACTTATTGATTAGCGGAAGACACCTCACTGATGTAATTGACGTCAAAACATGTTTGAGAGCAAATGATCTCTGATCGCTATCTTGTAGTGTCAACACTGCGATCAGATCTTACCCGGTTTCATAATGACCAACGAGAAACTGAGAGGCGTTTTGCAGTGGACAAACTAAGAGATCCACAGATAGCGGTGACATATGCTGAAAACATTAGCACAAGGCTTCAACAACTTCAACAAGCTCAACCAGACGATACTCCTCTCTCGACTGGCAATCGGTGAGTGCAGTAATCAAACAAGAAGCGACTAACACCTCAGGATATCAGAGCCCTCATGACTTCAATACCTGGGTGAGGAATTGTCAAAAGTGATGAATGATTTAGTAAAACGAATATGGATTACGGAAAACTTGCCTGTCGAGTGGTTATAGGGTGCCATTTTACCTACTACAGCGATAAAGGGCGATAAAACCGAATGCGAAAACTACCGTGGAATTGCTTTGCTGAACACGGCTTACAAAGTTTTTGCTCGAGTGCCATTCGAAAGACTAAATCCGCTGGCTGAGAGTATCATTAGGGATTATCAAAGCGGATTCAAACGTGATCGCTCCACAACTGACCAAATATTCACCCTTCGTCTGATTCTGCAAAAGGGCAGATAATTTCAAGTCCGGATGCACCATATTTTCATCGACTTAAAACAAGCTTACGACAGGAACAAGCGTATGGAATTGTATGAGGCGATGAAGGAGCTGGGCTTTGAAACAAAGTATAATCGTCTTGGATGGCACCAGATGTTGTGTCAAGGTGCAAAATGACATGTCAGATGTGTTTACTGTTAGAAAAGGACTGAAGCAGGTCGCCCTAAGCTTCGATTGATGGCGTCGAACAAGATCTTCGCACGCTCGGAATAAGAAACTGGCAACACGAGGCGCACGACAGGTAGCGTTAGATCGGAATTCTCCAGCAGGTCAAGTCCCACAAGCTGCTTTAGCGCCGAAAAAGTAAAGTAAGTATTCGTTTAGTATTGACTTTTGCGTAATCATCAAATTAAAAATTTTATTAAAAAACAAATAAAAGAAGCAAATACGGCCACCGGATTCGACGAGGGGGAAACGACAATGGCAAATAGTGTCACACTATTAGAATTTCCTTCTAATGGCAAATAGAAGGACGCAGCTATTTCCGCCTATTTACCTAAATAAATGTAAAATTTGAGCCTAAATTCAGGCTATTTCTTAATTTTGGTCTGAAAAATTGATGAAATTAAGGAAATAGTAGGGAAAATACGTATCTATTTCCTTCTATTTGCTCCAACAGCAAATGGCACCTGTCCCACCATTTGTCATCGTCGTTTCCCCCTCGGGATTCGAACATGGTACATCCACGTTTCTGGTATAGGACTAACATACTGAGCCATCGATACGTTGAGAGCGTTGTAGTTAATTTGAAAACCTTAAAGAGTGAATTTGATAAAACTTCGCACGGCTTGCATGAAACACGAGTCCAACGTGTCGCGGAATTTCGATCTCTATGGCTTATTCGATTCTTCATTCCAATACTTTCGTAGAAGAACAGTTTTTAAAAAAATATATTTTGTAGTTTTGAGCTCTCTGAAAAATTGTCTGCACAGAGGTCAAAAAAATCGTTTTTGATGAATTTCTCCAACAAGACCAAATCAGACAAACGCAAGTACATTGCTACAGAAGTCAAAAACGTCGAAAAAATGGTCAATTTTAAAGAGTGGTGTACATTTTTTTCTTAAACCCAAAGCGGGAGGCTGCAGTCATTGGTCTTATTTTTCAAACGAATCCCTATGTAGAAGTTTCTGAGTAGAAAAAAATGGAGTTGATTCAAGTAAACGTTTTGAAAAAATTGAAAATATGTAATTTTTTGTATCTTTGACTTTACGTATCTCCTCAAATGGAATACAAATTTTGACCCAAATGAAAAGGAAGTTCCTATATTGTGTGAGAAACATAAATTGTAAAAAAAGCAAAATGTATGGAAATGGAAATTCCAAAGTGTTCACGGGAAACTCATATTCGAGGTACCCTTTTTGGTTCGAAGTGTAACAAACTCGTCTAGAAAATTTACTAATTATGCTAGTTACCCCACTTTCCAATAAAGACATAATTTGTTGGAATTCACTTGGAAACTATATGTTCAACGTCATAGAACTGTTAGGCCTTTTCCGTAACGACCGCCCATGATTAAACCGATTTGCTATCATTAGATAAAATGGGTCAATCGATATGTGTGCAACAGTTTAAATCGAACTAAAACCTCACATTACATAGTTACAATGTGTTGGCATCTGCCACTATAAAATCGCATAGGCTTTGATGAACGTAATAAAGCTCTTCAGTTAACTTTAATTAACTCTAACTCAGGGTTAGAGAAAGAAATGTTTCATACAAACTTCAACAGATGGCAGCTGTAACCATTTCCGTTACAGTTCGCTAGTCCAACAAATCAATACCTCTAACCGAGGCAAATAGATACGTCAGCACTTTGTCCATCACGACCATCAGCATATCAAGGTGCATGTCTTGACTGAAGATTGGCACTGGATGCCGAAATGTTGATCTCTTCTAATTATCTCCATAACACAACTGTTCTAGATGTTTTAATGTCTGAGCGTCATGTCAACGACAAAATATTTCAAATAAGAGCTTACACGTTCATAGTAAAAATAATACGTAATGAGTTGTATCCTAAGATTGATTCCAAGTTTGCGGGCTTTAATCCGTAGAGATTTGAAAAGTGTTGAATGTTTTTTAATAGTTGGGTTTACTCAACAATAAATTCTCTGAATGGTAATAGTGACTTATTCAACTGCACTATAGGGAACACTCTAATGGAGCAAGTAACTTAGCACCAAGTGGAGTTACCGTTGTGGCCTCATTCAATTTTTGTTTAATTTTTACTCATAACTGCTGGTTGAGGTTATGTTGAAAATGTCTTGTGTAAAAACTGGAGTGCAGATGATTAGTGGAGCATAATCCATTAGATGTATGAAACATCAGCGATTACCACGTATAATAGTGTGATTACAATTGAATTAAAAAAAATAAACGTTATAATTAAACAAATTGATGGTGCCCCTCAGTAGGGCTAGCAACAGATCAAATTCAGATCAAACTTCATTTGGAGTCCAGTAGCCTTCTCATTTCAGATTGAATAACTTCGGTTTGACATCAGCCCAAAATGATACAATAAGTTTAGGATCGGAAGAATTTGATTTAGTTACGAAAACAGCTAAAACGACATGGTTTTTTGCTTAAAAGTTGAAAAACTTCGGTTTGACATCAGCCTAAAACTCGAGGCTGGATCCAATCGTCAGCCCAAAACCAGCACAAAATTTTGAGCTATATACCGAGCAAAGAAAGCATTAATTTCATACGAAAACCTCAAAACGACATATTCGACCACTAAAATCATTTTGGGCTGGAGTTCTATGGCAGCCCAAAACTTATGCATTCACCAGCCCAAAACTAGCCTAATTGAAATAGCCTTAATTCGATATAGTTCAAAATGGTGGTGGTCCCAGCGACATGTACCTATATTCTGTTTGCCATATCTATTCTGATGCATGCGGGTTGTTACAACTTCTACGGTCTACTTTCTACTTTCATGTTTAACTACTAGTGGGTTATTCACCCCAGCCCGCAAGCGCTAATAATTGAACATATTTTCCAACTTCTACACGTACTACTAAGTGTTCAACAACCAGTGGGCTATGCACCCCAGCTCGCAAGCGCTGGTTGTAGAACACTTTTCTAAAAAGAAAACGATTCGCTTGGGGATGTTGTCCCCGTGAACTCCTCGTTCTGAATGCTCTTTATTCATACATTTTGACTCTATTTATAGGCCGAAAAATAGGCAACGGCTAAGTTGATTTCATTCAATTGAAATCATTTCGAATGGCTGCTCGATTCTTTATCATTTCATCAGTGAACCACGGCCCCGCTTCGGTCGGACTTTTCATGCTTCAAATCCCTTTCTTTCAAAGTGATTGGTTCCCATCTCGTCCACCTTTGATTCGCTGATGTTGGGCTATCAGTGCCTCGCTGCATTTTCCAAGGTGTCACCCCAATTCACCAACTTTTCACTTCAATTGCTGAATGCCAGACCAATTGACCGAACTTTTCTTTAATAGCTGCTGCACCAAATGACTTTCTCTTCAATTGCTGCCAGACCAATTGAGCAATCTTTCTCTTCAATTGCTGCTTCACGAATGCCAAACTAACTGAACAAAATTTTATTCAACTGCTGCCAGACCAATTGAGCAATCTTTTACTTCAGTTGGTACCAGATCATCATCATCATCATCAAACTTTATAGACCGTTAGTACCTTCCGGTGTGAGGTCTTTCTGTCGCAACCCCAGATTGGTGAACTATCG
>CM055404.1:98295191-98364643 GCA_029228625.1 Pseudolycoriella hygida | reverse complement strand
CAATACAGCCCCCCTGATATCGGCGCTCCACCAACCCGTCTTTTTGTTTCGACCCCCGCTAGCGACACTGCCCAGACATTCCTCAGCCAGATCCAAGACAAATTTCTTAAAATTCGCCCACTCAGCCTCAATGTCCCCGCAGTCAGCTGGAAGCCCCTCAAATCCTTCGGCGAATTTTGCCATGAAACGAGCCCTAACTTCCTCCTCCTTGAACTTTCCTACGCGAAATCTGCGAACTACCTTTTTCTTCCTTTTAGCCTGACAGAGTTTACCAACCGACAGATGTGCACCCAAAAGATAGTGGTCCGAGCCGAAGGTGAAACCCCTGAAAACACGCGTGTCCCTGACTACCTGTCTCCTGTCCTGCTCTATAATCATGTAATCAATAATGGATTTGTGACCCAAACCCTCATTGACGTACGTATACCGATGGATCCACTTGTGCCTATAGAAAGAGTTGGTTATTGCTAACCCATTGAAATCACAAAAATCTAACAACCGTTTACCATTTGAATTCAGTGTTTCTTCCCCAAATCTACCCACTACCTTCCCATACCCTGAGTTGCTTTTAAAGTTTCCTATTCTTGCATTGAAATCCCCCAGCAAAATCAATGATTCATTTCCCTTTTTGCTAACTACGTCCCCTAGTTGTTCGTAAAAAGTGTCCAAGTCAGTAGCATCACTACCATAGCAAGAGCTATATACGCTAACCAAGCGATAAATTCCACCCGCTAACTTTACAGAGACCCACATCAGCCTTTCATTTACGAAACGAACATTTAGGACAAATTTGATCAATTCCTTCCTGATAGCGATTCCAACCCCCCAGTTTGCCCTACCAGACTGAACCCCGGACAAAAACACCTTATACCCGCCCACGTGTTCTTCCGTCTGTCCCTTCGTCCTAACGTCACTCAACGCCAATATGCCTATACCGTAGCCCTTAGCCAGATCAACTAATTCCTCTCTGCGATCCCGAAAACCCCTATTAACGTTTAGACTTCCAATAAACAAACCATCAACCATTTTGCATTGCCTGATCGCCAACGATGGGGTACCTAGCAAGTCGAGCGTTGGTCGTACCCCGTATCCAACACCCGTCCGAGGCTGTGTTGAATTGTTTTTACCGAGAATGAATACAGTGGGACGGCCTGGTAAGCCGAACCGCACCGGAAGTACAAGTTTTAATGTGTACCAAGAACGACCGTCTGGAATGCAATGTGCTCATTTGTTTATATTTTTTACCAAACGGATTGCTATACATATAGCGAAGCCACCAACCGAAATTATGATCATAAACATTTTACTAGAAGTAGGATGCCGAGACAAATAAAGTACACAGGTTTGATTAGATTGCTTAGCAAAACGTTGATTCGAAAAACATCACAAGATTGAGGTTATGTTAACGAGACGCCATGTCATTCGGAAACTAAAATGTAAATGTAATTGAAATTCCAAAAACAACAAAATTGATATTAGAACGCGCATATCGCACAGAAAACAATCCAAAGCTCATTTTGTAAGCAATAGAGAAAGTGAAAAATAAGAGAAATCCAGCAAATACCTGCCACGTTGCATTCGAACCACAATGCAATTGAAACACGCAAAAAGAACAATAAAACCCGCGTTATGATTTGAGTGATCCGGCACCCAACACAAAAACAACTAATAAAAATTAAATTAATTAAAACAAAACCCGGATCGAAACGTAAAATTGTAAAAATAAACAAAACTTACACAGAGCCAACCAAAACACGTCTATCACGGCGGACATTTTGACTTGACTTGACCAGATAAAATGATAAAACTTTCACTTCAATTTCACTTGACGATCGAGTTCACTGGACCATTGTCTTCTCTCGACCATCGTCCTTTTTACCATCGACTTCACTTGACCATTGACTTTACTTGACCATTGACTTTACTTGACCATTGACTTTACTTGATCATTGACTTTACTTGACCATCGACTTCACTTAACCATCGAATTGAGCCATCGACTTTTCTTGACAATCGACCATCGTTCTCTTGACCATCGAGTTCACTTAAACCACATTTCTCGAACCATCGACTTTTCTTAACCATCGTCCTTTTTACCATCGACTTCACTTGACCATTAACTTCTCTTGACCATTAACTTCTCTTGACCATTGACTTCTCTTGACCATTGACTTCTCTTGACCATTGACTTCTCTTGACCATTGACTTCTCTTGACCATTGACTTCTCTTGACCATTGACTTCTCTTGAACATTAACTTCTCTTCACCATTGACTTCACTTGATCATTGACTTCACCTGACCATTGACTTAACTTGACCATTGACTTTACTTGACCATTGACTTTACTTGACCATCAAGTTCACATAACCATCGAGTTCACTTGACTTCGACCATCGTCTTCACTTGAACATCGTGACTATCGAGTTAACTTAACGATTGAGCCATTGACTTTTCTTGACCATCGGACGTCTCTTGACCAACGACTTCTCTTGACCATCGTCCTCTTGACATTTCTAAACTGATTTCGAGGTTTCCTAAGGAAAAAACTACTGCCTGTGACCAATCCACACTCCGATGAGCTGACTCTGGCCACATCCCCAGTAGCTTATCCACCTTTAATTTCAGAATAGTTGCATTTTCTTCGTCCATTGTAATTTTTGCATTCTTCCTTGACATGTTAAACGTTACTCCTAAAAATTTAACCAAAACATTTCATCTTGTTTGTTCCAATCATGGATCTTCTCTAACAGTGTGGGACTCATTCATTCATGCAGTTGCATGCATTCTTCGTGACAACACAGTTCGCTACTGTATGCTCTCACGTGGGAACATGGTGCAACACAGTTCGCTACTGTGCCCTCATATGAAACCCTCGGGCAACGTCACCCTCTCTACTTATTTGTCAAATAAAACGAACTACCCAATTAAGCTAATGTAATTTTGAGTGAAATTAAAATATTTCGTTGTACTGTAGCCAAGAATCCTCCACTTAAACCAATCCACTAACCCAAAATACCATTATTCTAATTCCTCCCCAAATTTTTAACGCTTATCTGTTCTTATCTCTTGCTGACCAGCATAGGTCTAACACCTATACAATCACTCTATGTAGCCGCTTTAACTCACCCTAATAATGTCTCCTTCGCATTGCTTTAAAAAAATTGACTAGAGAGTTTCGTACTCCAACACGCAGTGCCAGTCAATCTTCCAAAAACAACACGACTAACATCACCCTCTAACCACTGAGCTGATGCTAAATTTATAATTTAGCTTTTACCGTCTGCGCCACTTGTTACAACTTCTACGTTCTACTTCTACTTTCATGTTCAACTACTGGTGGGTTATTCACCCCAGCCCGCAAGCGCTAATAATTGAACATATTTTCCAACTTCTACACGTACTACTAAGTGTTCAACAACCAGTGGGCTATGCACCCCAGCTCGCAAGCGCTGGTTGTAGAACACTTTTCTACAAAGAAAACGATTCGCTTGGGGATGTTGTCCCTGTGAACTTCTCGTTCTGAATGCTCTTTATTCATACATTTTGACTCTATTTATAGGCCGATAAATAGGCAACGGTTAAGTTGATTTCATTCAATTTAAATCATTTCGAATGGCTGCTCGATTCTTTATCATTTCATCAGTTATTTCACTTGGGTCTGTTTTAGGTCAGAACAATTCCTGACACGGGTCCCTTGCATATGTTTTTTTATGTGATGTACTATTTCGCCTACCTTTCAAAGAATTTGAAAATCGGTCAACACTTACTCGAATTTTCGTGTTGACGGACGGACGAATACATTTTTTTGAGAAGTCGATATCCCTGGTCGCCAACATAGTAAACGTATAACATTGGTATTTTTTATGAACTAAGCTCGTGTCCCGTTTATTCATTAAAAAATGTATAAATATTTGTACGAACATGACACTAATTTTCTATGTTTTTTTATCGATTGCCAGCAACGTAACACTTTAAGTTGTTTTTTATATGTAACTGGTTGTAAGACTATAGCCTGGTTGTTGAAACGATGCGGAAAGGAAAGCTGGAAGGAAATCTTTTCTAAATACTAGAATGCATTTCTGTGGAAATATAGACTTGCGTGCAGGCAAAACTTCTCCCAAGTTTATTACCGAAATGAACAAACGTGAAGAGCTGCATGTTATTGCATACTCGCCATGAGCTTGTATAACGTATAACCTGCTGATGGCGAGCTACCGTAATTCTTTCTTTCCCCTGTATGACTTGCGAGTCATTTTCTTTGGTCACATGAATGTTTCAGCTATTTATTTTTCATTATGACTGTCAAATGTCTACAACAAAAACAAGAATTTTTCATTAAAGTTCTTTCATTTATATTTTATTAAGGATTCTACAATCGTCATTGTGGCAACTAAACTCTTAACTTAGAAAAGGAGGTGTTGTCATATTGCATTCAAAGCAGAGCCTATTTTTGGAAAATCGATTTTCCAAAAATTTCCAAATTTTACAAATAATTTCCAAGATTTCAAAAAATTTTCCAAATTTTCCAAATAATAACTTGGAAATTATTTGAAAAAAATTACTTGGAACGTATTTGGAAAATTTAGAAATTATTTGGAAAATTTGGAAATCCGATTTTCCAAGAATAGGCCTAAAATAGGGTAAGCGATAGGGCAACCAAAAAGTAAAGTAAGTACCGTGCAATTCATGAATGTGTTTAGTAGTTTAGTTATGCAGCAAAACTTGTTCGAAATAGTCATTCAAAATAATTGCTTGTGGTTGTTGATTTTAATTTAGTTCACAAGAACTTCATAAACAACTTTAGGATATTAGTGAAATGGAAACAAGAATTAGCTTAGACGATTTTTATGGAAAAGTACAAAAATGTCAATGTGAGGATTATAGTAGCTGAATTTAAATACTTGTACTTTTTATCGAAGCCGAGTTAAATGGCGGATCTAAGACTACAAAAATCACGAAAGTTACTTTACTCTGCTGAGTTGGATTCGTGAAAAAACCCAAAACAAAATCAAACTAATGAAAAAATGCTTAACAGGTTCTCTTATCATCAGTTTTATTACTCCTTTTCCTATTAATTGTACATTAAGAAACAGGAAAAACATTTTAACCTTATTAAAAACAACATTTTCTTTATATTTTCAAAATGTATAAATGAAGGTAATGTTTGTCATAATTTCAAATAATTGATACCAGAGGTGAGAGCTGAAACATTCTATTAAGGCCAGGTTATACCCGTATACGTCGTCAAATGCATAGTTGACAATGTTGACGGGTATAACCTGGCCATTACTAAATTTGAGCCGAGGTCGAGCTCTAGAAAAACATATGTATGAGACCCATACGCATCAGATTGGATTGAATTGGATTGTAAATTACCGAAAGGGCAATATAGGAAAGCCCGTCCGAAGAAACGGTTAGAAACCTTTTCAAATACCCACGAATCACCAAAACTTGTTGTACCGACCCGATCTTTGAACACTTTGACCACTTTTTCAACCGAACCTTTGAATGTTCTTGACCGATATTGACCAAATGCAATTCCGTATCCACTTTTTCGATTACCTTTCACGAAAAACAAAAAAATTTATGACAATCGGGCCCTAGTAGAGACTCAGTTTTAAAGCCCTGACTGAGTCCACGGGCTCAAAATCAAAAAGATTTATTCGGTAATTTGTCGGGCATTCCTAGACCTTTCGAATAAAGAAATATGAAAATCGGAAAGGAATTAATGGAGTTATCTATACAAATGACTAAAAACCACTTAAACGGCCCTAGCTCAATGGCCGAATCCAATCCCAAAGAAGCTTTTTCTAATAACTTTCAGGAAAAGGAAAAGATTTCTTTTTTAAAAAGGAATACTTTTCCACACATCCTTGAAACAATTTCGAAATAAATCCGTTCAACAAAAAACCTCATTGTTATCAACGTCACCGATTGCGGCTAGTCATCAACGAGAATTTGCTATCGGCGCACTTTTCTGTCCTTTACTTCAGTTTTGTATAGGCTGCTTTCAACATTTACATCCAGTCAAATAAAGTACACCTTATGGCTTCGTCGAAAGATCTGTCCTTCATAAAAATACTTTATAGAATTGCACAATTCCAAGGCCTATTTGCTTTTAGTGTTTCTCTTCGACCGCCGAAAATCGAGAGGTCTATGCCGCTAACTATTTACTCGTTCTTCGTCACGACGTTACTGTTGATAATGTTACCACTGCTTTTGATACAAATTATTTTAGGGGCTTCTCGTTTTTCTCTTGAAGTTAAATTAGTTTTGAACCTGTCGTTTGTGTCGAAACACATAATGTCAGTGCTTCGCATTCTCGTAATTTATCTTTCCCAAATTTACTACCACCAGGACATTCTCAATGCAATTCAAATCACAATTGGTATACGCAATAATTTGAGACGCATGAACATAGATATGCGTTCGTTCTATGGAAGATGTCGGCCTTGGTATCATAGGAGGATAATCGGTGCGCTCATACAATTGTTTTTCGTGATTGTAATTTTCATTGTCGGGTATCAAACATACACAAAGAATGTAATTTTTATCGATAAAATAACTCTTGCGTTAGTTCTCAGCTTAAATATAATGCCGCTCACAATATCTACGTTTTACTACGTCGCCATGTATTTGGCTTACGTGTTTTATAAAACATTAAACGAAAAACTGAAAACCTTGCAGTTTGTTATTGAACTTATGCAAGAAAGAAAAGGTTTCAAAAGTTTGAAAGCGAAATATTTGTCTCATTGGAGTGAAGAAATCGATAACATTTCATTAGTTTACAGAGATGTTAGTGAATTTACCAGCAAAGTAAATAGAATTCACTCAGCACAGCTACTTTTTCTGTTCGGCACTGGATTTTATACCATTTTACTGGAGGTAAAACGATATTAGAAATAAAACTCATTTGTTGTCCAACCCGAAAGCTGTTCGTCGGGTCTTACCATCGCACATTATAGTCGACTAAGTTCATATCTTTCAGTGTGAGGTCTTTAAATTCCAAACGGTCAGAATCTCACATAGCAGATGTCGTACTCGCCAATACCAATAGTAAATGTCGATTCTGATCATAAAAACGATTGCGATGTTCAAGTGTTGATATTCAAGTGGATACTCTGTCTCTTCTCGCAACGGAGGGGGCGGCTTTGGAAGCACTTCTGACTTTTCAACAACAAAATATCTCTGTAAAATCAATCCATTTCAACAACGAGATATAGTATAGTGTAAATTTCAGTCCACGCATTTAGTGCGCCAGCGCCTTATGTCAAATGATAGAAATTTTCATGACACGATGCATGTCAGCTTACGATGAAAATCACTACATACATTGACATAAGCCGTTAACGCACTAATGCCGAAAACAGACGATAAAGTACAGATTTTCATCCTTCTATTCGTTGACAGTTACAGCAATTCCAGTTTTGCGATAGAAAAATATCTAGATAATCATTTGACAGTTGCGAAAATTGCGTCATGGAATCTAATAAATATAAAGGTAGGAAATAGAACAATGAAAACATATTCTGTTTACTTTATCCTCTGTTTTCGTCATAAAGGCGTTGGCAGTCAGGAACGGTAAGCAGTGTTCAATTTTTCTAGAAAAAATTAATTTTGAATTTTATTTACACAATTTTTTTTTCTTTCTGTTGCAGTCGTTTTACATGTACTACAATGTAAAGAAACTCAGAGAAAATTCCGCTTTAACAAGTCTCTATAGTGACATATTTAAAAATTGTCTTCTTATCGTCTTCTATAGTTTGGAAATGCTTTACATTGTTTTAGTGTCGAAATTAGTGATGATACACGTAAGTTAGTGCCATTTAAATTCCCCACAAAAATGTCTTGTCGTCTTTCAGGCCAGAAGAATCGCAACAACGTTGAGAGTATTTAAAAACACAAGTGTACATTGGCAACGTAGCGTAATTCTGGGTAAACTACAAACAAAGTACTTGCAATTAATTTTTTTGAATTTTAGATCGAATTATTATCGTTGCAGTCATTATCTTTTCATTCGATTTCATTTTGTGGTCTAGCGCTTATTGACAGTAAACTTTTACTACAAGTACTTCATGACAGCGTGCCGTTCAAAAACTGTGCAAGGCTAAGGCTGCAACAGTGAAAAAGGATTTACGACTTCTCGTGCAAAATATTTTTACTACCGACCCTATGCGAAAGTTGAGCATTAACGATATGCCTCCTGCGAAAATGATCCATTACATGATTAATTTTTATGTTAAATTCAACTTTCACTTGGGTAGGCAATGAAACATTATACACTGGACCCTGCTAGATAATTCTCTACTTCGGAAATAATTCTGTGAACTCGCAAACTCACTCGTTTACTTCGAGCAACTCGCTCTGGAAAGTGTTATTTTGACTCGTTGTTGTTTAAAAAAACACTCGTGAGTTTGACTCATTTGAATTACTTTCGCAGGGTCCGATGTCCAAAGCGAAAGAGGAAACGAAAATGCTAGCGTCTGTCTAAGCAGTCTATGAACGACACTTAATATAAGCGTTGTCACATAAGGCGACATGAATTATCCCCCAGTGAATTATCGCTCAGACAAATTATCACCCAGCAGGTTTAAAGGTGACAATTCCTGGGCGATAATTCCCCGGGTGATAATTCCCATTTCTCTGGGCGATAATTCCCTGGGTGATAATTCCAATTTTTTTCGGACTGGGGGATAATTCCCGTCACCGTGACATAATTTCGAAATTGTTTTTGCAGATAGTGGCCGCAATAAGTTCCTATTTGTTGATTTTGATTCAGTTTGAATTAGCGGACAATAAACCTTACAACCGAATGACTTTCGTTAGTCATTGGAATATGGAAGGAATCCTGAAGTTGAAATAAACGAAACGCCTGTTGGATAGTAATTTTTTCCATCCTGAAAATATGCAAGTCTCCCTGCACTACTGCACCATTTCAACTTAGCTTAGTGTATCGAACTGGCTGAATACAAGAGATTTTTGGAATACAAAAGTGAAAAAAGCCACACTCTGGACCTAGATATTGGAAAATTACAGTCTGGCCTGGCTATCGCATAATAATAAAAGCACCAAATACAATTTTCAAAATCATTTTATTACTCTAATCTTCAGTCTAAGTCTAATTGTAAGTTTATCAAGTGGTTTATCAAAATTCATTGAAGGATCTTGGGTGTAGTTTTCGGTTCAGATTTTTTTGCCTAAATCCATTGTCCTCAATTTGTTGTGTTTGTTGTTGTTTCACTTTGTTTATTGTGTCCTATCCTCAATTTGTTATAGGTGTCCAACAAAAAAAATTGTCCTACGTCGTGCGCCGAAATATTTAGGTAATAAAAAAATATATTCAGGTGTACTAAAATGCCAAAAAGCTCTAAATCGCATATCTGGAAACGCGAAGAAATATGCGTAATGCCAATGAATTTTCCTCAATTTGTCTTACATTTCCGACTCTTTAAAAACGTGGTAACACTTCCATAGTGTTTTACTTTTCCTAATTGTACGTACTAAAAAGCAGTAAAAATGGTCCTCAATTTGTCCTTTTTAGTAGATTTCAGTAGAGCTTTCATTATTGGTTTTAGTACACTCAAGCAAAGGGGGAGGAGGGTTCACTCATTTCGGACATTTCTGTCAGGGGTCAGGCGCGCCGACTTTAGTTTGGGTCGTGGGGGGCAAAAGCCGTCCATTTGTTCCACCTCCCCCCCCCTTATAATAAAAAATTATAAAATTAAAGTTGCACTAACACTTTTATTTTATTAGGAATCAGCGGCGCTGACTTCCATTTGTGCTATAATGTGCACATTTAAATAACAACAAACAATAACTCCAATGTTCTTGAGGCAAACTATCGAAATTCTAACTTACTTATCTAACAACTTAAACAACTTATTAAAATTAAAAACAACCTTTGTATAAAAGTAAAAGAAACTGCGAGCGAAGCGAGTAAAATTTTTTTTGTAGAATTAAATCTCAAATGCTAAAATGTCAAAGAAACTAGCCTCTTACTTCTAGTTGTCTACCTGAATTTCGGTTCATAGCATCTCATTTCTATGAACAAGATGGCAAAAGCAGAGAAACACATCCAAAATATAATCATTAACGTTTAGAAAACGTTGAATTACTGTTATGATTTTGTTGGTTACATTCTCTGACATATCAAATTTAACCAAATAACTAAGAGTTCTTATCTCGTGGATGTTTATTGGTGGAAATACAGCTAGTGTGTCTTGTTTTTAGGTCACTAAGAAACCATCCGATGCAGATTTTTTGTTAGTTTATTTAGCACTTAAGCCAGACTGATTGGAAATAATACCAGGAAAAGAGAACAAGGCGCCTGTTGGGATCCTTTGTAAAACCAGTCTTTTGGTTAGCAAAAATATAATTTATCTCTGATAGCGTTGTATCGCTTGGATTTTTTGACCAAATATTAGAGTGCATGAACTAAATAAAAGGGAATTTAACTTCCAATCTTTTATGAAGGGCACTATATAAGGGACGAAACAATGGACAAAATAAATGCTGATTTCGGCGTATCACGCCCTCACATACCAGAGTATGTGATTTCATCAGTACACCTATGTAAAAATAAAAAAAAAATATAATTTATTTACAGCACACAAGTGCACTGCTTGGCGGTCACATAGTGCAAAAGAGGACGATCACAATGATTATCGTTCTAATATAGACTTTACAATTGGTATAAACATTCTAGAAAGATCTAATAATATCTGCGTCGGTGTATATTCTATTACAACTCGCCGCAGGCGAAAATTTTTATAATTAAACAATTCTAAAGGTAAATTCCTAACATCTCTTCTTTCTACCCATGAGATATTTTCTGAATTCTACACAAGCGATTTGCTACGGTAACAGAGGCGCGGGGCACCCTAAAAGTTTCGGGAATCGGCTATAAAACGATTTTATTGCTTCTCAAAATAATCACCATTACAGTCTACACACTTTTTCATCCTTAAAAACCAGTTTTCGAAACATCGAGTCCATTCGGAAGTTGGGATTTGGGCCACTTCTTGTTCATATGCCTCGACAGCAGCTTCCGCAGATAAAAATCGCTTCCCACGCAACTTATTCTTGACACTCGAAAACAAATAAAAGTCGCACGGTGCCAAGTCGGGACTGTAGGGTGGATGCAGCATCAAATTGATTTTTTCCTTCTCTAAGAACGTCGTGGTCAGAGCACTTGTATGGGAGCTTGCATTATCATGGTGGAGGACGATCTTGCGATTTCGACTCTTTCCACGTAGTTCTTCAAATACTTTTGGCAAACAAATCGTAGTATACCACTCTGAATTGATTGTTTTACGATCCTCAAGTGGTACAGTGGCCACATGACCACATTTCCTGAAGAAAGTAGCGACCATTTTCTTGACGACGCTTCGAGCGCGAATTACCTTTGTTGGTAAATCTTCATTTTGAAACACCCAAACGGTGGATTGCTGTTTTGTTTGGGGATCATAGCTGTAAATCCAACTTTCGTCACCTGTTACGATGCTATATACTGAATCAGAAGCCCTATTGTCGAATTTTTTGAGAGAATCGCGGCACCATTTCACACGAGCCTCCTTTTGGTCGTCTGTCAATTTGTATGGGATCCACCGAGAACAAAGCTTCCGTGTGCGTAAATGTTCGTGTAAAATTGTTTGTATTTGACTTTTCCTGATCCCAAGGGATGCAGCTATCTCAGCATAGGTCACATGTCGATCGGCTTCAATCATGTTGCGGACATGGTCAATGTTTCCATCGGTGATGGCTGTGGAAGGTCGACCTTCACGAAAGTCGTCACTGAGGTAAGTGCGTCCCGATTCAAACTCAGCGAACCACCGATAAACAGTGGTCTTGGATGGGGCCTCATCTCCAAATGCTTTTTGCAAACGATCAATACACAATTTGGGAGTCAAGCCAGACTTAAAGTCGTAGAAAATCATGGCTCTAAAATGATAAAATCCATCCATAAAATGATAAATCCATTTTTTCTCTGCAATGACTTTTTGGAATTGTTGTATCTTTTGACTGCTACGATCGATTTTCATTTTGATCATCATTTTTAAATCAGGAAAGACCAATTTAATTTTTGTGTAAATTGGCGAAAAGTTTACACGAGCCGATATAGCCGATTCCCGAAACTTTTAGGGTGCCCCTCGTAACACTCAAACACCTCGCTTTTCATCGCACATGTGTCTTAGTTATTTCTGGAAGTCTCACCGAGTCCTGCAAAACTAACAACTTTTGCCGTTAAATGTTTGAATTGGTCGTGGGGGGCGTTGCCCACCTCGCCCCCCCATACTCAGCGCGCCTGGCAGGGGTACAGGGTCATGCGGATCTGGACGTCCAAAGATGAACTGTCCCTGAGAAGCTTTTCAGATTTTTCATATTACTTCCAAAACGTTCACAACTGGAAGCAATTTGATATGCTTGTAGCGACTTCTCCGAATTGTGAATTGACTGTATAATACCATGCTGTATACTGTATATGGGTTAAGAGTATTGAAGGTCATCATGTGTAATTTAATGAATCTGAACAGGCGTTTATGAAAGATGAGATGCAAACGGCATGTAATAAAACATCAATAAGACATCAGAGTTAATATTTGCAACTCGTGAGATGTTATGCAATGTTTCCTCACCGGTTCCCGCTGCTCTAGTTCACGGCAGATAAATTTTCACATGAGAAGGAAGATGCGAGGTAAACGTGACATAGAGTTCTCATCAGTTGAAAGCAGAGATCCATGCTGGGGAGGTCTGCGATTTCGGACACACTTGGACAGGGTGGAATCTTGTGCGGATCTTATAAGTTAAGGTTGCATTGTCGGTTTGCGTTTGCAGTGGTAATACAAATTTATCATCAATGATATTTGGAGTTGTCACAAGTAGAAACATTTTCCTCAGTCTGTGACTTCATTAGACCAGCAATATAACAAAAGCTTTATAAATCAGATCTGTGACAAGACTTAACCGATGAGTGCTAACTGAGTGAAACACACCAATGAGTGCTCAAGACGTAGATGGATGGACGGACAGGAATACAATTGTATTTGTTATCGAAAGTAAACTCAAAAAAAAAAAATCGGCGTAAGAACTTATTGAAATTTTTTTCCGAATCCGATAGGTAATAAACATCTTATTGCCCACATCCCAAACAAAGTGTACGGCATTGCTACGTACATACGGAGAATAATCAGCGACTACAAGGTAATCTCTGAAAATAGCCGTAACAACATTTTTTCTATCGTTGTGGAAGTAGGCGAGATAACGATCGTGAATGTTTATAAACCGGCAAATATCATGTGGATGAACAGCCCCATCGCTGCCCAATCTGGTCCATCAGTTTACGTAGGTGACTTCAACAGCCACCACACATCCTGGGGATATACAGAAGACGATAGAAATGGTGAATCGCTATGCACATAGGCAGACAGGAACCAGTTCCATCTAGTAAATATATGACGCTAAAGATCGCGGAACGTTTCGTTCGGCTAGGTGCCAAGAGTATAACCCGGACTTATGCTTTGTATCGTCTGACGACCGCAGCCAACCATTACCAGCCTCACGATCAGTGCTACGCAATTTTCCGAAAAGTCGGCATCGTCCCGTCAAAATCACCATCGGTGTTACCATACCCATTGTTGACTCAATTCAGAAGCCAAGATGGAAGATGGAACTTTCAAAAAGCAAACTGGGCGAAGTTCCAATAGGAAGTTGACACAAATATCCGATGGATTTCTCCACGCCGAAATAATTACAAGAGATTTGCCGGCGTCATCAATGCAGCTGCAAAACGCAACATCCCAAGGGGCTACCGCAAAGAGTACATCCCAGGTTGGAACAATGATTTGGAGCGTCTTTATAGAGAATTTGAAGAGTCCGGGGACCCAGATATATCAGAAGAATTTCTTGACGCCCTGAGTGCAAACAGAAGAGAAAAGTGGGCGAAGACGACAGAAAATATTGATTTCAAGAGATCCAGCAGGAAAGCATGGACAATCCTTCGTAAGCTTGGCTCAGCTAAAAACACGATACAGAGAAAATCCGAGAACCAAACAGTCACTCCTGATGACATGGCAACTAGAATAGCGAAAGTATCGTCCTCCGTCGAAGTGAGTAGAGGAAGGAAAAAGTTCGTCAAGAGTGCTTTAAAGGCGAAAAAGAAACGGCTGACCCCTAATCTTCAGTTTTCACTCCAATTTGAACTTAACGAAGTAAATGTGGCAATCGACTCTCTCAAATCAGGTAAAGCTGCAGGTGCTGACAATATGTATCCTGAATTCGTCAAAAATCTCGGGAGACCAGCAAGAAAGTGGATTACAAAATTTCTGAACGACATCTTGGTGACAGAAACCATCCCAAGAGAGTTCCGAAAAAGCAAAGTGGTGTGCATTCTCAAACCAAACAAACCAGAGGATGATCCCGCAAGCTACCGACCAATCTCTCTCCTTAGTGTATGCTACAAAATTCTGGAACGCATAATCTACAACCGAATCTACGACAAAATCGACAAACGCATTCCACCTGAGCATGCCGGCTTCAGAAGGGAACGTAGCTGCTGCGACCAAATCCTGGCATTAACAACGTTTATCGAAAACGGTTTTGAAAGGAAACTGAAAACTGGAGCTGCTTTCGTGGATCTCTCATCCGCCTACGACACAGTCTGGAAAGACGGTTTGTTGCTAAAATTTGTCGACGCGATTCCATGTTCCGAATTGACTCAGCTGCTGCACGACATGCTTTCGAACAGACAAATTAAAGTGTTCATGAATGGCCAAAGCAGTAGGACCAAAACGTTGAAGAATGGTCTACCACAAGGTTCTGTCCTAGCACCTCTTCTCTTCAACTTGTACATAAGCGACATGCCGGAGGCAATTTCTCGGAAATTTGGCTACGCTGTCGACAACGTACAAGCTGTTCAACACAAAGATCCGGAATTCATCGAATTCATATTAACCGTGGACCTAGCAATATTGGAAAGGTATTACCGAGACTGGCGCTTGTGCCCGAATCCAGAAAAAACGGAAGTAGGGTACTTCCATTTAAACAACAGGGAAGCGCATTCGCAACTAAAGGTTACGTTTTGTGGGGAAAAAGTCAAGTTCAACCCGAACCCAAAGCACCATGGACAGAACCCTAACACATAAACCACATCTGGAAAAAGTTGCCCAAAAATTGAAATCCAGGAACAATATCGTTCAAAAGCTCGCTGGGTCAACATGGGGATGCGATGCAAACACACTCCGCACAGCCACGCTATCATTGGTATACCCAACTGCCGAATATTGCTGTCCGGTCTGGCTAAGAAGTTCACACACGAACAAAGTGGATACACAAATAAATGCCAGTCTCCGTGTTGTAACCGGAACGTTGAAATCGACCCCGCTGCCGTGGCTTTCTGTGCTAGCAAACATCACGCCACATGATATTCGTCGCGAAGCCGCTCTAGCAAGAGAATGGACGAAAATTGTGGAAAATGAAACGCTCCCAATTCATCAAGACCTCATCTCCGCTCCCCTTGCTCCAAGGTTGAAGCCAAGAAAACCCATTTGGACAGTGCCCTTCTTCAGAAACGCACAACATGACGTTTTAGATGCAAAGAAGAAATGGAGAGAATCCTGGGAATCAGAAAACCTGCGCAACCATCACCTAGTGAGCGACCCGACAGAGAAAGTGGGAGGTATGAATGGTGCGCGAAAAATCTGGTGTCAGCTAAATAGAATCAGAACTGGTCATGGTCGCTGTGCGTATATGCTCCACAAATGGAACCCAAACAACACACCAAACTGTGACTGTTCCAATGTAGCACAGACTATCAATCACATTGCAAACGATTGTCCATCGAAGAAATTTGCTGGTAGGCCAACCGAGTTACATGAGGTCACACCAAACGCTGTGCAATGGCTAAAACTAATGGACATAAATCTATAAGGAGAATCGGTGACAACAATACTGAATTGGCTTTTTGTGCAATTTCATTTATGTTTTATGTTTCTTATTTAATCTAATTGACGTAAAGTAACTAACTTCTTTGAAATTCAATCTTACGTGATGATGTTATATTGTAAACGATGCTTACATCTTAATGCCACTTAATGCCATACGAAATAATAATAATAATCAACATGGAGAGAGAATACGTATTGGAGAGTTCAACCTCGAGATAGTGGATGAGTTCATTTATCTAGGAGCTGATACGGTCAGATGGTGACAACACACCTAAAATTAACAGACGTATCATGGGGACAAGCAGATGCTATTTTGGTCTAATTATACATTTACGATATTAAAACAAGGAAAACGAAGGAAAACGCTTATTCGTCCAGTATTGATCTACGGATGCGAATCTTGGACGATGAAGAAAAGTGATGAACATTTGCTCCTAACGTTCGAGCGCACCATATTTGGAGCGATACGCGGGGGTGAGAGGTGGCGACGGCTATATAATTTTGAATTTGAACATGATTTTGGCGAGCCGGATATAGTGAAGGTGGTGAAAGTATAAAGGTTGAGGTGAGCAGGGCATTTACACGCATGGATAAAAACAGAGCCCCCTCAATATTATTACGTAACGATCCAAAATGGCGAAGAGGAGTTGGTCGCCCAAAAAATAGATGGATCGATGGTGTCGAACAAGATCTTCGGACGCTCGGAATGAGAAATTGGCAATACGCGGCAAACGACAGACAGAGTTGGATTGGAATTCTAGAGAGGGCCAAGGCTTACAAGTGGCTGTAGTTCCGAAAAAGTAATAATAATAATAATTCCCTTAACAACCCATGAAGGGTAAGAGCAAAATCATTATTTACTAGTTTCGCTACTTTTGTGGTTCTACTGTTTGAGATCCTTTGATTATCGGAAAGTTTTTACTGTGCCAGTGGTAAGCTGTGCGACAAACCCAGTGCCATCTATGAGATGAACTAGAAGCGAAACTAGTAGTAGAATACCGGCACCTCACAACAATGCCTTTCACCGCTACACTCAACTTCACATAACTTGAACCGATTCAATCAGGTTGTTTTATTTACAAATCTAACAATCGGAACAGATCCGTCTACGGTTGAGTTTCGAACCAACGCTTTGGCAACTCAATCTCATAGTAGCAAGCAGACGTGTTAACCACTACGCTATCGAGTTGTCCGAAAAAGTAAAGTAAGTATAAAAGTGTTCTCAATCCCGAATCAATCCTGGTGAGCGATCATATTTCAAATACTAATAAATAAAAAAGGTATTTTTCAAACGGCGTTTTGTCATAGTTGCCAACAAAATGAGTAAAAAATCCGTTCAAACAAAACTGTCAAAACAAAAACCGGCAAAACACAAAACCGTCGAATCATTGCGCAGAAAAATTTAATTCAAAACAAACTTATTTATCGAAACGAGATTTTTTTCCATTGATCAGTAAGTACTAGAGGTGTGTGAGCCGACATTTTGCGAAACCCGACCCGACCCGAACCCGAAGGTGAATATCGGGTCGGGACCTGCAGCCCGAAAATGTATATGATGGAAACCCGACCCGACCCGAACCCGAAAGTGAACATCGTGTCGGGAACCGAACCCGAAAAAATATACAACAGAAACCCGACCCGAACCGAACCCGATCCGAAGTTTCGGGTCAAACTCGAAATCCGATTTTTTTATGAAAGCTCAAACCGACCCGAGCCCGATCCCAAATGATATAGAATTTTGTAGTATTTATTTGAACTTTTACTTTCGAAAATTTATAACCAAAAACCATATAAGTGGATGTGTGACACAAGTCTTTTGGAGGCATTTGTGACGCAATTTTTTAAAGTTCGTTCGAAGCAAAATGCGTCACCCTCCTCTAACATCACAAATGTTAAAACTTTATGCGTCACACCTTTTTGATATCAGAGGTTTTGTAAGCAGACATAAAGACTTGCGTCACACATCCTCTTTTGTGGTTTTTCGACGGATATCAGTAGTTTTGTAAGTTTGGGACATTTTCCGGAAAAACGCTGAAACAGGTGTTCGGTAAATTTTAATTCTCTACAACTTTGCCTTTAGAAGCAACTCTCTATCAGCCATAGTTCTAGAGATATGCGACATTCCTCCCAATTCTAGAAGTTGCTAAATCCTAGGATTGGGACATTTTCCGAAAAAACCCTGAAACAGCTGTTCGGAAACATTTGATTTTCTCCAATTTTGCCTTTGGAAGCAACTATCTAACTGTTATAGTTCTAGAGATCTGTGACATCCTTCCCAATACTAAAAGTGCCTGAATCCCAGGATTGGGACATTTTCGGGAAGATCCTGAAACAGGTGTTCGCTATCGTTTGACTTTCTACAATTTTGGCTTTGGAAGCAACTTTCTAACTGTTATAGTTCCCGAGATGCGGCTCATCTCTCGTCGAATACAACTTTACAAATGTGGCTAAATCCCAGGATTGGGACATTTTTCGAGAAAATAATGATTTGAACCTCAATTAAATTTAATTCTCTACAACTTTGTTTTTGGGAGCAACTTTCTAACTGTTGTAGTTTCAGAGATACATGAGTCATACCTAACGATATCTAGAAGTGGCCATATCCAGGATTCCACTCAGAGAAAAATCCAAAACAAATTTAGAGGACCTCGAAAATGATGATATTGAGCTACCCTGAAAAATTCGTGAAAATTATAGGAATCGTTTTCGACTTGCGTCTGAGGGGCTGCTAACGCTGTATCCATGACCTATCATAAATATTACAGGCACAAAATTTACACTTATCATGTTACTGACATGACATTTATACTTATATTAGACATCAGATCACATCTGCAAAATTGTAAGTCAAAAGGCAATGAATATTGAATCAAGGTTAAGAATTATATTAGAGTGCATTATTGGCTAATATTTAATAATTTATTTATTTATTTATTTATTTATTGATCTGATGGACAGGCACACGCCCAATTATACATAGATCATTGAAGAATACGATGAATGATATTTTTTAACAATAATAATGAATGAACTGGAGGGTTGACTTAAAATTCATGAGTGTTCTTAACAATTGTTTTATAATGATTGAATGACGAACTGGAAATGTTGCACGATTTAAAGTAAATGTTATGGTGATTCTGAATTCGATGAATCGGTGAATTAAGTTGAATGTTTGTTGATGGTAGAAGAGTAGAAGTAGAAGTAGAAGAGATCGTAAATGTTATTTCGGGTGAATAGTTGCGGTTGACGAAAAGATTGCAGGGTGAAACCATCACCAATGCATTCGATCTAACGGAAAATTTTATTGTCATCGGCAAAAAGTGAGCTAGATGAAGAAAAAATGTCTGGTAAGTCGTTTATAAACAGGAGAAACAAAAGAGTGCCAAGAATAGATCCTTGCGGTACTCCGGACGTGGGTGTGAATCCGTTCGACTTACTTCCTCCGATCACAACACATTGGGTTCTCTCTGATAGGTAAGATCGGTTGGACTTGATACCAAAGCTTTGCAATTTTAACAGCAGGAGGTTATGAGATACCTGATCAAAAGCTTTCGAAAAATCTGTAAATATAACATCCAGTTGACCGCCGTCCAATATAGAGTCAGTGATATTTGTAACAAAGTCGAGCAGATTGGTCAAAGTCGATCTTCCAGTAACGAAACCGTGCTGGGATGACGTAATGAACTCACTCAACATGCTGGTAAACTTTATTAAAGATAATTCTCTCAAAGACTTTGGATATCGCCGCTATTATATTTATCGGTCGATAATTACAAACATCAGACTTCCTACCTGAGTTATACACAGGAGTCACATTACTGATCTTCCAGGCAGAAGGAAACAAGCCCTCTTGGATCGATTTATTGAAAAGAATGGACAACTGTAAACCAATAGACGATGACAACTGCTTGTAGAAAATAGCCGGAATTCCATCAGGACTCGACACCTTGAATTGGTCAAGCTTACGAAGTAACCTTGTAACCTTGACCTCATCTTCCGTGATATCACCAATGCAAAGGTCCGAAGCTAACTGATTCACAACAAAATCCTCGTACGTGTCTTGTGTGAAAACGCTCGCGAAGTACTTCGCAAACAAGTTACACACGGAGTCTCTATCTTCAGCAAACACTGAATGGAACTGAACTCGGTTCGGTATGGAATTCGTCTTTCTCAAAGATTTTGTATACGAAAAAAAGCTTTAGTATTAACGGTAATCTTTTCCTCGATGTCGTCATTGTAAGCCGCTTCACACAGTCTCTTACGAACTTTGAAGTCCTTTCTCAGATTAGCGAACACTGTGTAGTCAATTGGATTTTTCGATCGTAAGAACTTAACTCGAGCTCTAACCTTGGACTTCAGCAATTTAACGAGATCATGGGTGTACCAGCAAGGGTAGTTCTTCACTGCGCTTTTAACAGTGGGAATCAACTTGAACATTGGTGACAATATGTTATAAAATCTCTGGACAGAGTCTTCGGCATCACGTCCGTTAAACTTATTATTCCAATCGATTTCTTTAATTTGCTCATTCATCGCGTCATAATTTGCCCTAAAGAAGTTCACCTTCGGTGGCCTATTTTCTTCCAGCTATAAAAGGGGAGAAACTTTAAGCAGCAGCGTGACAGGAGGATGGCAGCCGACTGC
Source organism: Pseudolycoriella hygida (assembly GCA_029228625.1). Taxonomy (NCBI): domain Eukaryota; kingdom Metazoa; phylum Arthropoda; class Insecta; order Diptera; family Sciaridae; genus Pseudolycoriella; species Pseudolycoriella hygida. The sequence continues at coordinate 98,344,057 of CM055404.1, read as the reverse complement.
TCGAACAATGTGATCGTTATCGGTATCCAGAACTACCTTGTGAGGTAGGGTGGGGTAATTTTCCACTTTTTCTTTTTTGACGACCAGGCCCCCCTGAGGCGATTCCTTAGGTCGTATATATAACATTTGTTTCAAAATTGGATGCACTTTATAGTCATTCATGATAGCTCAACGAGAATTTCTACTAATTTCGGAGTTTTTCACATAGTCTCTACTCTATCACTTCGCGTGACCCACCATATGACTAAATTATTCCACCAATTGCTGGAATCAACTCTTTAGGGTCCTGCGACAACAAATTAACAGATTGCGTGTTGATAGACATAATGAAGGTCGAAGGTCGAAGGTCAAAAGTTTCACGGAGGTAGATTTTTTTGCACTTTTTTATCATGAAATCACCACTTTTAGTGAAACAACTTCCGCTTATCTGGTCTTTTTTTAGATGAAAGCTTGATTTTAAGAGAGCAGGAGTGGGGATAAAGCATATAGCAAAGCGTATCAGCGATGAGAGCGTTTTGTGTATGTGTAAAAAGTGCATTTTAATTAAAAATGAAGAAGCTTGTTTCTGGTATTTTCGGTCGAAAAAAAAACATCAAATCAACAAAATTACCGACAAAAAGAGATGTTTTAAGGTATTACCTTTGGCTGGAAACGAAAAGCAGAGAAAGTTCTTTACCAATAATTGTTGATAAATTAATTGAAATATGGGGCTCCTCTGGCATTGACACAGTAACAAAACGCCAAATCACGCGATGCACGAATAAGCTGGTACAAAAGTACCGTTACTTCGTAAAAAACAAGCAACGAAATAAAACAAGGCATTTCCAAGCAAGAGTTTCTCAATTCCGATTAGAGTTGAAATGTCTTTTGGATGTGGCTCAGTGTAAGTGTACTGCCAGTAGTCACTCTAAGCCATCGACTATCTAATACGATGTTTCTTTGAGAACCCCTTAACATTTTATCCTATAAAAAGACTAGATAAGCGGAAGTTGTTTCACTCTAAAAGTGGTGATTTCATGATGAAAAAATGGAAAAAATTGCAAAAAAATCGACCTCCGTGAAACTTTTGACCTTCGACCTTCTACATTTTTATGTCTATCAACACGTAATCTGTTAATTTGTTGTCGTAGGACCCTAAAGAGTTGATTCCAGCAATTGGTGGAATAATTTAGTCATATGGTGGGTCATGCGAAGCAATAGAGTAGCGACTATGTGAAAAACTCCGAAATTAGTAGAAATTCTCGTTGAGCTATCATGAATGAATGACTATAATGTGCATCCAATTTTGAACCAAATGTTATATATACGACCTAAGGAATCGCCTCAGCGGGGGCCTGGTCGTCAAAAAAGACAAAGTGGAAAATTGACCCACCCTATTGTGAGGGTCTAAATTCGACAGAACCAGGTCTAATGTTCTACCGATGTTATTACGTTTTGAATTAAATTGATTAAGATTAGTTAGAGAAAGCATATCGACCACCGATTCAGCTATGTTACCATTCACATCAGTAGCAACACATGTGCCATCTGGTTCAGCGATCCACGTTATCGAATTAGCTAAATTGTAGTCACCGAAAAATAAGAAATTACCGTCAGGTTCAAACACATTGACAACTTCATTAATTCTTGAGATATGCTTATCGTATACATTAAAGGTGCTTTTACAGTTAATGTAACGGACATTAAAATACATTTTCCCACCGTTCAATTGTTCCAATGATACCCAGACATCTTCACTCTGCATCTCCCAATCAGTGATCCTATAAGAATAATATTTTGACTTGACGGCAATTAAACATCCCTCACCGTCCTTCTTGCCTGTCATGATACGATCACGATCTTGACGATACACTACGTACCGATCATCAAACAATTATAAGTCTTCGTAGTCACTCGTTAACCACGTTCCGCATAGTAGCAAAGCGTCGTAACATTAGACAATATGTTAGACTTGAAGTCATTAGTTATCAATGTTAATAATGTATCAGTTAATAATGGGTTATATTGGCTGATTAGGATGCATCATTTAAAAAATAAGTAAACTTTCATTGTTGCGTATTTTTTACGAAGTTCAGGTACGACTTGGTGCTTTGTTTTGTAGTTCATTAAGGCAGTTAACAACTTGACCCGACCAAACCTTAATCGAGTCTGATCCGTGCGTGACCCGATAAGATCAAAGTAAAACCCGACTCGACCCGATGAAATCTTAACCCGATCCGACCTATGAAGAGCAAGTGAGGGGATGTTTGGACACGCACGAAGTACGAAGGTCCTATACGTTTACTACAAACAATTTTAACGTAACATGGGGTAGATCGAGGTGGGAGACGGGGGGATGCATCTATTATCGTCTAAATATGACGAATCAACAATCCGTCTGTCCGTCTCCATTTTTTTTCCAAATGGCTCAACCGATCACCATAAACTTGTTTTCCCTGAAAGATACATGCCTTCATGATTCAAGTTCGAAGATGAGAAAAATCGGCCAAGCAATTCCGGATATATGGTCGAAGAAGTGACCAAAAACATGGTTTTTCGAGGGTCGGTGAAGCTTCTTCGCAAATATCTCAGCAAGTATAGCACGGAAATCGCTCATGTTGTTGTCAAATGAAAGGATTTGATGTCAGAAAATTGGGGAAAAAATTTGTGGGAATCGGGTCAGGAGTCGGGGCACCGGGATCAATGGAATCGACGAAATTGAGTTTCTTGGCCATATACGAAAACAGTTTTTCGTGTTTATTTCCTTAACTATGCAATATGGAGTTTCACTGTCAAAGACAAAGTTGTAGAGAATGAAATTTTAGGGTACTCGTGTTTCAGGGTTTTGAGTAAAAATTCCTCAATCCTAGGATATGACCACTTCTAGAATTGGGAGGGATATCCATATCTCTAGAACTGTAAGACGTAGAAAGTTGCTTCCAAAGGCAAAGTTGTAGAGAATAAAATTTTATTCGATAAAAAATACAACTGAAAAACAGCCACGGTCTATTGTGAAAACATAAAAGATTTTAGTATGGAAAATAATTGCACTACACTTGTCCATAATTTGTGACTGTTTCTTTAATTGAGTTCTCCTAAATTTGCAGTTCAAACATCGTAAAAGTTTCTTATTATCTTCGGTTCACTTTCTCTTTTGACAATTAACTTCGCCCTACCATTAAAAGTTATGCTATTGTCTTGATTAATGGAGACCTCATCAGGTAAAAGATTAAATTTCTCCAAAGATCGCATCGCTTCCTTAACAGTGATTTGCTTCGTCTTTACAAAATTACCATAGTTTATTCTAGCAATTATGGTGCCCTTGATTTTTTGCTTCAAATGTAGATTTTTTTCTGTGATAAACGTTCGCACTGAGTAATTGACCAAGATCCGTTGTTTTGGTGGTACAATGATGTCTTGCTCATCTTCCCGGAAATTGTGCAAAACGCTTTCACTATTGTGTTCATTCAAATTGGACAAATCGAACGCACCGGATAGTGTCATCTTAGGCTGAATGTTTTGATCTTTATTGACATCATCGAAATTCAATAAATTATTTTCATCCTGTGAAGTGAGCACGGACTGTTGGGACTGTGGACTGTCTTTCTGAGATTTATTGAGTCCGGTAGTAATCTGAAATAAAACCGTTTCTTTTGTGTCGTAGTTACACGCGGGGAGTTTAATTGATTGGGGAAGTGGAGACGTGTTCGCAACTCGCTTTTTGTTGAAGCAAATGTTTTTGAATTCAATCGACGAAATGGGTTCCGAACTGATTGTGACTTCAATGGAATGGAATTTTAAATTGTCGATTGAAACCGAAATATCTGAAATTGGGTTCGTGTCTTTAAAATTAAACAAGTTTTTGTTTAAATTATCAAAGAAAATTGCCTTCGTCAGCAGTTCGATCAATTGAATATTACCAGCGACTTCATTGCTGCTCTTAACCGCAAAAGTTACGTTAAATTCGCCGCTAAACTTTCCTCTCATTGCTACTACCGTCGCCGAAGTTGGCGTCTTGTTTATTACTCTATTTTTACTTTTACTTAATAAATAATTCTCGTCAACGTTAAGGTAATTCAAAACATGTAGAATCGTGTCATCAGCGTCATTTTGTAGCTCTCCAAGATGTCGGCGCTGAAACCTGGTTTCGAATGGCAATTTATTGCGAATTAAAAATAGTCCCTGTTCATCGTTTGGTTTGTTGGTAACAAAGAAAACATCATCGGCATTCGTAACAAAATTTCGAATTTCCCCATTAATGTTTGCGACTTTCGATGGGTCTGTATCATCCGATTTCACGACATACAGATTCCCATCCCTGGTAAAATAAACATTACCATTTCGGTCAACATTTAATGAAGAAAGCTGATGGCCTTTTACGAGTGTTTGCGTCACAAATTGATCGAATCTTATCAAATACAACTCGTTTTTGTCGGTTAGAAAATATAAATTATTGAAACCATCTGAATTCATGCGCAACACCTGACCTTCTACTTCAGTCATTATCACTGCCATCGAATCGTTGTATTTCACAGAAAATATTTTGTTTTCTTGTGCGTAAAAAGTGTCACCCATACAATCACTCAGAAACAGGTCCGGACTAAATGCCTCAATAACTTTCTGCACCGATTGTTCACCGCCATTTAATTTGTAAAGTGCACCACCGGTCTTGAAATAAATAACATCGTGTCTCTTGTCACCATACACCTCGACGTAGCTACCAAATTTCTTGTTGATTCCTTCAATCTTGATGGCTTCAAGTTCACCGGATTTTAAAACAAAAGCTCCGTCATAGTCTGTGGCGAAGTAAATGTTATCGCTTTCGTCTACCACAAATGAACTAATTTGACTTTCTGTGACTCGCAGTTTCAAGGGTGTTACTTCGTCCTCTTGTAAAATGTGCAATCCATTGCCTGATCCGAAGTAAATGTTGTTTTTGTTATCGGCAAAAACATGGCTCAGATGACCGGTGATTCCTGTGATTTCTATTGGAATTTTGCTGTTCTTCCGTAAAATGAAGGGCACATACTTTCGCAATTCATCGAAATAGGTAATGAAGTAAATGTTATTCGAAGTGTCCACAGCTAAAGAAATGATTGAACTTTCCATTGCATAAATTTCCGTCAAACTCGTTTCATTTTGTTTGATTGCACAAAGGACGTCTTTACCGTTGTAAGTTGCTGTAAAATACAAAATTTCATTTCTCGTCTGAAAGTTTTGTAAATTTGAAAAATTCACGGTGGAATGTTCGTTTGAATTCGAAATTATTTTAATTTCGTCAGCAACAACGTCTTTGGACTTCAAAACGTATGTCTGATCCACAACTTCGAAATACACATTGTCGTTTTCATCAACGGAAAGAGAATAATTGAAATCGTCAATAATGTCAAAGATTTTAGTTAATTTCATTTCATTGCTTTTTGTGACGTAGAGAGCATGATTTGTACGAAAGTATACGTTGTCCTTGCTGTCCACAACGATGGATGTAACGCCACCTGTGCTTTTAATGTCCTTGAGTTTAGTTACTGTACTTTCGCCAGATTTTATCAAGTAAATGTATCCTGAATACGCTCCCACGTAGACGTTGTTTTTACTATCCACAGCAATTTTATTCGGATTCCCAATACTTTCGATCGTGTAGCTACCGAGAGACTGTTTTTCAATTCCACTAATTTTTTCCAGAGTTTCATCGCATATCCTCCAAACAAACAATTGTTCACTTGAATTTTCATTGTCACCGTTATTTCCGAAGTAAACATTTCCGGCGCTATCGACAGCTCCGAAGTCGATGTAAATATTGTCTGTCACCCCGATTTTTCTCACTTTATTTTCGCAACATTGCGAAACATACAATCCATTGTTCGTTCCAAAATAAGTAACATTGAAATTTCTGTCCAAAAAAATGTGTGTGTATTGAGAAAATCCATTTAATTTCGATGCCTTTGTGTTTTTACGTTGAACGAACAAACCATCGTCGTTAGAAAAATAGACACAACCGTTATGCTCAATTTTTCTATCTGCAACATTTTTCGCAGTTTCTATGATTTTTCCGTTAAGCTCCAAATAATCTTTTGTAGATTGAATTTCCGGTTGATCTTCACTGAATTCTGTTTTTGATTCACAGGTCGATGATGCAATTATATGCAGCGTCATCAAGAGTATCGTCGCGTAAAACAGGAAAATTGATTGATGTTTCATTTCGTATGTAGTTTTTAAAATTCGATGTTCTTAACGGTAGGACTCACACTGCAAATCGCTTTCCTTTCACTTGGCAAACAACTCAATCAAATTACTTATAATTTCAACAAAATTTTGATCTTTCAAATTTCCATGCAGCTGCTAAATTGGCGATGTTTGCGTCTTCTTGATGTTACTAATAAAAATACCACAGATTTAAATGAAAATGCGAATAAAACATTCATAATAAATAAAACAAAGGTAGACCCGTAAGATTTGTAATTGAAGTGCCCCAAAAAATGAATGTTTATTAACGTGATGACTCGACCTTATTCCTGCGAGGGAATTGAAGGCAATGAGAAAATTTATCCTTAATTTCATGTTCCACTGCAATGCTTTAGAGTTGCAGTTACTTTGCACTTACAAACAATTAAATACGAGTAAATGCATAGCTCCTAACACTTTGGACGGGTCTAAAAACTAGTTATATGTTGAAGAGTTTTTAGACACACATGCAAAATAGTGGACACATGTGTTATAGCTACAATGCACCTAGGCCACCAAGACTGAGGTTGACTAAGAAAGATATAGAGGTTTTTTCCCTCACACATGATAACAAATGTATTTTTCATGTTTTTAACTCTTGCACTCCGAGTATTTCTTGTTGTTTGTACAATTCATGTGAATGATGTAAACGAATGTCGCGCCAACATATCGAAGTTCAAGTTCACAGCATTCTGAAAAATATATATTTTAATAGTGACTTATATTAGGCAAAGGGTAACTGAAACGAAATTACGAAATATTTGATTTAAGTGTTGGTTTATTTATGTGACGGTAAATGGTTGCCACTGCTTTACTACGATAGGAAAATACTAGTTGTAAAGAGTTGAAAATACTGTCACATAGTTTTATGCATTCTTTCGTCCTGCAGTCCCTTTAATGGTATCGAAAAATTGTTTTGCAAGTCTTTGACACCTTGCGAAACAATGTATCACAACAAAAACATCTTTAAAGGTAGAGTGTGACGCAGTCCGTAAGTCCGCTTCCAAAATTAATGATATCGCTTGAGGTGACGCTATCGCAGATAATACGCAGAAGTTTGTTTGAATGGAACCTTGTGTTAAAAGTTTTGATTTCCTGAAAAAATTAGAGCGCTTTCTTTGAAACGAAATTACGTTGTGTTAAAAAAATTGCGTCACAAATGCCGGATCCACCAACGGAATAATTTTTCAATACTTTCAGTTTTTACACGCAAAAATTTTAATTTACTCTAAAAAATCTACGCAATAAGAAACAAAAGTCAAATTTTTGCAGCGCAAAAACTGAAAGTACAGAAAAATTTGGACTAGCGAATTGTAACGGAAATGGTAACAGCTGCCATCTGTTGAAGTTTTATATGAAACATTTCTTACTCTAACCCTGAGTTTATTGTCTCCAAAGTTAACTCAAGACCTTATTTCGTTCATCAAAGCCTATGCGATCTTGTAGCGACAGATGCCAACATATTGTAACTATGTATTGTGAGGGTTTAGTTCGATTTAAACCTGTTGCACACATATCGATTTACCGTTCTATCTAATGATAGCAAATCGGTTAAATCATGGGCGGTCTTTACGGAGAACAATTTCCGGCTATGTTAGGGAGCACACAATAGATACGTCAGCACTTTGTCCATCACGTCCATCAGCATATCAAGGTGCATGACTTGACTGAAGATTCGCACTAGATGCCGAAATGTTGACCACTTCTAATTATCTCCATAACGCAACTGTTCTAGATGTGTTAATGTCTGAGCGTCATGTCAATGACAAAAAATAATTCAAATAAGAGACTACACGTTCATAGTAAAAAGTAATATGTAATGAGTTGTATCCTATGATTGATTCCAAGTTTGTGGGCTTTAATCCGTAGAGATTTGAAAAGTGTCGAGTGACTTTTCATAGTTGGGTTTACTCAACAACAAATTCTCTGAACCATAGAGATATTTCGGTTGGAACTGTTTGAGGTCTAGGTAGTAATTTTTGTGAAAAACTTGAAATTCGGGAGCGTTTCTGTAAATCTACTTCTCACATAACAAGCTAGATTTTTCTAAAATTTAATTTTTCACCAACTTTTTCGACCAGGGTATCCTTTGAAAGTCATTTTAAGTGGCTTTTCGGCCGTTACTTGTGAACAGCCTCCACGTGGCGTATCCTGGGTAAGTGCATATTTAGCGAATGCTTACAAAGGTAATGATAGGGGACATATAAAATTTTGAACCGCTGTAACTTCCAAACGGAGCTCGAGCGCCACCTACCGATTGCATATTTGTGATCTGGGGGAGGCCCCCTATCATTCCCTCCCACTCCTCCCCCCTCAAATAGATAGGTCCCGTAAACTGAAATTATGAATGTTCACACAGGTAAAGCACCAATTTTGAATTTTAAACCGCTGTAACTTCCTACCGGTTGCATATTTGTGATCTGGGGGAGGTCCCCTATCATTATCTCCCACTCCCCCCTCAAATAGATAGGTCCCCTAAATTGAAATTATGAATGTTTACACAGGTAAAGCGCCAATTTTGAACTTTGAACCGCTGTAACTTCCAAACGGAGCTCGAGCGTCACCTATCGGTTGCATTTTTGTAATCTGGGGGAGGTCCCGTATCATTCCCTCCCACTCCCCCCCTCAAATAGATAGGTCCCCTAAACTGAAATTATGAATGTTTACACAGGTAAAGCGCCAATTTTGAACTTTGAACCGCTGTAACTTCCAAACGGAGCTCGAGCGTCACCTATCGGTTGCATTTTTGTAATCTGGGGGAGGTCCCGTATCATTCCCTCCCACTCCCCCCCCCCCTCAAATAGATAGGTCCCCTAAACTGAAATTATGAATGTTTACACAGTTAAAGCGCCGAATTCTCTTCTATTGTGTTGCTAGCGCCACCTGCCGAATACATACTGAAGTTGATACTGTGGTTTCCATTCATTCCCACCTCATTAGCCCCTTACACTATTTTCTTGTCATTTTATGAATCTTCGGGACATACAAAATTTTGAACTTTGAACCGCTGTAACTTCCAAACGGAGCTCGAGCGCCACCTACCGGTTGCATATTTGTGATCTGGGGGAGGTCCTCTATCATTCCATCCCACTCCTCCCCCTCAAATAGATTGGTCGCCCAAACTGAAATTTTACCGAGAATCCAAAAAATAACTAGGCCTGGGTGTTGGACATAAGGAGAAAATGTCAAAAAGTACCTGTACCTGTACATATTGAAAACTACTATTCGTAGGCGAACAAGGAAATTTGTCACCCACCTAGTATAGTGCTTTCGTGAGGAGACGAAACATTCATTAGATGAAAATAGAAAATAAAACAAGTTCCTATTATTTAGCTTCACTTTCATTCCTTTAAATTAGTTTGCACAAAAGACAATTTTCGTTGCTAGACGGGTGACATAAATGTAAATTGTCAATAAACTTAGAATTCACAAATCTACTTCTACATGTGTATGTGCTGCTTATTGCAGTAAGCAGGTAATACAAAATATAAAAATAACAATTATTATTTTACTTTCCACAATAATAACGATTCGTTAAAACAACATGGCGGACGGCCAAAGAACGATATTATTTTTGTGATGTGAGTGCACGTACGCATTGTCGTTTATTTTTTAAAAATTTTAAAATTAAGTGCATGATACGAGAATCATCCTAAGATATTTTTTATTGTTTCTAGTCAGTATTTTTCAGTATATTAGCAGTTAAATATTTGAAGTGTAACGATATGACGTCCACGTGTTCACTTTGTTTCTTTGAATCTTGATATGAAAAATTGTATGTGATAGAAATAGTAGTTTTGTTTGTTTTCATACTGCGCATATAGACGATACAATATTAAACAAAACAGATCACTTATGTAGTTGACGCAAACACAATACAAAAGAAGTCATACATTTACTAAAGCGCTCGTTTTAAAAATTTGATTTCTTTTGTATTGTGTTCTAGGGTACATAACTAGGTTATGAACTACATAATTGATATGTGTTGTTATATACTATTAAAAGTGGATGCGGCGGAAATAGTTCATTACATGCGAGGCGTGTTTTTAAGCACGATTTCCAGCGTCTGAAAGTTACCTTTTTAATACTGAACACCATCCAATCTAAAAAGTCAACATGTATGTTGAAACAGATTTAAATCTGAAAGACGAAATTCAGTAAATGGAAATATTTATTATCATAGAATGAAAACTCAGGGGGTGGTACACCTTCCTAGGGTTGTGTCATAAAGACCTCACACCGGAAGGTACATAATTGTCTATAAAGTTTTATGCTGATGATGAGAACTGAAATTCAAAACTAGAAATTATAAAAAATATGATTGGAGAATATTCGTACAAAACACGATTCGGTACCTTCAACTGAACTAAAAAAATAAATATAATTCTAAAATAAGTTCTTCCGTCGCCGTCGGCACATGATTGCTCTTATGCATCGCCGATGATAGCACACAGAGCATGTTTATAATCACCAGATGTTTCGTTCTAAAAGTACAATGAACTAATTTTTCTCCTCATATTTTAAATTGTTGTTAAAATCTCACCTTTACTGCACTTAGCAGCGTTCGGTTGTAGATTTTCTCGTATTCTTCTTTTATCGAACCCAAATCGATTTCAGAGCGACTGACAATGACACGAATAAGAGTTGTGTCGTTAGTTCCAATACCACTCATCGCATCATTCAATCGCTTAGCAAAGAACGCTGGAGGCGACTGAACACATTCGACTAAAATTTAAAAGAAACTTTTGATTAGAATCTCAAATTACCAGGAGACAATGATCTCACTTATGGCCATCATAGCTTCCTTCAATTCGCCACTGATTTCATGATTAACTGCTTGCTCAATCGTCTGACCGGACAGGTTTTTGTACTCCTCAAACACCAAGCGCAACTGAGCGAAGCTCGAATGTGACATTATACGATTAAAAACTTCTTCGTCGGTTCCCAGTTTAGCTTCACCAGCCGCGTACAACGCAGCTGCCTGTTCTTTTGCTTTATCCGGATCTACCACACCAGTTTCATCACGAACGCCAGTTATGATCATCGTCAACAATCGCCTGAAGAATCCATCTGTTTCACTGCACAGATGCTCGGCTAGTGGGCGATCGTACACTTAAAGACAATGTCATAAAGTTAAAATTGTCTTCTTTGTTTATTCCTCGGGATGAACTTACTATCCTCATAAACGGCCACCAATCGCTTCATATCCTCGTTGCTTTTAGTGCACAATATCTCAACCAACGAACTCTCATCAGTTCCCATGCCATCCATCGCTTTATTCATTTGTTTGCACAAATACTGATCTGGTTCCATCATTAGAGCCACAATGACATCTTCAAATTTCCCACCCAATTCACTCTTTAAATCTTCAATAATGTCGCGTCCAAGAGAATTTGTGAAATATTGGGCAATTTGCTGCCGTTGACTATTCGATCTGGATGTCAGAATGTCGATTATGGTCTGTTCGTCAGTTCCGAAGCCTTTCATTGCAGATCTTAGGGTGTCGCCGTCATCACTAGCACTAAATCCTGCATATGGCACTACCGTTGGATTAACCTGATTAGAAATATATTTTTCATAACTCAGTCTTAGTGAATAGATGTTGCCAAAAGGTTTCAACGTATCTTAACTCTTAAGTATATGAAATTACGTAGAATTGGAAATTGCCGAGAAAAAGCATTCCGAAGCAACGGTGTAAAAAAACCTTCTTACAATTTTCAAGAAAAAAATTGCACAAACAAATTTTCAAAAAAAAAAGTATAAAAAAGGTTAAATAAAAAACTATCCAAAAAATTTAAAAGTTGAAAATTTTTTTGAGTTAGAATCGATGATAGTTCCGACCAAGAGCCCTGAGAAGAGGCCTCGGATTCACACTTCCATTGGCAAAAAAGGTTTACTCAATTTTTCTACAGCATAGCAAAAAAACGTTTTTGTACTAGAGCTGACCTAGTAGGGCGCTGAGGAAAGGCCTCGGACACATAATTGAACAAAAAGTGCCCTCTATTTTCTCTAACAACAAAAACCTCTTAAAAGGTAGAGTGTGACGCAGTCCGTGAGTCTGCTTCAAAAATTAATATCTCTTGAGGTGACGCTATCGCTGATAATACGCAGAAGTTTGTTTGAATAGAACCTTGTGTTCAAAGTTTTAATTTCCTGAAAAATTACAGCGCTTTCTTTGAAACAAAATTACGTTTTGTTAAAAAAAAATTGCGTCACAAATGCCGGACCCAACGACGAAATAATTTTTCTGTACTTTCAGTTTTTACGCTGCAAAAATTTGACTTTTGTTTCTTACTGCGTAGATTGTTTAGGGTAAATTTAAATTTTTCGTGTAAAAACTGAAAGTGGTGAAAAATTATTCCGCTGGTGGGTCCGGCATTTGTGACAGAATTTTTTTAACTTTGTTTTGAAAACAGCGCTGTAATTTTTCAGGAAATTAAAACTTTGAACACAGGGTTCTATTCAAACAAACTTCTGCGTGTTATCAGCGATAACGTCACATCAAGCGATATCATTAATTTTGGAAGCAGACTCACGGACTGCGTCACACTCTACCTTTTGAGAGGTTTTTGTTGTGATATCAGTCGTCTTGGAAGTTTTCAGTTGTTGAAAAAATTTCTAATTCTTGAAAAAAATTTTCTCCGAAAAAAAATTTTTTCCAGGAAAAAAAAATTCTCCGAAAAAAAATTGTTTTCGAAAAAATTTCTCACAAAAAAGTTTTTCTCCGAAAAAAATTTTTCCTTAAAAAAAATTTTCTCCAAAAAAACATTTTCTACAAAAAAAAATTTCTCCAAAACCTTCGGCTACCATCGGAACACTTCGTATCAGCTTCGGCTACTTTCCGAATACTTTGTGTCACTTTCGGCTACCTTCAGCTACCTTCGGAACACTTCGTGTCACCTTCGGCTGCCTTCGGAACACTTCGTGTCACCTTCGGCTGCCTTCCGAACACTTCGTGTCACCTTCGGCTGCCTTCGGAACACTTCATGTCAGTGAGTTAGTTTTCAGATTACTTTTTCGGAAATTAATTTCAATCAACTAAAACAAATAATTACAGGTAGATATGTTACCACAACGACATCTTAAGTTCATGCATTAACAATGCAACATTAAAATAATTGCACTCAAAGGGTATGTGTAAACTATGTAAGTTTAGTTACCAATTGTAATTGTCACGAAATATTGTAACGTTTCAGAATGCCATTGATAATGGTCTAAAATATAGACTCGAAATATTTGGCAGTAACAAATAAAAAAATTTTTGAGCAATACCGAAGATTTTATATCTCTTTCATCAATAAACTTCATGTCACCAATTCTTCTTAGTGATTTATATAACTTTCCTGAAGAAATCAACTATCTAGGTATTCTTATTCAGAATTTAGCAAATAATCCAAGATGGTGTCACGTTTGACAGTTGGCAGCCATTTTCTTAAGATACAAAAAAATTCTCCTGAACAAACTCTATAGCTTTCTGGAAGAAACCAATCTCTCTAAGTAGTGTCATTCCGGAGCTAAAATTCGAAAACCGTAAACGCATAAACGAAAATCCAAGATGGCGCCGCTATGACAACTGGCAGCCATTTTCTTATGATTCCAAAAAATTCTCTTGATGAGACTCTATAACTTTCTAGAAGAAACCATCTCTCTAAGTAGTGTCATTCCGGAGCTAAAATTCGAAAACCGAAAAAGCATAAACGAAAATCCAAGATGGCGCCGCTATGACAGCTGGCAGCCATTTTCTTATGATACCAACAAATTCTACTGATGAAACTCTATAACTTTCTAGAAGAAACCACTCTGCAAGTGTTATCATTCCGGAGCTAAAATTCGAAAGCCCAAAGAAGCACAATTTATACCTAACAAAAATCCAAGATGGCGTCACTTTGGCAGATTTCTGAAAATCCCAAAAAATTCTGCTGATCAAACTCTATAACTTTCCCGAAGAAACCAACTCTCTAAGTATTGTCATTCCGAAGCTAAAATTCGAAAACAAAAAAAAAACCTAATTTATTGCTTGGGAAAATTCAAGATGGCGCCCGTTTGACCGATGGCAGCCATTTTCTTAACATCCTAAAAAATTCTCCTGATGAAACTCTATAACTTACTATAACCAACTCTCTAGCTATCGTCACTTCTGAGTTAAAATTCGAAAACTCCGAGCATTACCACTTTGACCACTTTTCCACATGCCACGGCGTTTCCAGAATTTTCCCGGAAAAGCGGCATATGAAATTTTTCATTTGGGGCCGAGACTGACGTTCCCTGAAAATTTGAAAGAAATCGCTCGGGCGGTTTTCGACAAAAAAAAGTAGATAGATCGTGGACACAAAACACAGGAATCAAATTTTGATTATTTTCAAACATATTTTTACCATTATTATATGGAAATTGGTCATCTTTGATTGCCGATATCTCGGCTCGTTTTCAACCTATTTTGATGAGTGTGGGCTTGTTGGAAAACTGCACCTCACAGCACCTTGGTGCACCTTACTGCACCTTTGTGCGCCTCACTACACCTTGGTGCACCTTGGTACACCTCATTGCACCTTACTACACCTTGGTGCACCTCACTGCACTTTGGTGCACCTCACTGCGCCTTGGTGCACCTCACTACACCTTGGTGCACCTCACTGCACCTTGGTGCACCTTACTGCACCTCACTGCACCTTGGTGCACCTCACTGCACCTTGGTGCACCTCACTACACCTTGGTGCACCTCACTGCACCTTGGTGCACCTTACTGCACCTCACTGCACCTTGGTGCACCTCACTGCGCCTTGGTGCACCTCACTGCACCTTGGTGCACCTCACTGCACCTTGGTGCACCTCACTGCACTTTGGTGCACCTCACTGCACCTTGGTGCACCTCACTGCACCTTGGTGCACCTCACTGCACCTTAGTGCACCTCACTGCACCTTGGTGCATCCCATTGCACCTCATTCCACCTTGGTGCACCTTACTGCACCTCACTGCACCTTGATGCACTTCACTACACCTTGGTGCACCTCACTACACCTTGGTGCACCTCACTGCACCTTGATGCACCTCACTGCACCTTGGTGCACCTCACTGCGCCTTGGTGCACCTCACTGCACCTTGGTGCACCTCACTGCACCTTGGTGCACCTCACTGCACCTTGGTGCACCTTACTGCACCTTGGTGCACCTCACTACACCTTGGTGCACCTTACTGCACCTTGGTGCACCTTACTGCACCTCACTGCATTTTGGTGCACCTCACTACACCTTGGTGCACCTCACTACACCTTGGTGCACCTCACTGCACCTTGGTGCACCTCACTGCACCTTGGTGCACCTCACTGCACCTTGGTGCACCTCACTGCACCTTGGTGCACCCCACTGCACCTTGATGCACCTCACTACACCTTGGTGCACCTTGGAACGCCTCTCTGTACAATAAGTCACTCAGCTCAACCGAGGCTCAAGGTTGGTGGAACGGTTGGTTGATGGCCAAATAATTAATTTTTGAAGTGTTGTAGAGGACGTAGGGCGAAACACTTTTGCCCATTGAAGTGTGATTCCCAAGCCTCCAGGTCGACGCTATCGTCAGCCGAGGACCAAAAAATTAATTTTCGAATTGTTGTACAGGAAGTCGAGGGGAGCATTTTACCAATGTAACAATGTGTTCCCGTTCACTCGGTAATCCAGATTGATCCTAGAGTCATTCAATAATAAGACAAATAATTTTGAAATCATTGTAGAGGATGTCGAGGAAACATTTTTGTCTATTCAAATGTCCCAGACGTCATCGTCATCTAAGGACCAACAAATTATTTTTGAAATTTTTTTTTTGAGGACTACGAGTGAAATATTTTTGTCAATCGTCCAGGTCTAACCCAGGGTCACCCGATGGCTGAAAAATAAATTATTGGAGTGTGTAAGAGGATGTCAAATGGAACATTTTTACCCATACGAATCTTGGTTCCAGGACTCATCACAGTAAATTTTCATATAAAAAGCCAATTCCTTTAAATACAGGTAAACAAAGTTAACAAAGTTTAGACAATCCGGCGAACACGGGCTCACGGGCATCACGAAAAGGCTGGTTGGTTGAGGTCCAAAATTTAATTTTTGATTTGCTGCAGTAGACGTCAGGGGGAACTCAATTTCTCATGAAACTATTGGTCCCAGAAACCAACTAAGATACTACGGTCGTCCGAGGACCTAAACATGATTTTTGATAGATGGTAGAGGACTCCTTTGCGCAGCTTTTGGTTTTGTAAATTTCATGACACTTTGAGTATCGCCATTTCATTTTATGTATAACTGTAGGAGAATTTTGCCTTACAAATGTTTGAATAACTTATCCTTGCACAAAAATAACTTCACTTAAGGAAAGAAAGAAAATGGCTGTACCTTGAAAAATTACTTTTTTCATCTGTCTTCTTATTCACTTCAATCGCAAAGTCACGTTTGTTTTATACGATTTGACTTTCAAAGACGAGCAAAATCTGGCGATCGGACGGGCGGAGTTATATCAGAAAGGTGTTTCTTTGAGGGTAAAAAGTACACCACGCAAATTGTGAGGAAGATCTCAGTTTTCGGAAATCTGTTGAGTGTTTTCGGTAAGAGGGTCTATGTAGTTGACGTGGGCCTAACGATACGCATGTACGCATGATACGAAGCAAATTTTCAACTTTTTGCCGGGTCAGAGCTCAAAGTAGGATACTAAAGTATTTTATGTAATTTGAGGTTTTCTAGAAACTTTAAGCAAAGAACTGATTGTAGACGTAAAGGTTTGAAATCAAAAACATGTTTACTGGTAACCAATTTTCATAAATTACTGACACCATATCCCGGGCGAAGCCCGGGTAACCAAGCTAGTTAGAGGAATATTCGTAAAAAATCACCAACTGTAGTGTAGGGTCACGTAGCGTCGTCATGTACGTCAGGTAGGATTACACTAGAGGTGTGCGGGCCGACCTTTTTTCAAAACCCGACCCGACTTGAACTCGAAACTGAACATCGGGTCGGGACCCGCAGTCCGAAAAAGTGTATGAAAAAAACCCGGCTAGACCCGAATTCGAAAAAATATAAAAAGAAAACCCGACCCGAACTCGATTCAAACTTTTGTAGTATTTTTTTGAACTTTTACTTTCGAAAACTTATAAGCAAAAAACCACAAAAGTGTATGCGTGACACAAGTCGACATAAAGACTTACAAAACATCTGATATCGAAATGGTGTGATGCATAAAGTTTTAAAGTGACGCATTTTGCTTTGAACCAATTTTAAAACATAAGCAAAGACCCGTACGTATCAGAATAGTTATTGGAGACTCGAACGTATCAGAACAAACGTCTAAAACTCTTTATATAACGTTTATGAGAATACATATTCAAGGTGTTTAAAGAACTATTTGAATTTGAATGACTTACAAAAATTAACCAAGGTAATGTCGAAAGCCCTTCCGAAGTATGTTTTCTCCTACTTTTGTGAGATCAAATTCTTTTATTTGAAGCCAACTTGTTTCCAAGCTGTACTTGCCGAGAAATGCTAGAAAAAGTTTCACTGACCCTCGAAAAACCACGTTTTCGGACACTTTTTCGACAATATCTTCGGAGCCATTCGACCGATTTCGCTCATCTTTCAGGGAAAAAAAACTTTAAGGTGATCGGTCGAACGGACAAACGGACACCAGACAATATCAGATGTATCCCCCTTGATCCCGCATCGATATATCCCATGGTACAATAAAGTTGTTTGTAGTAAACGTATAGGACCTCCGCATCTCGGTAATTGCGTCTCAAATGTTAAACCCAACAGCGTAATCATTTTTCTACACGCAAAAGTGGTTTAAATTTTTCCAGTGTACAAACTGAAAGTACAGAAGTCTAATTTCGATGTTGGGTGTGGCATTTGCGACGCCTCCTCTGATATCACAACTTTTGTAACTAAAAGAAAAATGTTTTGAGTGTTAAAACTTTATGCGTCACACCTTTTTGATATCAGATGGTTTGTAAGCAGACATAGAGACTTGTGTCACTTGTGTCCACTTTTGTTATTTTTTGGCGGATATCAGTAGTTTTGTAAGTTTTGGACATTTTCCGAGAAAACCCTGAAACAGGTGTTAGCTAACATTTGATTTTCTACAATTTTGCCTTTAGGAGCAACTTTCTAACTGTTATAGTTTTAGAGATACATGAGTTATCCCTATCGATCTAGAATTGGCCATATCCAGGATTCCACTAAGAGAAAATTGACAACCAGCATTCCAATTGCCTTGCCATACACAAGCCGTAGAACGATGTGTAAAAGTAATAAGTGAATCTATCAAATACTACTAGATACTACTTCTAACGCGACGGTTTCATACGGACAACACTGATGTCACGGTCAAAAATGGCTGAATTTAATACAAAAAATCAATATGTTTGCCATAATGATATTTTTTGTCGATAATTCAAAAAATAAAACCAGTTTCTGAAGTTTTTGTGAACAAATGTGCAAAATCATTTTCCCTTGCACTGTGCAGGCCTTCACCTTAAGATGAATAAATCCGACTCTGATGCATATTATTCTCTACAAAATACAACACTTTCACTTCATATCTTACGACTGACAGGGTCTGAAAGTATGAAAATATTAGTAAAAAATGGAATCCGGGAACACTTTTCGTTCTACCGATGTACTTTAATAAAACATTCACAAACAATAATTTATGCTAAATTGTTGCCCAATATCTCCTGAAAGTTTAGCGATATTAATTGTAACTCAAGTGTCTGTAGATGGGTCACACGAAGCTTTTATATGAAGCATAATTATGAAAGTCGAAAAAATCAGTTTTTGGCCTTGCGGCAACCCTAAATTGTATTTTTAAAAAAATATTTTGCGTGTATAATAATCAGAAGACCCTGCTCGACCTGTGTAGGGGTGAGGCTTTTCAAAAAAAAATTGTTGGCGAAAAACGATCCACCCTATTTTCTAAGGTCCATGCCTTAAAAAAAACCTTTGTAGAGCCATTTCCGTGCGTAACACGTTAAGCAAAAACGTTTCACCGAGCTTCAATAAAGCATGTTTGGACAACTTTTTCGACCGTCACTTTGAAAGTTCTTGATCCGTCAAGTTTTAATCGAGTTATCGTGTTGACAGACGGACAAAATTTTTTTTGCAGATTTTTCTAACGAACTCCCGGGTCGAAATTCGACTGGAGGTTACAAACGTCGTGGTAAACGCAATAGATTTCTTTTCGAAACACTTCGTTCGTCGTACGGGAAAGAATTTAGAAACATCAGGTACATAATTCTAGACTTAAGAAAAATTTCATTTAATTTTTCTTGTTCCCTTGACTGAGTTAAGGGTCTTACGGATTTAAATGCCGGAAATATACGAAATGTTTTTTCTATTTTCCTTGTTCGCCGTATAATTTGACCAATTTAATCGACCTTAACCGATTTGGATGAAATTTTTTTTAAATGTGTGGAATTTACATTCTCAGATTAAGTGCGAATCCATGCCATATTGGTCTAGAAGATATTGTGGAAAAAGTAGGTTTTTAGACTCGTACGAGTGATCTTCAGAGTCTAATTGTTTTACGTGCTATCATGGCCAAGTAAGAATTAGCGCCCAAATAGGACTTAACTTAAATCTTAAATGTTAAAGAAAGCATTGTTGGAAAAACTAATTAAAAACATTTACGAGTGCTAGAGTACAGAAGCGAGTTTGATTATTTATATTTGTTCAAGGCGGATATTGATTTATCATAATGACGACTTATCATTAATGTAAAATTTAGAAGAAAGCATGGCGAAAGGTGTCGTTGGAAAAATCAATAAGTAATCGCAAGAGTCTAATTATTTGTCACTTGTAATAACGTGATAGGGAGCCCCAGGGCCTATTTTTTCGAATTTAATTCCTAAAAATTCTTCAATAGGTCCTAAATTCTCGAATTTAAGATTTCAAGGTTTAAGAATTTATTAATTTCTAATTTCTAAATTCACAAATACAACAAAAACAACTACGTAGGAGAGTGCAGCGAATTCACAATCATAAAATAAAAAATATTGCTGTTGACATAAATAATAGTACATTACATTCGACCCTGCGAAATAATTCATTACATGATGACACACTTATATCATGCGAGTCAAACTCACGAGTGTTTTTTTGAGCAACAAGCTTTGAAAACAATATGTTGACCAGTGTAGAAATCCGAGCCGAAGGCAAGGTATGCTACTTCACGAGTCAAAATATCAGTTTTCAAAGCATGTTGTTCAAAGTGACACTAGTGAGTTTGCGAGTTCTCAAAATTTTGTCCGAAGTAATGAATCATGTGGTAGGGTACGGTATAGTGTTTTATTGTCTATTCATCAGAAAGGTGAGCATTAGGAAAGTTTTACATCACTAGTAAAAAAAAGGTTTACATCACTAGTGAAAACAAAAGTTTTACCCCACTAGTAAAAACTCAAGTTTTACTTCACTAGCGATAACAAAAGTTTTTACTTCACTAGTGATGACAAGAGTTTTACGTCACTAGTGAAGACAGTAGTTTTGCTTCACAAAATAGATCCCAAAAAGACCCCACATGTAATGCATGTGGTTTTCGTAGAGCAAGAGTAAATTCACTTGGAAAATGCAACTATGAAACAAAATCGTAAACCATTCAATTTCATTTTTTTCACTTGCATATTTTAATAGAATGGAATATCGTTTCCAAAAATAAATTAACATCAGAGTGGCTTCAGGCAGGGCTATTTACATTATAACGAAATGGTAAATTAGTACTCAAGGGACCTGACCCACCCAAAAGGTGGGACGTGGTAATTCTATATTCAGATATGGGAATCGAAACTACGAATAAACAGTAAAAACCATTAAAATTGCTCGTTTTCAAGATGTCCCAACCTTACCATCTGAATTTCGTTTTTCTTCTTATAGAAATCTCACTCAAACTTCATGAACTGAAAATCAATGAGCGAAGAAAACTGTAAACATTTCTATGAAACTTCGGATTATTATTCGCTCCACTTAAAAAAGTCATCTTAGAAAAAGTTATATCTCACTGGCATTTTATCGAATTGCGTTTGTCAAAATACAATAGAATTCTTGAGCAGTGATGCGTAGACATCAATCATATAATCAACTCATTGCTCCAGAGACCTTAATTCACTTAACATGATGCGTTGATCAAAATATTTGCCCGTGTCAACGTTACATATAGCAAACAAAACGCAACAAACTTACACTGAATGCCATTTTAATTTAATGTTTATTGCTTCCAAACAAAAAGCCAGTGCAGTTAACGAAGACACGATAGAAATCAGACTAACATTTTGTTTCGTGTATTATATTAACAACCATACGAGAGCTTTCGTTGGTAATGTCTATTTCGATGACGTCGTGCTTAAAGAAACCAACAAAAATTGTCTCTTTTCAGTTCACATAGCTATATATCGTCTCTCTGGATATATTCTCATTCAAAACGTTAATGAATTCAACATTTACCATATCGTTTGTTACCAGTCGAATTTCGACCGGGAATTTTGTTAGTTTTTGATTTTTGGGCTAAATAATAAAAATTTGCAAAAAAAATTTTGTCTGTCCGTCAACACGATAACTCGAGTAAAACTTGATCGATTTTCAAAATCTTTTGTTTTACCTAGAAGGTAATTTAAAAATCTCTTTTTGGGATTCAATTTGGACATTTTTGGGACAAGGGCCGCCGAGCTGGGGCCGCTTAATGGGTTTCGGTTTTCTTGTACTACATTATGTTCGAAAAGGAGTCTTAAGCGTTTACCACGACATTTGTAACCACCACCCCAATTTCGAAAAGGAAGTAGGGGGAGCATCAATCATGGTTCGAAGATGACGAAAAATGTCCATCCGTCTCAACCGATTTTCAAAAACTTTTTTTTCCCTGAAAGGTAATTCAAAGATCTTTTATGGGATTGAATCTAAGCACCGTCGGCTCAAGGGCCGTCGAGCTTGGGCCGTTTAAGTGGTTTTTGGTCTTTTGTACATACTTACTTTACTTTTTAGGCGATAAAGGCACTTGTGGGCCTCGGCCTGCTCTAGAATTCCAATCCAATGCTGCCTGTCGTTTGCCGCGTATTGCCAATTTTTTATTCGGCGTCCGAATATCTTGTTTGACGCCATCGATTCATCTAATTTTTGGGCGACCAATCAGATGAGAGATTTTCATATATTTTCTCTCACAAATTCTCGTCGCTAGGTTTTTTATGCGTTGTACGGCAGTTGTCGCCATGATACGTCTGTTAATTTTAGGTGTGTTGTCACCATCTGACCGTATCAGCGCTCCAAGATAAATAAACTCATCCATGTGTACGATGGGCTGCATGTGTACGATGGGCGAGCTAAGTTAATGGTAAGTAAGATAGAGTGCCTCCCTGCTTCAGTCCTTCTCTAACAGCAAACACATGTGGCATGTCGTTTTGCACCATGACACGACATCTGGTGTCATCCAATGTTGTTTTCACAAGACGAATATACTTTGTTTCAAAGCCACGCTCCTTCATCGCCGCATACAATTCCATACGCTTGGTCAAGATGCGTTAAGATGTTCTTTGGATCTCTGCAAGACATCACATGTTTTGCAGTAAGCAACGTTCCATTTACTGCTTCGCAAATGATTATTCGGGGGTTGAATCCTTTCCTTTGTTCGTTTATACGTTTATAGAACTTTCTTGACTCATTTGCGCTACACAATCTCTCTAGCTGAAGTAGCGTCCTAACTTCGTGCTCGTTCTTCCTCCGCCAGTGCAAACGTTTTTCCTCCTTCCTCAGTTCTTTGTATCTCGCATCTGCAGCCACTTTCTGTTCTCTCTCTCTTGCAGTTTCCTTTCTTGGCGCAGGTATTGAAGTCATTAGGCCTCTAATATCCTAAGGTGTTGGTCGCTTCTTGTTCGATTACTTCACTCACCGATTGCCAGTCGAAAGGAGTATTGTGGTTGAGCTTGTTGTAGTTGTTGAAGCTTTGTGCTAATTTTTTCAGCATGTGTCGCGGCTATCTGTGGATCTCTTAGTTTGTCCACTGCAAAACGCCTCACAGTTTTTCGTTGGCCATTATGAAACCTGGCAAGACGTGATTGCAGTGTTGACACCACAAGATAGTGATCAGAGTCGACATTTGCTCTCCAACATGTTTTGACGTCAAATACATCAGTGAGGTGTCTTCCGCTAATCAATAGGTGTCGATTTGATCAGGTGACAAGTTGTCATTGGGGTGCTTCCAGGTAGCTAGATGTCTGCTTTTATGTTAGTGGAAGGTACTTTTCACTACAAGGTTTCTTTCAGCCGCGAAATTATTCATGCGCTGTCCGTTTCCATGCGTTTCATCATGCAGACTGTATCTTCCAATTATTGGTCTGAACACTTCCTATTTACCCACTTTGGCGTTGAAATCTCCCAAAACGATTCATTATATGGAGCGTGTGTGTACATTTACTAGGGAGTAGTTCTTAAAACGGCCAAAGTACATAATCTCGACTTTTGCTGCTATGAAAGCTGATGTAGCCATTATAGCGGGAAATTTGTGAGTCTTTATTATATCCGCTCTATTGAATAGCTGCAGAGCCGATTTTGGCCTTCTTCAGTTCATTTGCCAGTTTTGTTAATCCTCCTATTCTGTGAGTCTGACATCTCACATTCCATATTCCAATTCTCATTTCCTTTATCAGTTTCCGAGTCGTTGCCAAAGGACTCCCAGCATCCGAATGAGACCTCATATTGTCTCTTTCTTCTTCAGGTTGGAATGATTTTTCCACAATCGCTCACGGTGGCAGGTCTTTTGTACATAACTCGCGTAAATCTTTTCCGAATTTCAAAAAAAAAAATTGTCCGTGTCTAGACATGCCCGACACTTTATGGAAGAACATTTTTTGATTTTCAGTTCGTGGGCTCAGCCATGGCCCTAAAACTGAGTCTCTATTAGGGCCAAACGTGTTTTTTTCTACATAAATCGGGTATGTCTTATCCCATTTCAAAATATTTTTTTTCCTAAAAGACAATTGAAAAAATGATTACGGAATTGAATCAAGGAAAAGCGTTCGAAAACTTTCGAAGTTACGGTAGAAAAAGTGGTCAAAAAAGTGGTTTTTTGGAGGTTGGTGGAACTTTTTGACTGATATCTTTGCGTAATTAGAGCGGAAATCGCTATGGAAGGTTTAGTATGAAAGATGTTCACATCAGAAAATCACGAAAATTAATTTAGTGAAAATCTGTTGAATGGTTCGGTCTGTAGAGTCTTCAGTGTGGGACCAACTCAAGCTACGCGATACGATATTATTTGGTGATTTTTCGCGAATATTTCTTTAATTATGAGGTTTTTTGTGCAGTGCTGCAGAGAAAAAAGTTGCAAACATTTTTGTTCATGGAAGAATGGATCAGAGGCTTCTCCTAAGTGCTCTAGGGCGGTTCTTAGATCGGCCCTAGTGCAATTTTTTTTCAAACTTTTTTTAAATTTTGAGATTTTTGAGAGATTTAGAGAGGTTCTTGAGCCGTTTCTTCGGACGGGTTTTTCAATATTGCCCTTTCGGCAGTTTCTAATCGAATTTAGTGTCGACGTAATTTCATGCACTGAAGAGTTAAGGCAGCATGAAAACCTAACGATTTATCGAAGAAAACTTTAGTTTGCGCCCTTGGACTTAGCTAGTGGAACGTTTTTTCCCATGGAAGTAGGGGTCAGAGGACTCTCCTGAGGGCACCAGGTGTGTCGTTAAGTCGGCCCTAGCCCAAAAAATGTTTGTGGCTATTTTGTAAAGAAAATTGTGGTCGGCTACAAAAATGTTTTTTTTTACTTTTTTTTGTAAAATTTGTTTATGAAAATTTGTATGACAATTGGTTTACGAATTTCTTTTTAAATTTTTTTGAAACTATTTGTTTTTTTGAATTATCTTCTGAAATTGTTTTAGAAAATTTTGGATGGTTTGGAAGGTTTTTTTACACTGCTGCTTCGGACAAGTTCTTCAATATTGCGATTTCCAATCCAATTTAATATTAGCAATGTTTTTTCAGATACGTTAGAGTCTTTTTGCAACATCTATCCAGTTTGCCATGTCTATTTTCTTTGCCACATCTATTCTGATAAATGCATATGTTTTTTCCCATTTATTCTTTGCCAGTCAAGATCTTCAACGACTTCATCCTAATTTGGCAAAATTTTCCAGAGGTTGTCTATGAATGTTGACAATAGAAACGGCCCCTAACCTTTACCCTTGGGGAGCCCAACGTCCATACGATCTCAGCTGCATTCATTGACAAACGCTTTCTGCTCTGTGAAGCAGTAAACTAAAGTGGGAAGATAATTTGTAATCACCAAATAGACGTTTTGGTTGTAGCGTGTATAATTACACAATTTTTACCTGTCGATCATGTGGGAAAGCACAGGGGTTGAATGGAAAATATCCTGTGAACATTGGTTGTAGCGTGTAGAATTACACAGTTTCACTTGTCGATCATGTGGGAAAACACAGGGGTTGAATGGATACTATCCTGTGATCGTGTCCTAAGAAAAATGTCCTGATAAAGGCCGATGTTTTGATGGTGCCATGTTGGAAATTTCAGTTAACGAGTGGTTGTAGGAGTTAAATAACATTTCTTAACCGAAGACTTTATTTGCCTCTTCCCTCCCACTTTCAGGATAGAAAGTAAATTGTTATAAAAAACCTAAAGACACCGTTTCGACCCGCTAGTTTCAACATATCTCAAAGTTCGTCATTATATTTCACGGTAAATATAAGGAGAATCAAGCTTATTGGTGGTCATCATCAGGAACGACAATAAGCGTAGAATGTTGAAACCGTATGCGTTCTACGGTAAGGGGGGAAAAACTAAATGACAATGTAAACTCAACGGATGAATTGTCGTTGGGTGCTATATCGCCCCTAAGAAGATGTTTGTTTATCGTAGGACTGTCTATAAGTCCTTTCACATTATTTAACGAAGCTTGTGTTATTAGATTCAACTATTGATCAGGAGTAGAGGTTTAGCATGGGGACATTATGTTAACATGAAGTTAACATGAAGTGGTAAAGTGATGGAATCAGTATACAAACAGTAGGTTCAAACAATAGGTAACGATCAGGTTCCACTAAAAGGGTTCGCGAGTCTCTCCCAACGCCGAAAAAAGAAGGGTCCATGGTGACACCTAAATCCATAGAAATGCTTACGTTGCTATCCGTTACTGAATCCGTAATGATAAGTCATAAATGTCCGTTCCTGGGTTGTGGTTTTAGTGAAGGTAATATTCAAAGGGAGTTGATAATGCGAAATCCTCACATAAAAAGGATAGTACTTGCTTTAGGTCTGTTCCTGGTTTCAGTCTAAT
The DNA here is from genome assembly GCA_029228625.1 of Pseudolycoriella hygida. Lineage (NCBI taxonomy): Eukaryota > Metazoa > Arthropoda > Insecta > Diptera > Sciaridae > Pseudolycoriella > Pseudolycoriella hygida. Next base: position 98,317,548 of record CM055404.1, on the reverse strand, counting down.
TACAAAATGAGATTGTCAAAAATTGGGTACGAAACGCAATTGGAAATGCAGATGAAATTACCAGTAATGTTGAATTCCTCAGATGAACCGATAAGAGAAGCTGCTTAGTGAGTAATTTCCCAGATAGTTAAATGATGACGCCTAGAAAACAATTCCAGATTGAAATGGAGCTGATAGAATGAATGAGTAAGGTAAAGCACAGGTAACTTAATCTAATTCAAAATGAGGTTAAATCAACGCGGCAAAATTAAATCAACACGGTAAGATTCAACATTAGCCGAAGAAGCTTAAGCTAGAGTAGGGAGTAGAGTGTGGATGGGGGGTAAAGTGTGATAAAAATGTGGGAGCCTCTATGAAAATGGATGAGGGCAATGGAAAGAAAAATGAAAACAACCTCGATCGTTGAGTTACAGTTCACGTAAACAAATAAACATAAATCAGAAAGAATTGTATTAAGGATAAATGAATTATTAAGGGTAAAATGAATTATTAATGGTAAAATGAGGTTGTGTTGAGTGTTTTAAATATAATCCGTGACAGGACGTGGTTTCATTTTGACTTTGATTGGTCCATGGTGAATTTCCGTTTCAATTGATTTTGCGGTTGATTTTCCGGTTCCATACTAAAAAATTTTCTAACAACGAGTGGAGTGGATGAGTTTTTCGGCAGGAAATGTGATGGTAGTGAAGATGGTGGTGAATTTGAGGACGGTGACGATTGCAGAGTTTTGTGGTGCAGCGTAGGATGAAGTGATTTTTTGGAGGCTGATGGTGATGACGAAGATGATGCCGTTGATGGTGATGACGAAGATGATGCCATTGATATTGTTGATGACGATGAATATTTCACATGAAGGTTTGAAGAAGATAATGGATCCAACACCGTTGTTGTTGTGGCTGTTTGTAGCATTTCTTGGAAGCTGTTCGAGATGGAAATATGTTTTGAACCTTTTGAAATATCATTAAGAAATGACCTCCAACGATATCCAAGGAGTTTGTCTAGGTTGAAAGTAGGCGAGCAATTGTGAAATATGGTGTCGTTGGATTTCACAATGTTTGATTTAATGTCCTTAAATGTGCGGTCCAGTAATTCAGTGATTGTATCGTGGGATGTTGGCGTTAACATGCATTTAAGTAAAGTCCGTGATTCTTCCAGTTTGGATTTGAATAAGTTTATGTTCGAGTAGAAGAATCTCCTGGGTCGAGATAGCTGAGTTATCTTTAACCTTGTATTTTGTATTGATGAGTGGGCCCACGGCTGTGTGTTCAATGAAAATTTCCTCGAAATTCAGTGAGCTCGTACTACAGGTTTGCAATGGGATACCCAAAGCCATAGCTCTTTTAAGGAGGGCGATTCGTCCTTCGTAGTATAGAAATTTTTTCATGTCATTTATATGACATTTGATCCTTTCGGCTATGATAGACGGCATTTGGGGAAAGTATTGATTGGCCATCAAGTCGTCGATGCCATCATCTTGCATTAAGTCAAAGTGGATTTTATTTTTCTTCTCCATGATTCTCATGCGAGAATGATGTCGTTGAGTTGTATGGATTTGTTGTGTTAGGCGTAAGGTTGTATTGAATTGTATTGATTTGATGGTTGAAGAAAGAGCGGAAGGAGTAATGAAAGTAAAGAAAGAGAAGAGAAGATGATCCAAGTAAAGAGGGGTGGGGGTGTAGTGTTTTATTATTTTAAATTTATTTTTATATTTATTACAAATAAAAGGAAGCATTTTAATCGTATAGCTGTAATTGCCTTTTGCTTCTGAAAACAATGGTTGAAGACGTGTCCACGGATAATCTGTGGGATTTGTTGTCCTTGGCATGTTGGAATGATGGTGAAAATTTGTTCTTTAGATGATGTAACGTTGTGCGAGCAACATCCAAGTTGTTAGTTTTGCATTTCCATGCAAAATTACAATTTCGACAAATGATTTTGAAAGAGGCGTTGATTATGCCTGAGATTTTCCTTTTGTCCTTTGTGTTACTCCAAATGTGTGTAGAATTTTTAACGGAAGTTCGTGGAGCGATAAAGACTTCTTTTAGATGTAGACGCCCTAGTAGAGCACGGATGCTGTCAACGATCTTAGGACGGTAAGGCACGGCCAAGTATTTAACCTTTCTGTCCTTGTTGTGGTTCATTTTCATAGGTTTCGATGACTTGAGGATGGGTGTTTTGGAAATTTGCTTTGCATGAATAGAATCGGTGGGAGTCCATTTTGATTTTTTACGTTTTTTTGGTCATCAGATGGAATGTTTTAACGGCATCTAGTTCGACATTACCAAAGCTAGATGTCATGACATGTCACCTCAATGCATGGTTGCGAAATCATTCTCTTGTGGTTGGTCATCAGGTGATGTGTTCTTAGGGCATCTACCTCAACATTACCAAAGCTTGATGTTATTGTAATTGTACCTAATTCTACACGCTACAACCAATGATCACAGGATATTTTCCATTCAACCCCTGTGCTTTCCCACATGATCGACAGGTAAAAATTGTGTAATTCTACACGCTACAACCAATCTGTGAAAGCAGTAAACTAAAGTGGGAAGATAATTTGTAATCACCAAATAGACGTTTAAACAAACAAATCTCATCGTATGCTGAAATGATACCTAAAGTTCTATTGTTTCAAAAATGGAATTGTCAAAAACAGCAAAGTAGCACGACTTTTAAAACAATGTTTGCTTCGCAACATTTAATAACAATTTATTTGATTACTTTTGATAAACGAAAATACAAGACTTAAAACAATATGTTTGCTATGTGAATAAATAATAATATTCTCTTCTTCACAAAAAGGAAGCACAAAAAATAAACATTTAATGAATTTTAAATTGATTCTCTTTTCACTCGATTAAAGGTTCTTTATTGGTTTCATTATTTCCCTTGATATTTTATAAAAAAAAACATTTTGCGCTCATTGCAACGCATAAGAAGAGCCCACTATACGATTATCTTAAACATATCACTTATTGGCTTATTGAATGTGAATAAAATTTTCTCGAATAAAATTTAACTGTTAAATTCGCTTCATAAAACGATTTCATCTAAATGTTTGTCTAAACATTAAACCTTGTCTCTGAACCGTCAGCTAGCATCAGTGTAACTGTTCGATTATTGATCCAAATCAATTTAGCCAAACGCATCGGATTTAAACGACTCACATCCGGAATGGGAGCGGTAGAGTAGCCCTTAATACAACGAGTTTGCGACTGACCCAAACCAAACATTCCTTTGGAGGAGAAATCATATTTTTTCAAGCGGATTTTAAGTTTGAACGATTCAACTCACCGGTACTGGTTTGCCAGAACGATAGTCCATTTTCACCACATGAATAACTTACCAAAAACTTTCCGTCTGGACTGAATGCCAAGGCTGTTATCGGTTTTTTGTGAGCTGGAATCATTTGGCATTTGTTTTGACGCAATTCGTATATTGCTAAATGGCCATTACTCGCACCGACTAGTTTTTTTTTCAAATGATTAGGTTACCTTTGCGACAATAAACATCAACTGAATAAACTTACCAGCGATTCGCCTGGTCGCCGCACAATGAGATATTTGATTGAATTTACAAATGGATGGGCACACCTCATTCAAACCTTTGGTTTTCAAATCTGATGTATCTACGCAATGTAAAGTTATGTCCATTACCTGTAAACATTTTTTCTTTGAACATTTACACGCAAGAAGTTTGAAAAAGGAGAGTCAAATTATTCCACTCGAACGAAGTTAGATCTAAATGTACGTAATCCGAAAACATTATGAGACAATAAATTTTGAGGGATATTTGCTTAGGAGTCAGTATCTCCAGCGGACTGTTATACTTTTGCCTGGTCTTCTGCTTACCTCAACTAATAAATTCGCCATTTCTGTTTGCATTTTGTCAATCAACATTTCCACACAATGCAAAATTTCTTTCTTTGCACGATACAAGACCAATTGAGTCAAGGGAACGGAAATCGTTTGAGCATTTTGTTGGAGCGCATTGTATCTGGCCACTTCTCGCGCCATTGTCGTAATAAATGCAGCTGGCCGAGCTGTTGCTATCAGACGTAAAGCATGCCGGGCTGTACGACAAGCGTCTGCTTGTGGTGTTAATGGTAACTTTGTGTTGAAACTTGGAATTAATCGGCTTGCATCACAACATGTTTCCAATAAACCTGCAAAAAGTAATTGTCAAATTGTACAATGTATTGTTCTTTGTTGCATGGTGTAGTTACCTAAAAGTACTTTGCTGACGTCAAGATATGGCTCCCAAACAGTGAAACCACGACCGATCAAATCGATTGCAGCTCTTCGTAATGGTGTATGAGCTGGCAGCTTTGGAGTGGGTGGGGCTAGTAGCAAATGTGTCAATGCCATTGACGTTAAACGAGCCAAATTATTATTTCCGATTCCAAATCCTTCAACAACTGAACTTTTTCTTCTTTGGTCATTACTTTTCTTCGACGTCGCATTGGTGCCTTCGAAAAAGAAATGAAAATGTGGAAACATTCTAAATGTAGCATATTACTGTCTGTGGATATGTCTTGCCCGAATTCAGCTCCTATAACTCCTAACAACACTACGGCCGTCGTCTGCTTTCGTTTCAATTCAGCTAAGCTTGAAGGCTTTCTAATAACTTCTTCTTCCTCTTCTTCATACTCCTCGGGCTGAAAAGTGCGTTTTATTTAGTAAAATAAGAAGCATTTTCACTATCCTGCCGTGTTAGAGATTTAATTAAGCACAGAAGTGTTACTGCCGATCAGATAGCGCTGATGCCAACTAAGTCGACGTTTAATGTTGTTGGGCGAAATTTTTCCAACGCAAAGAACAGGGTTAAGGATCGGAGAGGGTCGACCGAAAGCTGACCCAATTTCTAAGAAAACACTGGTGGGCTCGTATTGTTCGTACAGAATCGGCATTTGTAAATCATTTTTTTAGAGGCTTCATACTAAGACTCAACTCAAACACATCACTTCTTAGAAGTCGAGTTGATCCTTAAATGGGATAAAATTGAAGAAAATTTCAATGCGAAAATTAGAAGAGTTGGGGAGTTGAGTTGAGTCTTAAAGCTTCCAAAGCCAAATTCGTGCTATCGTTAATTCGCTGTAACAGCAACAGTACAACTTGAAAAAATTACATTAGGTTCAGTAGCTTGTGGTACAGGAGTTCCCGGAGTACTCGGTTGTGCGGTATTTGCAGCTGGCTGAGCAATAGGTTCGGTATGTGTGTACAAGGGTAAATATTGAGCCCAACTTTCCACAAGTTGTTTGCGGCCTTTCTTTCCCATTCGCCCCAATTCGCCTAACAGGATTTGCTGAGCCGCTTCTCTAATTTCGATGCAATGGTGTTGCCAACTGCGAACCATCATTTCAACTTGAGGACGTTTGAAGTTGCGAGGCTCTGCAATCATATACGCTGAGAAAAATGTGCGATTTCTGCAAAGCATGTTTGAAAATACCTAAAGCGTCAATTTTGTCGGGCAAGAGGAAACAATGATGCGTGGACAATAGACTCCACCCTTGTTTAATTTGAGCTTGCTGTTGTGTGTACAGTTCTTCATGCTCTTCATTAGTCCATGAAGCATTGACCCGAGTCGATTGTCTTTGTAATTTTTTAGCTCGTTCATGTTCGGGAATGAATGTTGCCATGGTCATTGACATGAGCGTATTAGACATTGCAACCATGGCCAATAGATGATTCGATGTCAGTGTTGTGCTTAGTTCCCAATGCAAGCGATGGGTGAAGAGTCGAGTGAGATTTTCTTGACGGACAAGTTCTGGTGGCAGCGACTTTTCCAGCTGAAGATCACATGGTGCGTTCATCGTATCGACAGTTAAATCATTTTGCCAAGTTGGCAGCAAGAGCGACATATAACCGCTTTTGCTTAATACTCCAAAGGATACTGGAATCTGCAAAAGGTCTCATTTTCGATGAACACAATAAAACAACGAAACAAAGTCAAACAAACCATTGGTCGTAGTAAACCTAATTGAGTTTCACAAACTTTGTCGAGATGAGGATCCAAGCCCCAGGAATGTAGGAGAGATAATAGCAGTTGCGAAACTTCCATGACGTGTGTGGCCTCCATTCGTGGAATAAACTTTTTCATTGTCTCCGTTCCCTCTGATTTACATAGTCAACAATTAGTAATTATCAACTGCAGATTTATGAATTGGTCTCTCACTCACCTTTCGCCGCATCGTTCACATTTTTTAAGCTTTCTACTTTTGCTTGAATTTTCTTTTCAACGTTCTCAGCTCCTTCTTTCATTTTTTGTAATATTCCTAAAAAACGACCAAATAATGATGAGATTTGTGTAAAAACTCCACAAAACATTATTTGTCCATGAACACGAAGAAGATGTCCAAGTCGATTTCGGTCCTTATGAAAATGTTGGGTGTGGAAGCCTTTTCGACTTTTGAAGGGCTGTAGCGTAATCCGGTTCACAGTAGGCGCGAGTGTGAGGTGGTACGAAATAGAGTTTTTATCGAGAGGTCAATGAATGACTGTTGAAATTGATGGATTGACAAAATGCAGGGGTTCATTGAGATCATCTTTTCTTCCGAGACGCGTCCATCATTGCTACCCTCTTGAGAATCCTCCACACCAACAACATCAACAAATCTAGTTTAGTCTTGAGGAGACAAACTGATTCCGTAAAGGAGAAAAAAAAAACGGGACGGAAGACACTCATTTTTCATAATCTCTATCGCTTAGACATTCTCTGTTTGGACCGGTTGGACACATAATGTTCTGAGGCCACTAGACTACTTTGGGAAAGATTATTTGCAGAGTCGAAATCTGTCGCGCACTGAAACTTCGTCAAAACTTTATTTAATCGGAATCACATAGTGCCGACACCGTCAACATGTTCAATCCGCGACAGGAGGAAGGTGAACAACATGAACAAAATATTGCACGTGAAAATATAAAAAAAGGAGTTGAAATCATGCCGAATGGAAATAATGAGCCAAAGTTCAAATGAAAATAAAAATGTGCCCAGTCGAACAGAAAGTCATGAGAAAAACAAAATGAAAAAGAAAAAAAAAATTTTGTGCTTGGAAAAGTGCCATTCTGAATTTGCAAGAAAATTAATTTAAAAACAAACCGTGTTTGTCTTTCTCTTTCAAAATTTTCTCCATGTCTCCAGCTTTGTTTTTAACACGTCCAAAGAAATCTTTGCATGTAAATTCAATTTTATGAAATTAATTTTCATTTGCGATTGTGAAGGTTGTTATCGCTAGCGTCGCTACGCTATCGCTATTTATAAAAAAAAATGCTATCGCTAACGCAATTTGAAAAAAGCGACAAATATTTCGCTATCAATATCGCTTTTTTCAAATTTTTTTTAAAAAATAAAATATTTCGCAGAGTTTTTAGTATATTTGAGCATTTATTGAAAAGAGCATCCGTGCTCAGGGTTCCTACAAGGGTTAAGAATAGTAACGAAAAAGGAGACAATAAAGGCCAGCAAATTAGTCATCGGTCTCATGACAAACCGGTGTATCTTGAAAATCGATTATATTTTGTCACCTATAACAGACACAGTTTTGTGTTGCTCGAGAAACTTCAACAGCCTCAATAAAAAAATTACATGTGGCCTATAAGAGAGAGGTCGATAAGAGTCAGATTGGAGAGGTAAAATTTATTGTTTTGGCCGAACTTTTAGGTCGTTTACATCTCCTCAAGTTAAGCATGGTAACATCAAAGGGCGCTATGAAAACCACCTCAACCCTAGCGATGGAGACGCTGCTGGCTCTGCCTCCTATCGATATTGTGGTTAAAGCGAAAGCTTTTGCCACGGCTGATAGGCTGATGCAGAATGGCATGTGGACTCCAAATTTTCACATTGGGCATGGTAAGATTGCAACGATAATATCGATCCCGGTGTTTGAAATGCCGAGAGACGACATGGCTGTGGTAACCTGTTTCGACAGGAATTTTGAAGCGAAAGTTCCCAGTAGGCAAGAATGGCTTAGTGGATGGCCAGCGAGTCTTCCCGGGAACTGCGTGGTTAGATTTACAGATGGATCGAAATCTCGTGAAGGAGTAGGTGCTGGTGTATACGGCATGGGCTCTGGAGAGGGAAATTGCTTCTATCTGGGGGCTCTTGCTAGTGTGCTCCTAAGCGGAGATCTTCGCGGTGCTGTCAGCAGCTCGTGAGACTCTGCCTGTTGGAACACACGACAAGGGGGTGCTTATTTGTTCGGACAGTAAGGAAATGATCAAGGCGCTGATGTCGCCTAGAGTGACCTCCAAGCTAGTGAAAGAGTGCAGAGATTACCTGAACGAAATGGGTCCGAGGAATCAGATCACTTTAGTTTGGGTACCTGGGCACTCTGACGTGGAGGAGAATGAAAAAGCTGATCAGCTAGCCAAGGCGGGTGCCGAAGCTCTCGGTCACGGCCCTGAGCCGTTTTTGCCGATTACTCGACCTGCACGTGTAGAAGCGCTGGGGAGCTGGATGATGAGGAAGCATGTGGAGCGCTGGGAAGGATACTATGGTGGTATCCACACCAAGCGCTTTTTCCCGAAACCTAATGTGAAATGGGCCAAATCTCTGCTAGGGATGGACAGGAGTCGCATCAGGAGAGTGGTGGGTGCGATCACTGGACATTGCGGCCTGAATGGGCACATGAAAAGGCTTTGGCTCTCGGCGACCTCTATGTGTGCGTGCGGCTTAGAGGAGGAAACGGGATTTCACGTATTATGTGAATGTCCCAGTTTCTTCCAACTGAGGCGCAGGCTGCTGGGAGTGTATGTTGTAAGACCGTCCGAAGTTGCTAACCTAGAACCAGCTACTTTGAGCAAGTTCTTGGAGGCGACCGGGAGGTTTAACTAACTTGAGTAGGGAAGATGATTTAAATGATGAACGGGAAAGGAACAAAGGATCGTCAGATCTGTGTTTCAAGATTGGTAAAATGATCGTCCCAAGCTAATAAATCTAAAAATGCTCATCAAAGGAATTAAAAGGAAGACATTGGTCTTATAAAACGGGGTGAAAAATTTGTGAAGAGGCTTTGTGTTGAGAGCCCAAAATATGGGCCCGAGTCAGGCTAATCGACAGCATGTTAAACGCTTTGGTTTGCTTTGACCGACCTAGAGCCTTACAGTAAGCTTAAAAAAAATCTATGTCCTCGACGAGGATTATGAGATCATAATCGAGTTAGATTTCTTGAGACTTATACTTCCATGATCAAAAATTGTCCTTTCAACGAACTCTACAGCATATTAGTTTGGATTTTAGTATAAAAAGTGAAATAGTTAAATGTGAATAGCGATAGCGAAAAATCAATTTTGAATGTTTTTTGATAGTATTTCGACGTTGTTTGGAAAATCAGCACGCATAGCGAATAGCGTCAGCGAAATAGCCTTTTTTTACATTAATAAAACTAATCAAAGAGTCGAGCAATAGAATTCCACGAATTAAAACGCAATGAAAATACGCTTATTCAGTCTATCGTTCACATAACTGTAAAACCTGTGTACGTTGACGTCTTAGGAACCGAAGAAAAAGGTTTGTATTATTGATCAGATGACAAGATGTATCTACTAATACAAATAATTTCTTTAAAGGTAAAGTGTAACGCAGTCCGTAAGTCCCGCTTCCAAAATAATGATATCGCTTGAGGTGAGGACATCGAATAATCGAGGATAATACGCAAAAAGTTGATTGAATGGAATCTTGTGTTCAAAGTTTTATTTTCTGAAAAAATTACAGCGCTTTTTTAAAACAAAATTGCGCTATTTTAAAAAAATTGTGTCACAAATATCGGACACACCAGCGGAATAATTTTTCAACACTTTCAGTTTTTACACGCAAAAATTTATATTTACCCTTAGGGATAGTCCCTAAATTACGTAACGCTTTTTCAGTGTTGCCACAAATGTTAAATCATCGATATCTCGGGATAGTGGCACTCCAGAGAGGTCAAATGTATTATCGACCCCCCCATTTAGATGGTTTTAAAGGGGGGTCGGCCATACATTTGACCTATCTGGAGTGCGTTTATCTTAACATATCGATGATTTAAAATTTGTGGCAACACTGAAAAAGCGTTACGTAATTTAGGGACGATCCCTAAGCAGTCTACGCAAAGTCAATAAGCGCAAAAACTGAAAGTACAGAAAATTTTTTTCGTCGTTGGGTTTTTTTAACACAACGTAATTTTGTTTTAAAAAAAGCCGTCTAATTTTTTCAGAAAATAAAACTTTGAACTCAAGATTCCATTCAAACAAATTTTGCGTATTATCAGCGATAGTGTCACCTCAAGCGATATCATTAATTTTGGAAGCGGACTTACGGACTGCGTCACACTTTACCTCTAAAGAGGTTTTTGGATGCGATACCAGTCGTTTTGGAAGTTTTCTGTTGTTATAACTAAAATTCATGTGAAAGATTTTCTATTTTTTGAAAAAAATTTTCTCAAAAAAATTTTCTTTAGAAGAAATTTTTTTAAAAAAATTTTTCTCAGAAGAAATTTTTTTGAAACATTTCGTGTCACCTTCGGCTACCTTCGGAACACTTCGTGTCACCTTCGACTACCTTCGGAATACTTTGAGGCACCTTCGGCTACCTTCCGAATACTTCGTGGCACCTTCGGCTGCCTTCGGAACACTTCGTGTCACCTTCGGCTACCTTCGGAACTCTTCGTGTCACCTTCGGCTACCTTCGTGTCACTTTCACGGCTTGCATTTCTGAGTTTCTCATAAAATTCTCCTCAACAATCTTTATAATTATCCCGAAGAAACCAACTGTCTAGGTTATCTAATTCAGAAGATAGCAAAAAAACGAAGATGGCGTCACTTTGAAAGTTGGCAGTCATATTCTGAAAATGTTAAAAAATTCTCTTTACCAAACTCTATAACCTTCTAGAAGAAATAAAATCTCTAATTATTGTCACGTCGTCGGAGCTAAAATTCGAAAACTCCGAGCATTACCTAAAAAACCTGCAAAATGGCCACGACTTTTCCAGAATTTTCCCGGAAAATCAGCTAATGAAATTTTTCATTTAGAGTCGAGGCTGACGTTCCCCGAAAATGTAAGGAAAATCGGCGGACTGGTTCTTGATATCGAAAATTATTAATAGATAGATAGAAACCGACAGATCAGAAAAAAAATTTCATAATAATGAGAACAATAGAAAAACCGACGGTCGATACAAAATAGTCATATTCAAACCTCGATATTTCAGCCAATTTTCATACCGATTTTGATGAGTCTGATGAGTGGGAAAGCTGCTGCGACGAAGTTTTTTTATAATAATTTAGAGGGAAAAAATCTCAAAGTTCGCGTATAAATTAATGGTGACTTGTCCCAAAGGTTTTTGTATGGCGTTTTTTGAGTTTGTGGACTTCTTTTTTGGGGTATGGGGACTGTTTCACGCCCTCCGCTACCGCTGCGGGCATGATTATAATTTAAAATAAAACAGGAGACAGTGAGTTAGTTCTAAATGACTCCAAAGTATGTTTGACGGATGCAAGCTTTATTTGATTGTGATAAGTGAGCGCCAAAATCTTATTTTTTGTTCATGATGTTTTGTTGACTGAGTGAGCGCTCATCTCCCTCATCGCTGTTACGTGTTGGTTTCCTGTTATCGTAGTCGTCGTAGGCCTAAATGACGTTACTTGCATTTTTTGGAGGAAATTATTTCAGTCAAGTAAACAACAGCATTAAGCCTAACCTACGAACTTACTCGATCAATCATTTCATTGAAAAGTGATGTAGCCGTTGCCGCATTAGTTTTCACTCAATTCAGAGAGGATACCGGTCAGGTTACAAATGGAAACAGGTAGAAAACTTTAGATGTGGCAATATTATACGGTTCATACAATCATATGTCAAGATGGTACAGGTAACTAATAAAGATTTTCAGACACATACAACATAAAGTATCTTGTCCGATCACTTTGTCAAGCGACGGGGATTTTTGTTAATCATAAGACAAACATATCTTCAGCAGCGCCCCAGCGTTGTTTATATTGAACGTGATTTGTACATACAATGCACGCTGTGACTGCATTCACTGTTGGTGATTTCACGCCCACGCTCTTCTGGGACTGTTACCAAGAACCAGCTCTTGATATGTCACGGTCACGGTGAATTAATAGTTGAACTATTGAGAGAAGCTTCGGCGTTCTTTGTTGCTACTTAGATACTTCGGCTTTGTTGCTAAACTAGCGCTAGGGGCTCGTTAGGCAAGTAAAATTGAAGGCTAGCACTTTTGCAGTCCTTCCTGAATCCGAGAACAATGTATTAAGAGTAAATGGCCAATGCAATGAAGAGGTCAAGTTGACAGGCTTTACAGTTAGTGATTTTTTGCTAACATTGAATACACAAAAGACAGAAAACTCGAAAAACTTTCATTACCCGATATTTTCTTAGATGCATCGGCCGATGATTGCTGACCGGTATTCGATGGTGGAATGAGACCTTGCGCCTTAAAAGTGAACCAATGAGCGACAAAATATTAAGTCTACGGAAAATTTAAAGTACCTCTAAAGTATTGGGACTTAATGCAGCGTATTCCTCGTTGATTAGTTCAAATATCAAACCTTCAATGTCGAAAAACAGGATATGGCTTTCAGCGTCTGCACCAAAGGAAAGGAAAGTCAAATTATCTTCCGAGCTTTTTTTTTCGATTTACCTTTTGGATTGGTTCGAAGTCCTTGTATGGTCAATGGACTGCTTCGATTTTTTAGCATGTAAATGTTATCGTTTTGATTATGCGATTGCAATTGTTGTAACTGAGTTATTCCACGTTGTGTTGCATGTCGGATAGCAGACAAATTTCGGTGACGTAATCCCCTACGCAAAGAAATTATTTGAATTCTTCCACTTAGAATTTCTTTAAAATATTTACCTAAAGAAGTGCACCGCTGGATTAGCTGGAAGAAAAGCATTATATTTTAGCGATGAGAAAAAAAGAAAGAATTCATTGAAGTTTTACCCAATCCCAATTCGGATGTGGATCCATGAGGAGAAGCATCTGCAGTATTTTCATCACAAGCTGAAAGGACCTCTTCGGCGAGCATTCCATGCAATACACGATCCAAATGTCCAGTTTCCATTTGCCAAACGTAAACTGTTCCATCAGAACAGCCCACAATGAGGAAATCGTCCAAAGGTCTCCACTTTATGTTCACAACAGGAAACAAATGCCTGTTGAAAACGAGTTGAATAAATTGACAAGCTCATTAATCTATCTATGCAGGGGTATGCTTACCGACTCGCTAAGGTTACACATTTTCTCTCCGATAAACTCAACAATGTCACTGAATGGTCTGATGCAACCGAACAAATACACTTCTGGATTCTGGGCTGCAAAATTAATAGAGATGATAGATGGACATCGTACTCTTGCAAATGACAAACTTACACTGCAGGCATTTGGAGGAACAAGAAGTTGTGTAATTTCGCCGGCATGCACGCAAAATCGATGAAGTAATGAGCCACTGTACAAATCCCATAAGCAAACAGCGAAATCTACACCACCAGAAAGTAGATGGGATTTGTCGTATCTAAAGTAGTACCGGGTTTTCCGATGAAATTTCATTTATGTTTCGATCCTAAGTTAACTTCTTGGACGCTTACCTGGAATGAGCTAACGATGGACACAACAAACAATTGACTCGACCACGATGTCCCGATAAAATTTGATGAGGAGGCCAGTCTGAAAGGGAACGTTTTGCATTCATTGAGAAAAAGCTGAACAACTGACTGGCTAACCGTTAAAATTCTGATGATTTAAATGCAACAATTGCAGCATTACAGTTTGCGTAGCGGGCACAATAATGATGGAACCATCTTCCCTTCCTACAACCAAACGACTTTGTTGTGGTAAGTAAATACTAGCAGTTAACTTCACCGATGGTTCGCCGGGATGTGTAAGCTGATCCAAAACCCCAACGGGAGACGGATTCATCAATTCCCAAGCATCACTTAGACTAGTACATATTGTGGGCAGAATTGCTGAAATACAAATTGAATGAGTCGAAATGTTAGGCCAATTCAATTCACAAACCTTTCGGAGTGGATTGGCTAATTTGCAGGTCTTTGATGTTCTCGATAGAAATATCTGGTACCGTCCATAGAGTAACATAACCTTCGGAATCACCTCGGAGCAAATACTTTTGAGATTTTCCACCGCGAGTTGTTGTCACCAACTTCATAGCCGGTGGACACGATAACGGCTGAAAATTAATTCGCAAATCAAAATTCGGCAAATAAACTTTGTATACAAAGTATAAAAATAAATAAAAATACAAAGGAAATTTATTGTTCACTAATTTTACAAAGACTTTCTGAGTTTTCGAAGTTTTTTTTCGGCTTCGATTCGAAAGTAATTCAAACTTTAGTCGCTTCTTTCGTTATAAAGACTAAACTGAACTCACCCGTTCACCGGCATTGGGCAGAACGCAATACAACAACGGCTGATCTTTACCAATTGATGGAGAATGGAATTCCTTGTTGTCAGGTATGCAACTACAACAAATTTAATGGAACAAATTTTATGTGTCTATTGTGAAAGTAACGAAAAATTAAACATCGAAAGCTTCCTTTCTATCAAAATGTAAGCTTTTCTGAATCGCACATTCATACAAGTTTACTTACATTTTACGGAACGTAACGTAAATAAACCGCAATGTTAGATTACAACGAATTAAAGATAAAATTCCCATCAAATCACGAGCAATTAAAATGCGTTCATACGTTCATATCAATGACGACATATTTTTAGGGAAGTTTTTTAGTTACTTTCGAAAGCGAAATTCAGTTTTTTATGTTTACTTAAGATTATGATTTGATTTGAAATGCAGGACATTTTGTTAGTAGTAAAAGATGCTCATTATTCATAAAGACAATCAGAATAGGAAATTTAAGTGCTAAAAGTTCAACCAAAATAACACATTTCAAAAGTTTCATAAACTCGATTCTGTGAATCAGATGCGCTGTTTCTATAAATTGAAATGTCCTTGTAACGTAAAATGGAATACTGAAGTTAAAACTTTATTGAATTCGCGGGCATGAAGGTGCGGGAAATGATTGATTTTCGACTACGTTCTTTGAGTATTCTCGAAATTTCATCATGGGTGCGCGGTAGCGATGCGCCCGTGGCGCAAGTCCCCATACGATCAAAAAATTAAGAAATTGTTTTTTTCGTAGACGGAACCGAGGGGTGAATCACTTTTTTTCAAAAATATTTTTTGGTGATTATTTGGATTATTTGGTGATTATTTTGATTATCTGAGGATTATTTGGTGATTATTTGAAAGTGGTTCACCCCTCGGACGTAACCATATATACAGCTAAGTTTTGACTTTTTTCCCTTGCGTTTTGATTTTGATTGAAATCGACATTTTACTCATTAAAATCGGCCCAGTGGATCCGAAGATATGACCTTTAGAAAATCGTCATTTTCCATACAAAATGTGCTATTTTATAGAAGCCAAAGTTAAAGGAAACATCCTACGTTAGTTAGTGGGTTAGTTAGTTCCAAGACCATTTGTATGAAAACCGACTTTTTTGGCTCGTGCTCGAAAAAGGCTTGATAACTTTTCTTTTGCAGGGACCTTCGGGTGGACATTCTACGTCTTATGAGATTTTAAAAAAGGGGGGTACAGGCCTCGTTTGGGCGCCAGGGCTCTTAGAAGGCGCCATATAAAGCCTATATCTATGTGCTTGTGTGTGTAATGTGTATGGTAGCACATTTTGTAAGAGACAAGGTTTGATGTCAAAGGGAAAATTGTTGGGTTGAGTGTATCAGGGTGACCGCCAAAATGGCGGAAAATAAGTAAGGACTCAAAAAAAACTTCTGATATATTGTAGAGAAAGTTGAGAGGATCATTTTCGCCCATGGAAGTAGCAGCCGCCGCGCTCGGTTTGGCGGCGGCGGCGGCTCAAAAAAAACTTTTGATATGTTGTAGAGGAAGTTGAGGGAATTTTTTTCGCCGAAAATTTTTTTCGGCGAAATTTGTTTTCTATTTTCTTCCAAAACTACTGATATCACAACAAAAACCCTTTTTTAAAGGAAAATATGACGCAAGACCTCATCCCTTTTTCCAAAACAACTGATATCAATTGGGGTGATGCTTAAATTAAGTCAAATTTTTGCGTTGTGAAAGCTGAAAAAACAGAAAAACTATAACGCTTGGGGTTCCGGCATATGTGACGCATTTTTTTAATCAAAAATGAAAACATTCCAAAAGAATTTTTTGCGTTTTAAATCTGTAAGCGTCACCCCAATTGATATCAGTTGTTTTGGAAGAAGGGATGAGGACTTGCGTCACGTTTCCCTTTTAAAAAGGGTTTTTGTTGTGATTGTAATTGTTACCAATTACAAGATAAAGTGTCTGCAAAGTGGTGTAAAGAAATTTGATTTGTATTTTTTTCCAGCTATTTTCGAAGCAAATATCGGATGTTTTCATTAAGTTTTTTTAATCTAACCTTTCAGACCAACCACTTCAGACCTCTAATCTTTTTGAGAGTAATGAGCCACCCTCCCCACGACACCCTATCATCCAACAAGCACATGGTTTGTCCCATTTCGTCTAACTCTAGGCCGAGCATCCGAAACCCGTATCTTCTTTGAACGTGCTTAACCCTTAGCGCTTCCTCTAAAAGATCCCAAAACTCTCCCAGATATTACGTTGATTATCCCAATTCTTCCTACTATTGACCAGGTCAAAAGAAATCATGCCATTGACCCGATTTATAGTAATTCGACTTGACAGTCATCCTTAATAAGAACCTCATGGTCAGAAACCTCCAAGTCGACTAAGTCAGTCTACCCAACTTCACTATCATTACGAGATCGTTGGCCTAAAGATTGACCTGAGTGATTACATCACTATGTACTATAGTGTGATCAGGACATTTCGAAACATAATTTTATTTTAGTCGAACTTTTTCTAAAAATCGTACACGAAAAAGGAATTCCATAAAAAATCAACATTTTCATTCTGAACAACAGGAAAAGAAGTAAAGTTGAAAGATGTGAAGAAACAGGATAGAGCATTCACAGAGTCACAATTCACACCTTTTTTCCAGATTCAATTAAGGTCGACATTTGCCTACTACCCATATTTCACGTTCTTTCCCTTTTTGTAAATTCAAACCGAAAATTTGAACTCAGTTTTATTTTCAACGTTAATTTATTTACGTGGGGTAAATGTCTACCTTAAATTTCAATTCAAACAACATTGTCAACTCTTTTTTTTTTTTGTTTTTGTGCCAAACACGGAGAAAATTATGATCTAATAAAAGTGAACCGGCTGTTGGTCCCACCGGTTTGTTTGTGAACAGGTCACACTCAAAGATGCAAGCAATAAACTTCATTTCATCTACTCAATAATACAAGTATACACTACTAAGCACACTACCATGAAGGCAATCAAAATGATGTGAACTTCGCTAACCTACTGTTCGGTATTTTTCCAGGCAGTGCGCTAAAATTTGAAAAAAGAAAAAAAACAACAACAAAAAATGAAATCAAAATTGTAAATCAAATTATTAAAAAATCATTTACCCTAAGGGATTGAAAGCAAATGAAAAATCTTTTTCTTTGAGCAATTTTCATATAATATAAAAGTTTTGAAAAAATTGAGCCATTCGGGAGTTTTGAAATTATTTTTAAGTTTCGCCGATTATATCATTTTAGAAACTAAATTAGCGCCGGAATGATGAAACTTTGTTCAATGATAACAATGAGAACAAAACGAAATTCACTTACTTCGCTGGCAGTCGATACAAATATCCTTTTCCTTCGTCGGACCAAAGAATAACTCGATCGTTTGCCAGAAAATCACCTCCCAACCAACGTTCACCCGATGGAGAGATAACGCTGCACAGTACAGTGAAATCACCTATGAATTAAGCCTTTTTAATAGCAACCGCCGAAGTTTTAATTTCGTTACGTTCCAATTTACAGTGAATTTAATTAATAAATGGTAACCTTTGACGTTTCTAAATGTAAATTTATATTGACATAAATCAAAGTGTAACATTTAAAAATTAAGTAATCTGTAGAGCAATTTTCGTCTTCAGAATGATGTTGCGAAAACTTCGTTCAATTTTGGGACAACACGTACTATTCAATGTACTGTCAAATTTTCCAAGAGTGAGAAATTACTTTCCTTACGATAGAACAACGAATCGTATGGCCCATTAATCGAGAAAAAATAGGGCATCTTGTTCCAACACTGAATGATATTGGTCAAAGTTTTCGCAACATCACTCTTAAGGAAAGATCACTTACCAGCATCGTATATCTGCCAATACTTTGCACAAACAATTAAAACTGTACGCTGATTCTGAGCACAGCAATTTAAAGTGATTGCATTTAGGCACCGAATTTGCTTTGATTCATTTTCGTAGATCGGCTCCGAATACTTATTTTCATTTCCCAACAACGTCCACACTTTAACCGTTCCAGTGGTGGTAATTGCCAATACAACATCATCCTTTCTCTTCGACGGCCTTAAGACCTAAACCAATAATTTATATTTAGACCCGTACGAAGAACAAAGTTCTTCGAGAAGGACTCTTATGCGTTTACCACGACGTTTGTAACCAGCCCAATTTCGACCCGGGAGTAGGGGGGAGCACCGATCATGGTCCTAAGATCGACGAATCAACAATGAAAAAAATGTCCGTCCGTTTGTCTGTCAACACGATAACTCGAGTAAAATTCAACCGATTTTCAAAAACTTTCTTTTCCCTGAAAGGTAATCAAAAAATCTTTCTTGGAATTGAATCTGGACACTGTCGGCCCAAGGGTCAATGAGCTAGGGCGGTTTAAGTGGTTTTTAGTCTTTTGCACATAGCTCGAGTAAATCTTCTCCGATTTTCATAAATTGTTTTTTGTTTGAAAGGTATGGGGGCATGCCTCACAACTTATGGAAGACACTTTTTTGATTTTAACCTTCGGATTCAGCCAGGGCCCTTAAACTGAGTCTCTACTAGGGCTTAACGTGTTTAGACCCATACGAAGAGCAAAGTTCTTCGAAAAGGGGTTTTACGCGTTTACTACGACGATTGTAACCACCCCAATTTCGACCCGGAAGAAGGGGGGAGCTTCGATCATGGTCCTTAGATGACGAACCAACTATAAAAAACATATGAAGGGACCTGGACGTATTAGAACAGATGCGGCAAACAGAAATGATGTTAAAAGACTCGAACGTATCTAAGTAAATATTGTCTTATGTCCACATTAAATTGTATTGGAAATCACCGATAGGGCAATATTGAAAAACCCGTCCGAAGAAACGGTGTAAAAAAAGCACACACATACTTCCATAGACAAAAATGTTTCCCTCAGATTACTCTGCAACAAAGCAAAAATAATTTTTTTTGGTTAGGGTTGACCTAAGGACCAACATGAGGCCTAAGCACAGGCAAAAGTTTCTTCTATAAATTGTCGGTCATGCCTAGATCTATCAAACAAAAAAAAATTTGAAAATCGGAAAAGATATACTCAAGTTATGTACGAAAAATACGTAAAGCCCTAATCAGAAAGGATGTACTCGAGTTATGTACAAAAGACTAAAAACCACTTAAACGGCCCTTGCTCGGCGGCCCTTGGGCCGACAGTGCCCAGATTCAATCCCACAAAAGATTTTTTGATTACCTTCCGATTTTCAAAAACTTTTTTTCCCTGAAAGGTAATTGAAAAATCTTTTGTGGGATTGAATATGGGCATTGTCGGCCCAAGGGCCGCCGAGCTAGGGCCGTTTAAGTGGTTTTTGGTCTTTTGTACAAAAATCAAGTAAATCTTTTCCGATTTTCATATTTTTTTTTGTTTGAAAGACCTGGGCATGCGTGACATTTTATGGAAGAAACTTTTTCAATTTTGGGCTTTTCGACTCAGACAGGCCCCTAAAAGGTGCTGCTACAAATGTGTAGTCGTCGACCCAGATTTTTATTTTATATACACAAATAATTTGTCTTCAATTTGTCCTATGCGTCCGACGCAAAAAAAAAATTGTCCTATCTTGGGGTCTGAAATATAGAGATGTACTAAAACCCCAAAAAGCTTAAAATCGCCAATGGCAAAATTGGTGATGCCATTAATTTGTCCTCAATTTGTCCTAAATTCTTGACACTTTCAAATTAGTGTACTGACACTTCGATAGTGTAAAAGTGTGTTACTAGATTTTAAAGTACTAAAAAGTTAAGTACAGTAAAAATTTGTCCTCAATTCGTCCTTTCAGAGTATACATTCAAAATTTTCAAAAGGACCCCTCACACAAGACTCTAAAGCTTTTCGAAAGCTCCCAAACAAGAAAATCGCTTGAAATCCGATCACCGAAAATTCTTTTAATTGTTTTTGTCGATGATGAAGAAAGGACGAAATATGTGCATAATTTTGCGGCCCATTTTCAGAGGAGAGAAGGACTAAAAATCTCCTTCAACGAGATACATGAGAAAGTTCGCTTGGTTCAAATCCGATCGGCGCCACCTTTTTTTTTGTTTCTTTCGATGGTTAGGAAAGGACAAAATGAGGACATATTTCTGCTGCCCATTAAATTTTCATACGAATAAAGGACTATAAATGTTCTTTAACGAGATATATGAGAAAGTTCGCTTGGGCTGCCCCTAGCGTCACCGGTTCAAATGCGATCGGTGCCACTTTTTTTGTTGTTTCTTTCGATCGTTAAGAAAGGACAAAATGAGGACATATTTCGGCTGCCCATTAAATTTTCATACGAGTGAAGGACTAAAAATGTTCTTCAACGAAATATATGAGAAAGTTCGCTTGGGCTTGGGCACAAAATAATCCTTTATAGTCTTGTTTGAGGAATCTTTTTGAAAATATATATGGATATTCTGAAAGGACAAATTGAGGACAAATTTTTACTGTACTTAACTTTTGAGTACAAAGCACTTTAAAATCCAATAACACACTTTTACACTATCGAAGTGTCAGTACATTAATTTGAAAGTGTCAAGAATTTAGGACAAATTGAGGACAAATTAATGGCATCACCAATTTTGCTCAAATTTTTATAGTTTTCAAAAAAGCGATTTTGAACTATTTGGCGTTTTAGTGCACCTCTATGTTTCAGACCCCAAGGTAGGACAATTTTTTTTTGCACCGGACGCATAGGACAAATTATTTGTGTAGATAAAATAAAAATCTGGGTCGGCGACTACACATTTCTAGTAGCAATCCCCCCTAAAACTGAATCTCTACGTGTTTTTTCTACATAAATCAGGTAAATCTTATCCGATTTTCATAAACTTTTTTCTTCCTGAAAGATAATCAGAAAAATGATTGCAAAATGAATTTAGGCGGAATCGGTTAAAAACTTTCGAAGTTATGGTCGAAAAAGTGGTAAAAAGCGTGGTTTTTTGAAGGTTGGTGGAATTTTTTCACTTATATCACTGTGAAATTAGAACAAAAATCGCTCTTCAAGGTTTTGAATGAAAGATATGGACATCAGCAAATGGATGAGAATTAAATTAGTGAAAATTTGTCGAGTGGTTCGGGCTATAGAGTCTTTAGTGTGGGCCCAACTCACGCTACGCGACCCAACACGATATTTTAATTTGAGAAATCGGATATAGCTCAATAATATATTTAAATTTTATTTTTATTTATGCCAAATTAATTTCGACACCAAATTGGCTGTCATCATCAGTGGCTGAAAAAAACAATTTTTACAATGAAAACAATATTCAGATTACGTACACACAATTCTGACCTTCACTACTAACAAGTAAATTAATGGGTTCAACAGATTTGTTTTGTCATAATTTTTAGTATCTAATGCTAGAATACACAAACATTAAAGTATTTTCTAAAAGTTAATCACACTTTCTTACTTGAAACATTAGAAGTCACATAATATTAAAATTAATTTCAGAAATTTTGGACTTGACTATAAACAAATTGGACGGTACTACATCATTAACAAGACGAACTAAACATGACTCATCAAAAGTATAATATTACTGCAGTCTGTGTGGAACCTTATAAATGTAATTAAACATAAAAGCTCATAGAACTGACTACACAACGTAACGTCAAATAATGTTGTTGTAGGTTGTTGATAACATTATTGAGTCTGTCTGTTTGTTGAGGCAATTAGGGGTCTTCTTAATGGCAATCATTTCTAAAATGTCCCTTTTATTTTGATTACTCTCACGGTAAAGAATCTTAACTTCGTCCCATAGAGGCGTATGATTATGTGTAATTGCATGATCACACAGCGCAGAATGGTACTTGTTCTTTATTTTTACATTATATTTATGCTGGTAAATTCGATCCTTCAATAGCTGTAAAGTCTGGCCTATGTATATGTATCCACAGGAACAAGTTATACGGTAAACTAAATACGATTGTTGCAACTTGGGTGTC
>CM055404.1:98223967-98294691 GCA_029228625.1 Pseudolycoriella hygida | reverse complement strand
TTGCTTTCAATTCAATGGGAAATTTTATCGACAGTTGTTTGGTTCTCCAATGGGATCTCCAGCGAGCCCAGTTTTTGCTGACTTGGTTCTGGAAATTTTGGAGGACAATGTCATCAACAAACTAAAATTTAAAATACCATTTTATTGGCGATATGTTGACGACATTCTGACAGCTGTTCCAGCAGATAAAGTTGAAGAAATTAAGGCTGCATTTAATAAGTACAACAAACACATCCAGTTTACAGTTGACATTGAACATAATCAACGAATATCTTTCCTTGAAGTTTTGTGCATTAGGGATAACAGAAGCATAAAAACAGATTGGTACCACAAGGACACTTGGTCCGGCAGATATTTAAATTTTAAGTCACACTTACCAGCAACGTATAAAAGAAATACTGTGACCTTACTAACTAAAAAAATTTTGACGCTATCCGAACCCGAATTTCACCAACATAATTTGACACTGCTGCGTTCCACATTAACTAGAAACCTTTACCCAATCGGTTTAGTTAATAGCCTTATAAGAACTGCACAACAAAAATTCGCTTCAACCGAAGAAAAAACAACAAAAACAGAAAAACTTCCGATTGTTGCGATACCGTACGTAAAAGGACTTTTTGAGAAGTTGAAAGCTATTTGCAAAGATGAAGTCTTATTAGTTGGGAAAGGTGGCAACACCTTGAAGAACTCGATTTTTAGCAAACTTAAAGATCCGACACCCAAGTTGCAACAATCGTATTTAGTTTACCGTATAACTTGTTCCTGTGGATACATATACATAGGCCTGACTTTACAGCTATTGAAGGATCGAATTTACCAGCATAAATATAATGTAAAAATAAAGAACAAGTACCATTCTGCGCTGTGTGATCATGCAATTACACATAATCATACGCCTCTATGGGACGAAGTTAAGATTCTTTACCGTGAGAGTAATCAAAATAAAAGGGACATTTTAGAAATGATTGCCATTAAGAAGACCCCTAATTGCCTCAACAAACAGACAGACTCAATAATGTTATCAACAACCTACAACAACATTATTTGACGCTACGTTTTGTAGTCAGTTCTATGAGCTTTTATGTTTAATTACATTTATAAGGTTCCACACAGACTGCAGTAATATTATACTTTTGATGAGTCATGTTTAGTTCGTCTTCATGTTAATGATGGAGTACCGTCCAATTTGTTTATAGTCAAGTCCAAAATTTCTGAAATTAATTTTAATATTATGTGACTTCTAATGTTTCAAGTAAGAAAGTGTGATTAACTTTTAGAAAATACTTTAATGTTTGTGTATTTTAGCATTAGATACTAAAAATTATGACAAAAACAAAATTGTTGAACCCATTAATTTACTTGTTAGTAGTGAAGGTCAGAATTGTGTGTACGTAATCTGAATATTGTTTTCATTGTAAAAATTGTTTTTTTCAGCCACTGATGATGACAGCCAATTTGGTGTCGAAATTAATTTGGCATAAATAAAAATAAAATTTAAATATATTATTGAGCTATATCCGATTTCTCAAATTAAATTATTAAACTAACGCTCATTCAAAAACAACACGATATTTGGTTTTTTTACGTGAATATTCCGTTGATAATGAGGTTTTTTGTGCAGTTTTGTAGAGAAAAAAGTGGTGAACTTTTTTATCCATGGAGGTATGGGTCCAGAGGCCTCTGCTCTCTAGGTCGGTTCTAAATTCTGGGCTTATTTAAAGATTTTTTGCGCCGTTGCACCGTTGGACGGACTTTTCAATATTGCCCTTTCGGCAATTTCCAATCCAATTTAATGAGGACATAATTGCACATACTGTAACTCTTAAGCAATTCGTACTTAGATACGTCTGAGTCTTTCCGTAACCGCATCTATTCTGATATGTACGGGTCCCTTTATTACAATGAAAAAATTTATAATTTGCACATTCTAAACATTCACGCGTTTCATCACTTTCAGCTGTTTTGTCATTGTTATACATCTAAAACATCTTAAAAAGAGAAAAATAGAAAAAGAGATAAATGAGCGAATTATAAATGTCTTCATTGTATATAAAAACAAATTCAATTAAGAGTTGTGATTGGCCAATTGATTTTCTTCAGTACTGAGACAGCTTGAATGGATGATAATAATAACTTACATGAAGAGCAGATATCCAGTCAGGCTTCACTTTGGAACTGAGAGAAAAGATAACTTCCAAACTGAATGGGTCCATTACCATAATTTCCGCGTAGTAGCCATTGCAGAATAATCGAATATCATCACAATTAGACATATGGTAGCCCTGAGAAATATTCATTTGAATGTCAAGGTCAAGATCAAGGCCAACGTCAAGGTATGTTTATCTTTTCTATTACCTGCATGCTGGTGTGTACTTGTGAAAGTTTGGTGTTCTCTTTACATTTTCCGTCAACCAAGTCCCATGTGCACATTTCGCCACTCTCGGAAGAGCTAACAAGAAAATTGTTGTCTTGAACGATTGAAGCGGGAGCAAGACACAATACGGGAGCTGTGTGACCAACAAGCAAGCATCTTGGAGTCATTTTCAAGGTGTCAGGGTCAACTTTCCTAAAATGATCAAAGAGACAGTGAGTCGCTGAACAGAAGTGAATGATAGATTCCTAAAGACCATAAACAAATTTGTCCATCGTAGCACCCTGTTGCTAGGGTTTTCTGATCTTTGGATAGAAAAACACTTGACACACAATGAGTTGGTTGATATGGTCCCCACAAAACAACTGGCACAACTAAACTGTTGCTTACCATTTTTGGTAAATTTTACTTTCCCTGGAAAACAAATAGTTTCAATTCACTACAGATAACGATTATTAGCATATTTGTATTTGTACAGCAAAATATTTGGAGATAATTTCGAATGACAAATTCACAGCGTAATAAAATCAATAAAAATATCATACAAAATACTTTTGTAAGCTTATGAACTCGATTTCGTTTGCATCGTTTAAAAAACAAGACTCTTCATCGCTTGGAATAGTTCTCCATCCGTTCACAAATTAAATTACCTCTTTGCGATAAACTGTTATTTATTGTAAGGATTTTTCACTTTTGCATATTTCTAATAATTTTTTCAAAACATTTGACATTTAACAAACAACCATTTATTTTTCGGTTAAGAAAATCATGTGATTTTGACGCTTGAACTGTCAAAAATGATGTTCGAAAGGTTGATTTGGCGGGATTTTCTAAAATTCTTCATAATACGAAAAAAAATCCAGAACATTTAAGATGAGAATATCCGAACGCTGCTGAAATCAAACTGGATGCGATATAAAAATAGCTCTTAAGGAGTGGTCGATCATTATGATACGATGCGATTGAGCAAATGAAATTGTATACCAAGGGAATTTATTGAAAACCCGTCTGCCGAAATCGGTCGCATCCTCCAGCGAATTTTTTATATGTGCCTAGATAGGTATTGGTCCCTAGAAGCCAAAAACATTTTTCAAAAAATTCATCGATGCTTGTGTGACTAGTGGGAGGTGTTCGAATATCGAAAACATGCACTTTTCTTACAAACATTTCTCCGAGTACACGAAACGTATGTACATGTATAAGGTCGTCATTGGAAATGTAATTTCACGTACTTTCGGGCCAAATAGCGAAAACAGTTTTTTAATGTTTCGTCGGTTTTCGCACGAACATGAATGGTTTGAAAATAGCTGAAATACACAAGTTTTTATCCCAATTTTCAAGGGGTGACGCACTTCTGCGGTTTATGGAATAAATGGGAATAAATGGAATAAATGATAATTTTTCAAATTCGTCAAAACCTCAAATAGACTTGATTTTGATGGCAACGCACACAACAAACCATACTAATGTGTCAAAAAGTGAAAAAACCCACTTAAAAGAATTTTTGTTGTCAAAAAAAAAAAAAAAATAAAATTTAATCTCAAGATGGTTTAAATGCTTTAAAATTTGTGCAAACCTTTTTTTGAACTTTTTTGTCTAACTTGTGATATGTTTGGTTCAGATATTTCGCAAAAACAACAAAAAAAATTTTGGGAATAAATGGAATTAAAGAATAAATTGAATAAATGAAGTGCGCCACCCCTCGTTTCAACAGCTCGTAACTCAGTGTGGATGAATGTTAAACCCAGCAAGACCCAGTACGTGAAATTACCTTTCCAATGACACCCCACACGACCTTGTACGTTTCGTACAGGTAACTGGAGACATTTTTGTTAGAAAAGTGCATGTTTTCGAACACCTCCCACTAGTCACACAGGCATCGTTGAATTTTTTGAAATTTTTTTTGGCTTCTAGGCACATATAAAAAATCCGCTGGAAGATGCAACAGATATCGGCAGACGGGTTTTCAAAAAAATCCCTCACTTTAATAAAGTTTATTTTTGTTTGCGCAAGTATAACGCACATACCACCTCTATGAGTAAAACTTTTTAGGGCTCTTCTCTTGGCGGATTTATACGACTGCATAAGCTATGCAGTCGCATAAACTTGTATACTTTGCAGAAATCAGACAACTGACGCGTCACTTTGTTAAATTTTGTACAAAGACTCCATTCTCACGTTAGCAATGATTAAATTTGTAAAAAATTTGACAAATGTCAATTGAGAAATATATGCAAAATGCAAAGTATACAAGGTTTATAACTTATGCAGTCGTATAAATCCGTCAAGTGAAAAACCTTACTGTTCTCATATTAATCACTTGTCCGGTTACATGTCATAAGATGAAAAACTGTTTCATGCTTTAATACAAAATGTGTCATGAGTTATGAAATGCGTGAAAATCTGTCAAACGCTACAGTGTTAACACCATGTATTCGTAGCGCAGAAATATTCGCATCGCATCCCAATATAACTACTCGTTAATACGATCCTCCTAATAACGATCCCTATATTATAACACAATACGAATTTCCTGGATATTTTATAGAAATCTTTTCAAGTTAATAATATTTTAATTAAAATTGAAAGACCATAACATTTATCATTGTTTCGAAACGATGGGACATACCAAATATTATGTTTTTAATTTTTTGGTTTAACATGAGCAAAAAATCGCCCTTATGAAACCCATTAGTGCCACAAAGTTGCAACATGATATGAGAAGGGCTAGTGAACACACGTAATCGTTCGAAGAAGGAAGTACTCAATAAAAAAAAGAGTGGGAGGATAGCGTCGATTAGTGTTATATGAAAATTCACATCAATTATATGATATATTAGTTTGAGTTGTTTTGTATAAGCCATTGTGGTATATTAATGACACTGAGTGAAATGATTATGAACCCCCAGCCCCAGGGGAGTGATAATTTCGCCATAACACTAATTATTGTTAATATTACGCTCTACTTCATTCTCTACGTTTGCTATGCATGCGCAAGATGGGTAGAAACAACATAAAGATCGGCAATGCAATAAAATCGTTAACATTATGTTGTCCTTGTCAGAAGTTTTACAAAAGATCAATGAAATCAAGCAATTCAAAGTATATACAACGTTTTGCGCAAAATTTGAACTACCTTACCTCTCATCAAGGTATCGTAAAACATTTTTGTCGTCTGCGGTCGACTAATGAAATTTTCGGAAATCAATTTTGTCGTATAATTTAAACCAATCGCGACAAGCCACAACAAGACAGCCGACAGCCGGTTAGCCACGTCTTTTGAGACACAGTTTGTTCTTTTGTCCATCAGTCTTTACATTACGAAAAGTTGATAGTCATTTGGTAGTCGCTTTAAAACTTTTGTAAAAATAAGATGAACACCCAAGTGATTGTGTTTTTCTTGGTGATTGTGGGCAGCGCCTTCGCTGGTGAACAGGATGTTTTAGACTTAACAGATAATGATTTCCAATCACGAATCGCCGAAATTGATACAACACTCGTTATGTTTTACGCTCCATGGTATGAATTATGCGCTCAATAGAACGAAAAAAGCTCAAAACCTTTATATGTCTATCGTTGATTCCAAATAATGTGATTTTTTTTCCCAAAAAAAAATGTTCATTTGACTGAACACAATGTAGGTGTGGACACTGTAAACGACTAAAACCGGAATATGCAAAGGCTGCTGAGCTGCTACGTGATGCAGATTCCCAAATTGTTTTAGCCAAAGTTGACTGCACAGAGGGCGGAAAAGATACTTGTTCAAAGTTCTCGGTTTCTGGTTACCCAACATTGAAAATCTTCAAAAATGGCGAAGTCAGTCAAGATTACAATGGACCGAGAGAAGCAGGTTTGTGTGAATTGTTTAGTTCCACTGTATTTGGTTTCGAATCAAATTCGGTTAGCCTTACGATTTTATCTTATCTGGTCGTATTTTATGCAGACTTTTCCGTGAAATTGTTAAACAAGCTTAAGAGAGATTTTATCTGTTTTCCAACATTACGCCTAACCATTTTTAATTAATTGTATTTTGACGTTGAAACATTCTTGCGATTATTGACGTTAGGACAGTGTAAGGTATTCATATTTTTTTTATAGTTCACTAAAATTTCTCACTAAATTTGACTTCTTATATCTAACACCTTACGATGCGCACAAGATTATGGGGACAAAATATCCCAGCCACGTAATATAGCACAGATTTCAAAGCCGACATCAATGGACTTTCACACATTCACAGTACTTGCTTGAAGAGATAACAATTTTACTCTATACGATGTACAGCGTTTGTCCCTGCTCTAGGAAAAGAATATGGTTAAATTCCACAAACACACTCTCTCCGCCTATTAGGGTAAAATATAGTTCAATACAAACTTGATGTATACTTCTTTATCTTAACCTTGGGTATGAAACATGCGTATCTTGTGTGTATTGTGATAAATTCAAAAGTACTTCTAGAACACCCTTACACTTTTGATCTTGAAGCAGTTGATGTGGATGAAAATATGAGCATGGATACTCTCAATTAGCGAGATCTTATTTAGCGGAATGTTATTACTCAACCCTCTACGATCATCTAGACAAATAGCATCTCTCACTAAATAGAGGTCAGCTGCGCCGAATTTTATTCAGTCCATAGGGGGGGGGGGGGGGCAAAAATGTCTCCCCTGCCCCATATACTCGGTGCCGCTGATAGAGGTAGATCGAACAGCATCTCTTCTGCGGAGAAAGAGAAAGAGAAAGATCTAAGATAGACGTTTACCTGCGTTTCGAGCTATTAACACATAAGTGAGAACTTCGATTAGCTTTTCTTCCATTAGACTTCACGTAGAAATTCGATGCTAGTGCCATCTCATCAACGGCTTATCAGTTATTTAGCGTATTATCATTTGCTTTAGTGAGTTTGGGGCTTCGGCCTCTCTTAAAACCTCAAGAATCAGAGGCTAAGTGCTGCAAATTATGTGCTTTGTCGTGCATAATGTATGTACATAAACGTCACAAAAATTGTTGCGGCCTCGCGCTATATCATACATTCCCATTCCAAGCTGCCACATTGAGAAGATAGGTCGTGATGTCGGACATTTTCAAATTGCATGTACTTAGGTGTTTCTCAAATTCAAAAATTTTTCGGAATCAAAACCCTTCCAGAAAAAATCTTTGATCCCGAAAACTATGTTTTTGATAAATGGCAACCAAAAAAATATATTTAAATTATGCGCAAAATCGTTAAAGTTGCAGATGGCCGCCATTTTCACATGCTAAGCTCTGCCGAATTTTCACGACCAGCTATCGACCACAGGAAAAATGAATCTGTGTTTTATTCGACATTGCAGGGGTGTAACTACCTTCAGCAATAGTTGGATAGCATAAAAACTAATTCGTCTTGGACTGTCAACGTGCAAAAATTGCCGAGTATTAGCTTTCTAAAAATATAGGTTCAGTTCGGAGCTCTGAGCTCGACATAGCTTTATGTTTGAAAAATAGTGTACATAGCTCACAAAACACTATTCTCGTGTTGTGTGATTTTTTCCAAATTTTCCAACCTTTTTTCAAATTTTATTTCTAAAAATATAGGTTCAGTTCGGAGCTCTGAGCTCGACATAGCTTTATGTTGGAAAAATAGTGTACAGGGAAAGGGAAAAATTCCGAAACGTCGTCGTCAGCCACCTAGTTCTTGTGACATTTTGCAAAAGGATAAGCTTCCTAGTTTTGTTAAGCCACCTAGGTGTTTGTGGCGTTTCATTCCCTAATTTTCTCAGCTACATAGTCTTGTCGCATTTCGTAAAACCAAAAGCTCCCTAGTTTTGTTGGCCACCTAGGTTTGATTAGCCATCTAAGTATCAATTTGAATTTGAAAATGGCACACCTACTAAGAGGAAAAACCTTGCAAGCATTTTTATGGTTTAAATTTTCTTCTTCATTACACATTACGACAACATGTTCTTCATTATAAACAAATTCAGTAAGTACTTTTCGTCGATGTGCGAACAGTCCTTATATGGCTATTCGCACAATGTGCGAATAGACTTTATTTCACTATTCACACATTGTGCGAATAGACCTTATTTCACTATTCACACTATGTGCGGAAAGCCTTTTCGTTAGCTAAAAAGGTAGTGAAGTGTCCAAAAATGTTTGTCTGCGGCGCAATACGCTATTATTCAATTACCGAAAGTCTTACGTATAATGTACACGATTTTTCCAGCATAAAGCTATGTCGAGTTCAGAGCTCCGAAATGAACCTATATTTTTAGAAAGCTCATACTCGACAACTTTGACACATTGACACTACAAGACAAATTAGTTTTTATGCTACCCAACTATTAGTGAAGAAAGTTACACCCCTATAGTGCCGAATAAAACACAAATTAAAGCTGTGGTCGATAGCTGGTCATGAAAATTCGTCAAAGCTTAACATGTGAAAATGGCGGCCGTCTGCAACTTTAACGATTTTGCGCATAATTTACATTTAATTTTTTTTTTGTTACCATTTATCAAAATCACAGTTTTCTGGGTCAAAGATGGTTTCTGGAGATGAAGATTTTGATTCCGAAAAATTTTTGGATTTGAGAAACACCCTAATGTACATGTATAGTATATCAAACAAATTTTGTATAATCAGGATTGAGCCTGGGGGGGGGGGGTTTCGAAAGCGGACAAAATGGGACCGGGGGGGGGGGGTAATACATTTTGAACGTCCACTTCTTTTGTTTATAACTTTAATGGACTGAAGAAAAAATTTCAAAATGACAACCGACCGTCAAATAGGTTTTCATCTATTGTTTATTGTTTTGATATCACACAGATGAGCACATGTTACTTTATTTGTTGTCTTCAGACTTCTCTGCACTGTGAGTGGTAAAGCCAATTTTCATCAAACAATTTCACCAATTCCACGAAGAATTCACGAAAAAATTCGGGAATTTCGCAAATTTTTGGCCAAATTCGGACGTCCTTTGGGGGGGGGGGGAATGACTAACCGGACAAACTGAGACAGTGGGGGTCGAAAAAGCCACTAAAAATGCGGACGTCCTTTATGGATGTTCCCTTATACCTATCAACGCAAAAAAGATTCATGGTACAAATTTCCGATTTATTACTGTCCGATTCGCTCTAAAATTCACATCATATAGTTGATAGCTCCATATATTACAGACGGGCAAATCTATAAACTAAAATCACAACCTATTAACAAAATGTGTAATACTTTTTACAGCTGGTATTGCCAAGTACATGAAGGCTCAAACCGGACCGGCATCAAAAGACTTACTTACCGTGGATCAAATCGAAGAGTTCCTAAAAGCACAAGAAACAGCTGTTGTTGGATTCTTTGAAAAAGAAACTGATCTGAAGACCGTTTTCCTCAAATACGCTGATAAATTCAGAGAGAAATTGCGTTTCGGTCACTCCTCTGCTGCCGATGTCCTTAAGAATTACAAAGAAACGTAAGTGTCAAAGAGGCTAAAAAATGCTATGGGCTCACCACGGGGCTTTTAAAAAATTTTGAAGAGTATTTTTTTGAGAATTAAGAATCTGAAAGTAAAATGACTTTCAGAAATGGCATCATTTTGTTCCGCGCTCCACAATACCACAACAAATTTGAATCGAATTCGGTCACATTCAAAGGAACTTCTTTGGACGAATTGACAACTTTCGTTAAGGACAATTAGTAAGTTACACACTCTTGAGGAATATTCAATTCCTTTTGAACCGTTTCATTCAATCCATACAGCCATGGTCTTGTTGGTCATCGTACTCGTGATTTAGCTCAAGATTTCAAGTATCCATTCGTTATTGCTTACTACAATGTTGACTACACGAAAAATCCAAAAGGCACAAATTACTGGAGAAATCGAATTCTTAAGGTTGCTAAAGAATACACCGGCGATTACCGATTTGCCATCAGTTCCAAGGATGATTTCCAACATGAATTGAACGAATATGGATACGACTATACCGGAGAAAAACCAGTCGTTCTAGCTCGCGATAAAGACAACCGCAAATTCATCATGACAAATGAATTCTCGTTAGTGTTTCCCCTAACCCAGTTCCAAGAAACAACTTCGATTGATGTTCATTTAATTTCGTTTTTAGTGTTGAAAATCTTCAACAATTCTTGGTTGATTTGGAAGAAGGAAATCTTGAACCTTACCAAAAATCCGAAGCAATCCCTGAATCGAATGACGGACCAGTTAAGGTAGCCGTTGCAAAGAACTTCGACGAAGTCGTTACCAACAATGGCAAAGATACATTAGTCGAGTTCTATGCACCATGGTGTGGTCACTGCAAGGTTAGATAATTTCCCCAACATTTCACCCGCTTTTACTACATCTTCTATTGTTCGGTCCATAGAAACTTACACCTGTGTTCGAGGAACTTGGAACTAAAATGGCTGATGAAGATGTTGCTATTGTAAAACTTGATGCAACTGCCAACGATGTGCCACCACAATTTGAAGTTCGTGGTTTCCCAACTCTGTTCTGGTTGCCCAAAGATTCCAAGGACAAGCCAGTCAAATACGATGGCGGTCGTGAGATTGACGATTTTATTAAGTATATTTCTGCACACGCCAGCAAAGAACTGAAGTCCTACGATCGCAGCGGTAAAGTTAAGAAAACAGACAAAACGGAACTGTAAATATAATTATGGAAGAGATAGAGAGTGAGAGTGCGATGGTCTCAACGATTAACGTTATGTAATTTGTCATCTTAAATTTCCGTTTTTTTTACTGCAAACGCCGAGTGATATGAATGAGTGAACGTAAATTTCTATTGTTTTAAGAGTCTGGTGCGTTAACTCGGTAGCTAGATTTTTCGCATACATTTTTCAGATCTATTTCGTAAAATTTTTTCTTTCATAACAAATGTTGTATGTCTCCGATTTTTGTGAGCATTTTCCATTCGATTAATTTTAGTGAAGTAAACAAAAGAAACAATTTTCGTTTATCTGTTATACTAAGCGATAAAATTAAATAAAAAAAAATATGAACTGCATATGCATATGCACTTGTGCGTTCAAGGAAATTATTAAACAAGAATTTTTCCAGTAAAAACAAGTTTCTTATTACTTAGAGAACTAAATTTAGTAAAGGGCCAAACCATCTTGTAGCAAATTAGTTAACTAAATATTTCCACCACTTATTGAGGGCACTTATCAAATTTTAATTTGTTTAGAATTCGAAATATAAATCAAATAAACTTACGCGAAATATATTTCGACCAAGCTAGATCATCATCGGTCGCGGGGTTGAATGAGACTACTTTTGTTGTTTCCGTTCTTCCTCAACATTGATAACGAAGATTGCATGATTACATAAAATACATACAGACAAACATGGAGTTTCATCCGATTATTTTTAATTGTTTTAAAAATTGAAAAGTGGTGACAAAATGGGTGCAGTGTCAGTGTTTATAAGTTCGGATTTGTTTTTGTGCATATAAAAACTTTCCCACGCATCTAACAATAAGTTATATGTTTTTGTGACTCGTTTTTTCAATTTTACATCCAACTCTGTTGTACCTGAATGTAACAGGACATGTTTCGCTACTGCGGATTTTTCGGTCTATTAAACCGTACGTACATGTGCACAGTGTTTTTTTTTTGTAACGTTTTAACACTTGTCTACGAGTTTGACCTATGTAGATTTTTCCACACACTTTACAATTTATTTCGGAGATTCCAGATTTTTCCAAAGGTCCATTTTGTCTTTTGTTGAGCAAAGAAAATTTCTCAACTTATTTTCGCTCGCGAAAACCAAATCCATCTGTTTTATATATGTTTATATATGTCTTTCAATTTATGTTACTGGCGCCGCGTAATTGAAACACATTCTTCTTTTGTCAATTTTATTTGGTGCGTTGAAAAACGTTGAAAGATTTTGTTTTTTAATTGTCTTTGAATGTTTCTGTACGAGTTGGTCAACCATATTTTCATGATAACCGTTGACATTCGCTACCATTTTTATATATTTTCTTTCATCTATAAAATCCATAACACTCAACGGGAGTTTACATAGCCTATAAGTCATGCTATGGAAAGCCGCCGTTTTATGAGATTGTGGACAATAGGAATCGCTGGTGATGAATCTCGCAGTACTAGTCGGTTTCCTAAACACGCTAATACCAATTCTTCCATCTACTTGCCGTTTTAAGTAAAGATCTAAGAAAGCTAGTCTGCCATCTTGCTCTAACTCTGCTAAGAATCGTATCGTTTTGTACTTTGTGTTGTTTAGTAAAGATAAAACACGATCTCAATTTCTTTTCTTTACGACAGCAAATATGTCGTCCACGAAACGCCACCAAATTCGCGGGAATAATTTGTCCATTTTTAGGTCCATTTCTAGGCACGACATGAGAATGTTTGCTACGAAGCACGAGAGCGGATTACCCATGTTTATTCCTTCCATTAATTTATAGAAGTTTTTATCGTAAGTGAATTGGTTTTTGCTCATGCATGTATGGGTTGCCTCTAACAAAACTACTCGTTCATTTTCATTGGTAACATTTTCTCTTAACCATTCATAGATTTCGATCATTGCTTCATTCATAGGTACATTTGGATATAGAGAATCAACATCAGAATTTACCATAACCTCATCTGTTTCTAATCTAACATTTCTTATCCGTTCGACAAAATCAAAGGAATTCTTAACGTATAGGTCTTTTGGTTGTGGTAAAGTATTGAAATGTTGGCATATCCATTTCGACAGTTTGTATGTTGGTGAATCTATATTCGATACTATTGGTCTCATTTTTTTACCTGGTTTGTGTATTTTTGGTAGACCGTAAAGCACAGGCAGTCTTGGGTTGGAAACTGATAAACGCCATTTATTTACATTTAATAATTTACTCTAACTTTATCTATTCCTACTTTTGCTGCCTTTTTCATGTTCGATAACGGGTTTACTTTAAACTTTTTAAATTTACACTCCTCAATTGCAGTGTCCATTCTATTCTTGTAGTCACTTCGGTTTAGGACAACTACCGAATTTCCTTTGTCCGCTTTCATACAAAACATATGTGAACCGGTGTAAGAAAGGCCTTTCGAAAGTACAAAATTGACCCCCAAATAGACAAAAATGTTCATCTCAATTTTTATACAACATGGCAAAAAACCATTTTTTTGTCTAGGGCCAACCTTAGGACCGACCTAATGTCTTGAGGAGAGGCCTTTGACAAATAATTACATAGACAAAAATATTTCCCTCCATTTTCTCTACAACATAGTGAAAAACAATTTTTTTGTCTAGGGCAGACCTTAGGACCGACCTAGGGCCATAAGTGAATACCTCGGACACATACTTTCATAGGCAAAAATACTTCACTCAATTTGCTCTGCAACATAGGAAAAAAATTTTTTTTGTTAGGGCCGACCTTAGGACAGACCTGAGGCCCACTTTAGCCCTAAACACAGGCACCGGGTCCAAATTTGCTTTTGAAAATAATTCGGTACGCGATTACTTCTCAAATAGAAAAAAAAACACAAAATCAGTTTGGATTTATCCAACTTATGTAAGCGAACACGTTGGACCCTAGTAGAAACTTAGTTTTAGGGTCCTGACTGAGTCCAAGGGTTTCTAATCAAAACATTTTCTTCCATTAAACACGAGACAGTTCTACACCTTTCGATCAAACAAAATTTGAAAATTGGAAAAGATTTACTCGAGTTATGTACAAAAAAGATGTAGAGCGCTAGCATAAACTCGTTTTAAGTGCCTCAGGGCCCTAGTGCCCTAGGCCCTAGGGCATAATCTCAAAAATCTTCTACTAATTGTTGGGCTTTCATAGACCTGTCGATTAAGAAACAATTATGAAAATCGGAAAAGATTTACTCGAGTTTTGTACGAAAAACACGTTAACCATAGCAGAGACTCGTTTTTAGTGCCCTAGAAAAGTCCAAGGACTCAAACCCAAAAAAGTTTCTTCTATAAATTGTCGGCCATGCCTAGATCGTCCAAACAAAAAATGTTTATGTGAATCGGAAAAGATTTACTCGAGTTATCCACAAAAAACATGTATGGCCCGTATGGCCCTAGCAGAAACTCGTTTTTAGAGACCCAGCTAAGTCCAAGGACTCAAATCCAAAAAATTTTCTTCCTTAAATTGTGGCCATGCCCAGATCTTTCAAACATAAAAAAAGTTTATGACAATCGGAACAGATTTACTCGATTTATGTACAAAAAACACGGACGGACGGACGGACATTTTTTCTATTGCTGATTCGTCATCTAAGGACCATGATCGATGCTCCCCCCTACTCCCGGGTCGAAATTGGGGTGGTTAAAAACGTCGTGGTAAACGCATAAGACCCCTTTTTGAAGAACTTCTTCCTTCGTACGGGTCTAAAGAACTCGACCTTTTAAACAAAGGTTTAAGAGCTAGGGCCGTTTAAGTGGTTTCTGGTCTTTTGTACATAACCGAGTAAATCTTTTCCGATTTTCATAAATTTTTTTTTGTTTGAATGTTCCGGACATACTGGACATTTTATGGAAGAAACTTTTTTTGAGCTTTTGGTCTCAGGCAGGGCCCTAAAAGTGAATCTCTACTAGGGCCCAACGTGTTTTTTCTACATAAATCGGGTAAGTCTTATCCGATTTTCAAAAACTTTTTTGTTCTGAAAGATAGTCACTCAATTGATCACGGAATTGAATTTGGGCAAATTCGGTCGAAAACTTTCGAAGTTACGGTCGAAAAAGTGGTCAAAAACGTGGTTTTTTGAAGGTTCGTGGAGCTTTTTTACCTATATCTCTGCGAAATTAGAACGGAAATCGCTCTTCAAGGTTTTGAATGAAAGATGTAGACTTCCAAAAAATAAAGAAAATTTAATCAGTGAAAATCTGTTGAGTGGTTCGGGCTCAAGTGTGGGCCCAACTCACGCTACGCGACCACATACGATATTTGGTGATTTTTCGTGAGTATTTCTTTAATTATGAGGTTTTTTGTGCGGTTTTGCAGATAAAATAGATGCGAACATTTTTGTTCACGGCAGTATGAGTCAGGGATCTCTCCTAAGTGCTCTAGGTCCATTCTAAGATTGGCCCTAGTGCAATTTTTTTTAAATTTGAGATTTTTTAAGGTTTTAGAGAGGTTTTTTCGCGTTTTCTTCGGACGGGTTTTTCAATATTGCCCTTTCGGCAATTTCCAACCCAATTCAATGTCGACGTAATTTCATACACTTAAGAGTTAGTCAATATTTTACGTCTGAGTCTTCTTGCAACATCTATTCTGATACGTACGGATCCCTTCATATGTTTTTCGGTCAATTCTACTGATGACAGATTCTTAACATAATTTTCTACTTTTTTGATCGTGAGCTAGGTTTTGCTTCCCTTATTAAATCATCAAACTTTTTATTTAAAGTAGCGATTTTCGCATTCACTTTGGCTTTTATTTTTTCATACAAAAACAAGTCCGAACTTATAAACATTAACCCTGCACCCATTTTGTCACCACTCTTCACTTTTTAAAACGATTATGAAACATAACCAAAGACCCGTACGTATCAGAATAGATGTGGCAAAGAGTCTCGAACGTATCTAAATATACAAATAAGCAAACAATCCAACGTTTTCTGTTCTTTTATAACTGTAAGAATTTCAAAGCTCGATAGAAATTACCCGAGGTAATGTCAAAGGCCCTACCGAAGTACGTCTCAGACCATTCAAATCTAGAAAAGCTTATATCTAAGGACTAAGCCATTTCCCCCTAAAACCCTGAAACAAGTGTTCTCTAAATTTTTATTCTCTACAACTTTGCCTATGGAAGCAACTTTCTACCTCTCATAGTTCTGGAGATTCGGGTCATCCTGCCCAATTATGGAAGTGGTCATATACCAGAATTAGGCCATATTTCCCCAAAACCCTGAAACACGTGTTAACTTAAATTTAATTCTCTACAACTTCGCCTTTGGAACCAACTTTCTAACTCTCAGAGTTCTGGAGATTCGGGTTATATTTCGCGTAAGTTTACTTAATTTATTTTTCGAATTCTAGACAAATAAACATTTGATAAGTGTCCTCAATAAATGGTGGAAATATTTAGTTAACTAATTTAATTTCGAGTTCACGGTCCGAGCAAAAGTCCAAAAACCCTTCATCTTGCAGCAGAACGTTGGAATTGATTTGGAATTGTCAGAGGTGAAAAGTATCCTTAACTCTTAAGTATGTATGAGGCAATAGTTGTGTGTTCGAGATAGAGGTTTGGTATCAAAGGGAAAGTTGCTGGGTTGGGTGTGTAATAGATCATGGACAAAAAAGTTCGCCTCTTTATTCTCTACCACACTGCACGAAAAACCTAATCATTAAAGGAATATTCACGAAAAACCACCAAATAGCGTGTAGGGCCCATACAAAGGAGACTACAGCCCGAACCACTCAATATTTTCATTAATTTAATTTTCTTGATTTTCTGATGTCCACATCTTTCATTCAAAACCTCGAAGAGCAATTTCCTTTCTAATTTCGCAGAGATATGAATCAAAAGTTTCATCAACCTTCAAAAAACCAGTTTTTCGACCACTTTTTCGACCGATTTTGCCCAAACTGCATAATCAATTTTTTCAGAAAAAAAAAAAAGATTTTGAAAATCGGATACCCGATTTATGTAGCAAAAACACGTTGGGCCCTAGTAGAAGTTCAGTTTTAGGGCCCTGAGAGATTAAAAAAAGTTTCTTTCAAAAACGTTAGACACGCCCAGAGCTTTCAAACAAAAAAAAATTATGAAAAAAAATTATTTTTAGGCTGCCTTTCACAAACAGACGGACGGACAATATTTTTTTTTGTATTTATCTCTTATTTAGACCAACCAACTCCCGGGTCGAAATTCGCTGGTTACAAACGTCGCTCTTCGTGCGGGTCTCAAAACGTTGTAAACTATGTTAATTTGTGCAAAATATAGGGAAGGAACCACAAGCTCAATTGTACATTTTTAAACAAATCTTCTTGGAGATTGTAATTTTGACTCGGGACAACACTTCGCTAGTCGAAAAACATTTTGAAAATCAAAAAAGCTGACCCTGACGTCTCGTGTATTAACTGGCTTATCCAATGTAACATACTATTTCTTGTGGACGTTATTCAAAACAAATCGAACACTTAAAACTTTTTCTTCAATGTCATTCCACTTAAATACAAACCATAAAAATCGAATAAGGTTAATCGCTACAATCACAACCGTCACAACCATCGCATCCATCACCACAATCACCGCAGTCATCGCACTCGCACGAGCAGCAATCAGGGTCTCCGAAACAGCAGTCACCTGAGTCACCGTCAGTGTCCTGGGCAGTATGACGGGAGGAATGGATAAAACAGCAACTGCAAAGGAGTTTTCTTGAAAATCTTTATAAATAACTAAAACAGAACTTACAAAATTAAAGATTCACAACCAGAGTCATCTGCATCCACGTTGTAGAGGCAAGTATCACAGCAATCACGGGCCCTCCGTCTACTCTCGCGTTCTTCTTCGTCAGTTTCATTTTCACTATGTGTGTTCGCAATATCTCTAGCCAACGGATTGTATTTCGGTGATTCAGTTATGACTTCATTTTCACTTTGAGCCACATCTCTTGTCAATAGATTGTATTTCGGTGATTCAGTTATGGCTATTGAAAAATGGTAATAACTTATATTGGCCGGCGATAGTGTCATTTGTCAGCAACGCACGAATATGAACACAATTAGCATGTACTGCTTAGAACCAAAATAAATTAAAGAAAAAGCATATTTCTTACCTAAAGAAGTATCACTAGTTGCAGTAGCCATGCTCAGTGTTATCTGTTGTCTAAAAAATTATTTGCCCGACTACAAGACTTAATACAACTATGTGCTGTGACCTTTGTGACAAAAGTTATAATAGTGCAAAAGCCGTGACGCGAGTCCAACACAACAAGAAAGTCAGCAAGTAGAATGAGTGGAGAAAACAGAAACATAGAAAACTAGAGTCATTGATCAGGTAACCGAGGCGATCATTTTCGAGTGGAGAGGTTTGAGGTTTTAACTATTTTTTTTAATGACGTTTATTATCGTTCCTGTCTTATTATGCGTGGAACACTTGTAACAGTTTTTTTTTTATTAAACACAGTAGTGTAGTAAGTAGTACTAGCAGCACATTATTGCACGAAAGGCGTACGGAGGCCTCCGTTTCGGCTCATTGTGCTAAGCAATAATATCAAAACTATTTTTTGTCAAGTTAAAAAAGAAAATATTTTCTTGACGAGTTGCCGTCCCTGCTTTTATTTACAAAAATTAAGTGGCTCAGCGCCCAAATTCTCAGTGTTAACTTTAGCAAAACAACAATAAATTATCATACGCGCCGACTTTTAGTTTGGTCGTATGGGGCAAACGTTTTCAGTGGAGTGACGTTTATCGTCATCGTATGGGGCAAAATGCGCCGCAGGCAAAATTTTTTTAGGGAAACTATCAAAAATTTCATGTTTGAAACTGAAAATTTACATTTTCCTAAAATCTGATCGTATGGGGCATTCATCCCAATCGCCATACTGTAGTCGGCGCGCCTGTATATTATGCTACTACGGCATAAACCTTATATGGAAACACTTAATGTATGGATTATCTCCGCCAATGTGATAAAATAGTTAACTAGACAAGTACCAATATTTACAATAATAGTTTCGAAAATTTAAGGTCTCGTTCATATCAGGAAGTAGCGTCACATTAACTTGTTTTTATTTTAAATTCAAAGAATGTACCAAACAGGTTTTACTGCAGAGCGAATAAAATCCACGTTGAAATTATGATGATAATAATAAAAACGCATGGTAAATACTGCGTCTTCAAATTCGTCGTTTAATAAACAATTAAGTTCACTTAAAATCAATAAAGAATTGTAGCGCATTTTGGGATTTTTAAGAGTTTTCTGAAAGAATAATGTTGTGAGATGATGCTAAAGTGCTAAGCGAATCGAATTGAAAAAAATCTTAAAAAAGCCTCTTTTTGCGTCCACCCTACTTTTACAGCCTATGTTTATATCTTATCTTAAGAGCACACCTTAATAGTGATAAGATTGTGGTAAGAAACCATACGTCGTTGTGTGCTTCTCCGTACTAGCGAAAACACAATGTGTGTGTAATACACACTGTGTATAGTTAGAACGTAGTCAGGTTTCCCACTCAAAGTGGGAACGCACCATATGCTACGAAGTAGCAGTGTCAAATTTCAGGCACCACTGACGACGTGTGTAAAAAGTGTAGTATCCTGGTATCTATAGGAAAAATTGGATACCGGGAAAATCCAAATGACCGGGAAGAAAAACATCCGTACGTATCAGAATAAATGTGTATGAATAGTGTGAATAGTATGAATAGTGTATGAAATTAGGTCCACTTGAAATTGTATTAGAAATTGCCGAAAGAGCAATATTGCAAAACCCGTCCGAAGAAACGACGCAAAAAACCTCTCCAAATCCCTAAAAAAACCTAAAATTTAAAATAAATTTCCAAAAAAAGTTTGACGAAAAATCAAAAACAAATTTTTTCACACAAAAACATTTTTTTATGTACTCGGGCCGATCTCAGAACTGATCTAGAGCACTTAGGAGAGGCCTCTAACTAACACTTCTATACAAAAAAGTTCGCCTCTTTTGACCCTCGATGGTCGCGTGGTCCTTGGGTGGTAAGTTTGGCCCACACTAAGAACACTACAGCCCGAACGATTCAACAGATTTTCTATAATTTAATTTTTGATGATTTTCTGATGTCCATATCTTTTATTTAAAACCTTCCATAGCGATTTCGGTTCTAATTTCGCAGAGATTTAAGTGAAAAAGTTTCACTTTCAAAAAACCAGGTTTTTGACAACTTTTTCGACTGGAGCTTCGAAAGTTTTCAACCGATTTTGCTTAAATTCAATCCCTTGATTCATTTTTAGATTATCTTTCAGGAAAAAAACAGGAGTTCGAAAATCGGATAAGATTTACTCGATTTATGTAGAAAAAACACGCTGGGCCCTACAACCAAAAAATAAATTTACCAACTAAGAGGTTAGTTGACTTTATGCGCATGCGCACAAAAAAATTTTTTTTTTCATTGGACAGTAGCAATGAAAAAAAATCAACTAACTTCTTAGTTGATTTTGCGCATGCACATAAGTCAACTAAGCTCTTAGTTCGTTAATTTATTTTTTGGTTGTAGTACAAATTCAGTTTTACAGCCCTGGCTGAGTCCAAAAGCTCAGAATTAAAAAAAAGTTTCTTCCATAAATTGTGAGGCATAAGCAGACCTTCCAAGTTATGAAAATCTGAAAAGATTTACTCAAGTTATGTACAAAAAACCAAAAAACGACTCAAACGGTCCCAGCTCAGCGGCCCTTGGGCCGACAACGCCCAAATTGAGTCCAATAAAAGATTTTTCAATTATCAGGAAGAACATTTTTAGAGCCGTACGAAAAACGTAGTGCTTCGAAAATGGCTCTATTTCGTTTACATCGACGTTTGTAACCAGTCGAATTTCGATCCGGGAGTAGGGGTGAGCATCGATCATGGTCCTTACTCAACGCGATAACTCGAGTAAAACTCAACCGATTTTCAAAAACTTTTTTTTCCCTGAAAGGTAATCAAAAAATATTTTATTGGATTGAATCTTGGCACTGTCGACCCAAGGGCACCCAAGCTACGGCCGTTTAAGTAGTTTTTAGTCTTTTGTACATAACTCGAGTAAATCTTTTCCGATTTTCAAATTTTTGTTTTGTTTGAAAGATCTAAGAATGACCGACAATTTATAAAAGAAACTTTGCCTGGGCTTAGGGCTCAAGTGGGCCTCATGGCGGTCCTAAGTTCGGCCCTAGCCCAAAAAATGGTTTTTTGCTATGTTGCAGAGAAAATTGAGGAAGGCATTTTTGAGGGTCAATTTTGCGCTTTCGGAAAATATTTTTACACCGTTTCTTCGGACTTCAATATTGTCCTATCGGTAATTTGCAATACAATTTAATGTGGACGTAAGGCAATATTTAATTAAATATGTTCGAGTCTTTTCGTAACATCAACTCTGTTTGCCGCATCTACTCTGATACGTAGACCCATACGAAGAACGAAGTTCTTCGAAAAGGGATCTTATGCGTTTACCACGGCGTTGTAATCATTCGAATTTCGACCTGGAAGTAGGGGAAGCACGGGTATGGATGACGAATAAGTAATAAAACATATGAAGGGATCCGTACGTATCAGAATAGATGTGGCAAACAGAGTTGAAGTTACGAAAAGACTCGAACGTATTTAAGTCAATATTGCCTTAACTCTTAAGTGTATGAAATTACGTCCACATTAAATTGTATTGGAAATTGCCGAGAGGGCAATATTGAAACAACCGTCCGAAGAAACGGTGTAAGAAAAAACTTTCGAAAGTTCAAAATTGACCCCCAATTGGACAAAAATGTACATCTTAATTTTTTCTACAACATAGCAAAAAACCATCTTTTTGTCTAGGGCCAACAATTTGTAGAAGAAACTTTTTTGAGATTATGCTCTGGGATATAGCTAGGGCACTAAAAACGAGTCTCATATTTTTTGTACATAACTCGAGTAAATCTCTTCCGATTTTCAAATTTTGTTTGATCGAAAGGTCTAGGACTGTATCTCGTTTTATGGAAGAAATTTTTTTGATTAGAAAACCTTGGACTCAGTCACTGAGTTTCTACTAGGGCCCAACGTCTTTGCTTACATAAGTTGGATAAAT
Source organism: Pseudolycoriella hygida (assembly GCA_029228625.1). Lineage (NCBI taxonomy): Eukaryota > Metazoa > Arthropoda > Insecta > Diptera > Sciaridae > Pseudolycoriella > Pseudolycoriella hygida. The sequence continues at coordinate 98,272,631 of CM055404.1, read as the reverse complement.
CCTAACTGATTTTGTTGATTCTTTTTCTACTTGAGAGGTAATCGAGTACCGAATTATATTCAAAAACAAATTTGGACTCGATGTCTGTGTTTAGGGTTGAAGTGGGCCTCAGGTCTGTCCTTAGGTCGGATGTTGCAGAGCAAATTGAGGGAAACATTTTTGTCTATGGAAGTATGTGTCCGAGGCATTTTCTTATGGCCCAAGGTCAGTCAAAAGGTCTGCCCTAGACAAAAACATATGAAGGGAACCGTACGTATCAAAATAGATGCGGCAAACAGAGTTTATGTTACGAAGAGACTCGAACGTATTTAAGTAAATATTGCCTTAACTCTTTAGTTTATGAAATTGCGTCCACATTAAGTTGCATTGGAAATTGCCGATAGGGAAATATTGCAAAATCCGTCCGAAGAAACGGTGTAAAAAAACTTTTCCGAAAGCACAAAATTAACCCCCAAATATAGAAAAATGTTCTTCTCAATTTTCTCTACAACATAGAAAAAACCAATTCCTGGGCTAGGGTGCCGACCCAAGGCCCTAAGTAGAGGCCTCGGACACACAATTCCACAGCCAAAAATGTTTCCATCAATTTCCTCTGCAACATAGGAAAAAAATTTGTTTCTGTTTAGGGCTGACCTTAGGACCGACATAGCCCACTTGAGCCCTAAGTACAGGCAAAAGTTTCTTTCATGAACTGTCGGTCATGCCTAGATCTTTCAAACAAAAAAAAAATTTTTGAAAATCGGAAAAATTTAACTCGAGTTATTTACAAAAAACACGTAAAGCCCTAGCAGAGACTCGGTTTTAGTGCCCGGGCTAAGTCCAAGGACTCAAATTCAAAAAAATTTCTTCCATAAATTGTCAGCTGTGCTCACGCCTTTCAAGCAAAAAAAAAATTTGAAAATCGAAAAAGATTTGCCCGAGTTATGGACAAAAAACACATAGAGCCCTAGCAGAGACTCGATTTTAGTGCCCTAGCTAAGTCCAAGGACTCAAATTCAAAAAAGTTTCTTCCATAAATTGTCGGCTATGGCCGCCCAGGTCTTTCAAAGAAAAAAAAATTTGAAAATCAGAAAAGATTTACTCGAGTTATGTACAAAAGACCAAAAATCACTTAAACGGCCCTAGCTTGGTGGCCCTTCGGCCGACACTGCCCAGATTCAATCCCATAAAAGAATTTTCGATTACCTTACAGGGAAAGAAAAGTTTTTGAAAATCGGTTGAGTTTTACTCGAGTTATCGTGTTGACAGACGGGCGGACGGACGGACGAACATTGTTTTTATTGCTGATTCGTCATCTAAGGACCATGATCGGTGCTCTTCCCCTACTCCCGGGTCGAAATTCGAATGGTTACAAACGTCATGGTAAAGGAATAAGTAGAGATGAGCGGGTCGCTCGAAACTATGAAAAACCCGACCCGAACCCGGCCCGAACCCGAACCCGAATTGTTTTTATCGGGTTCACGGGTTTCGGGTTTCGAAAATTTTAATCGGTTCGGGTTCGGGTCGGGTCGGGTTTCCGTATAATTTTTTTCGGGTCCCTGTCTTTTATTTAAATTTCAGATTTTGCAGCGCTGACGTAAATTTCATATCTAAAAAACTCGTCTCAAACCACTAAAGACTTTCAGTTAGTACTAGATTGAGCATACTCATTTCATTGTTTATGATGATTTATGAATAATCATAATATTCTAGATGTTAGTCGGACTTAGTATGCCTCTGCATTTATATCCAAGTCAATGCTGATACAGCCAAATCAATTTTAGTAGAGCATTCCAGTTACTTGTTTCAATGTGTGACATATGCGCAGACTGATATTTGCTCATCTTTTGACGAAGTGTTTGCCCTATATTTTAAGTTCGATGAGCTACAAAGTATTTTATACAGGAATAAAGTGTGAACGATAAGTCAATTGATAACGAGTGAAAACGAGCCTAGTCCGAACGATGAATTTTCTGGTGATTTTCAAACTAATTGTCAATTGTAACTGACAATTAATTTTAAATTGACTAGGGTCGGTCGGTCCTAAGGTCGGCCGTAGACAAAAAAGGGTTTTTTGCTATGTTGTAGAAAAAATTGAGATGAACATTTTTGTCTATTTGGGGGACAATTTTGTACTTTCGGAAGGCTTTTTAGACCCGTACGAAGAACGAAGCTCTTCGAGAAGGGGTCTTATGCGTTTACCACGACGTTTGTAACCAGTCGAATTTCGACCCGGGAGTAGGGGAGGAGCACCGATCATAGTCCTTAGGTGAAGAATCAGCAATAAAAAAAATGTCCGTACGTCCGTCCGTCTGTCAACACGATAACTCGAGTAAAGCTCAACCGATTTTCAAAATCTTTTTTTTCCCGAAAAGTTAATCGAAAAATCTTTTAAAGGTTTGAATCTGGGCACTGTCGGCCAAATGGTCATCGAGCTAGGGCCGTTTAAGTGATTTTTGGTCTTTTGTACACAACTCGAGTAAATCTTTTCTGATTTTCAAAGTTTTTTTGTTTGAAAGACCTGGGCATAGCCGACAATTTATAAAAGAACCTTTTTTGAATTTGAGTCCTTGGACTTAGCTGGGGCACTAAAAACGAGTCTCTGCTAGGGCTCTATGTGTTTTTTGTACATAACTCGAGTAAACTTTATCCGATTTTCAATTTTTTTTTGTTTGAAAGATCTAGGCATGCGTAGAGCTCAAGTGGGCCATGTCGGTCCTAAGGTCGGCCCTAAAAACAAATATTTTTTGCTATGTTGCAGAGGAAATTGAGGGAAACATTTTTGGCTATGGAATTGTGTGTCCGAGGCCTCTACTTAGGGCCCTAGGTCGGTACTAAGGTCGATCCTATCCCAAAAAAATGGTTTTTTCTATGTCGTAGAGAAAATTGAGTAGAACATTTTTCTATATTTGGGGGTCAATTTTGTGCTTTCGGAAAGGTTTTTTACATCGTACACGGGACGTAATTATAGGTACACTTAAGAATTAATGCAATATTTACTTAAATACGTTCGAGTCTTTTCGTAACATCAATTCTTTTTGCCACATCTATTCTGAACGTATGGGTAACTTCATATGTTTTTTCGTGAACATTCCTTTCATAATGAGGTTTTTCGTGCAGTGTTGTATAGAAAAAAGAAGCCAACTTTTCTGTTCATGGAGGTATGGATCAGAGGCCTCTGCTAATTGCTCTAGGTCGGTTCTAAATTCTGGGGTTGGTAGCCCTGGGCGTGCCCTAAGTTAAGGGTCTGGACAGATTTTTTGCGCCGTTGCTTCGGACGGGTTTTTCAACATTGCCCTTTCGGCAATTTCCAATCCAATTTAATGAGGGCGTAATTGCACATACTTAAGAGTTAAGAGTATTTACTTAGATACCTTCGAGCCTTTTTGCAGCATGTATTCTGTTTGCCACACCTATTCTGATGCTGCATATGTCTTCTCTACAACACTACACATAAACCCTCATTATCAAAGGAATGTTCACGAAAGCGTGAGTTGGGCCCACACAATGGACTCTATAGCCCGAATCACTCGACTGATTTTCACTAATTTAATTTTCGTGATTTGCTGATTAGATGTTCATATCTTTCATTCAAAACCTTGAATAGCGATTTGCGTTCTAATTTCGCAGTGACATAAGTGAGAAAGTTCCACCAACCTTAAAAAAACCACGTTTTTAACCACTTTTTCGACCGTAACTTCGAAAGTTTGCAACCGATTTTGCCTAAATTCAATCCCGTTCTTATTCTCTGATTATTTGATTACCTTTCAGGAAAAAAAATTTTTACAAATCGGATAAAATACACCCGATTTATGTAGGAAAAACACGTTGGGCCCTAGGAGAGACTCAATTTTAGGGCCCTGGCTGAGTCCAAAAGTTCAAAATAAAAAAAATCTCATACGTTGTGAGGGATGCCCAACCTTTCAAACAAAAAAACATTTATGAAAATGGGAGAAGATTTACTCGAGGTTTGTACAAAAGACCAAAAATCACTTAAACGGCCCTAGCTCATTGTCCCTTGGGCCGACGATGCCTTTATTCAATCCCGAAAAAGATTTGTTAATTACCTTTCAGGGAAAAAAAGTTTTTGAAAATCGGTTGAGTCTCACTCGAGTTATCATGTTGATAGACAGACAGACGGGCATTTTTTTTATTGTTGATTCGTCATCTAAGGATCATGATCGAAGCTCCCCCTACTCCCGGGTCGAAAATGGAGTGGTTACAAACAACGTGGTAAACGCATAAGACCCCTTCGTACGGGTCTGAAAATCTCAAATACTACACTCGCAACTTTTAGGCTTCCTAGCAAATGTGTGTATTGTAATGATATTTTCACCACCGGGAAATTCGGTCTAATTTTACGGTGTACCGGGAAAACCATTCATTTTTAAGGTATTGACTGATGTTGATATTTTTCTGAATATGCAAAGCCTTCCGGGTATTTGATTGCTCCCAAAAGGCGACTAAAGGCGGGGGTGAAATTCAAACAAATAACTAAAAAATCGAATACCATTTTTTATTCTTCTCAAAAATCAGTGAAAACAACGCTCATGCTTCAATTTCAATTTTTCCTTTTTCCGAATTCGTGTTTTCAAAACAAAATCGATAGTTCAGCCTTTTACTTATTTTTGGATATACCTTGTCGATGAAACAGGCGTCCAAGAAACATGCCAAAAATAAAAGTAAATCCTACCGCTGTGATTCCCAACACCATAAAATATCGACGAGCTGGTGATGTAGCTACCTGAGAATAAAGCTGCCCTAAGTCTTCTGGAGCACGAGCGATTAACTGAAGAAATAAATATATTTTTTTAAAAAATAGAGTAAAACGTTGCAAAAGGAAGTCTTTACCGGGGCTGCATTTCTGAACATTTCCATACGTTTTTCTAACTTAGATTTACAGTCCGGTTCTAAAGCCTTCGACTCATCGGCTAGTATCACTTGAAGACATTTTAACACTGAAAAAGTATCGTTTGGTCAACTTCAATCGTGAAAGTGATTAACGCACCCACTAACTCACAAACTAGATTACTTAAGGTGAAGCGAACCATTGACTAGTGCTTACGAAATTGATAACATTTTGTATGAACTTTGTCGCAATCTAGAGAAAAGCATTTGCTTTTCCAAAGAATCAGTGGGTGCGTTTCATACCCAAATATATTTTCGAACAAAGAAACTTACACCGTCCATTTCCACTAGGCACATTCGAACAATATTTCAATAAATCTACAGTGCAAGCCCGTTGAAGAAGAGGATCAACGTGAATATCCGCCTTTGCCTCTTGAATCAGCGTCGCCACTTCGAACTTGCATTCATGGTTCATGATTTTATGATTTAAAAATGCCATTTTCAAACATTCTTCAACTTCACCATACTCTTCTACATCATCCTTCGGATTACATAAAATCGAAATTTCGGCATTGCACACGGTTTTGAGTAGTGGATTTAGCTTATAATTTAAAGCTTGCTCATGTAACACTTCGGTCATTTGTTGTTCACATTTCTTAGTTAGCTTTCCTTCGCGGAACTTCGATTTCAAACAACCAACCACCTTACCATTGAGCTCCTCATTCTCTTTGGCCGATGCAACAATGGCTGTACAAAAATCGGCAATATTCTGCGAACATGCGGTCTGCAGCATTGGGTTGAAACGATAATCCATATTTTGTTCGATCATTCGATTAACGACTACTAGCCTACAAACTCCATCAAATAGTGGCTCATCTTTATGAATTTTTAGACATTCCAATGCCTTTGAGGTGTCGGTGTCATGACAGTATTGCCGAATCATATCGCGGCACGAATTTAGTAAAGTGTAATCTGTAGCGCTATCTGTTAGCTCCGATTTTCTTATAGCAAATATGGCGTGTCGACACACTGGTCCTAGATTTTCGTGCTGATTTTGTAAACATTCCAAAACCTTTAAAGATCGGAAGGTATTAAGTTCAAGTCAATTTTAGCAACCAAAGTCTAATGGGTCTGAGAGATGCGGGAAAAGATTGAAATGCAAAAATTGTTAAAAAAAAAGCCGAAATTTTTGTTTGATTTAAAATGTAAGGAAATAGAATTTCGCCGCAAAAGCATAATCGTTTGGCACACCTCTCCACATGATATGCGACAGCTATATCGCTTTTAGGACCCATAGACTTTATGCAACGATCAACAAAGAAAGCGATGAATTCCGAAAACCAAATGAATGAACAAAACACTTGCATTTTTCTTATTCACCTGCCCGGCACTGTTCGGAACGTTTGAACAATATGTTTTGATGTCCTCCTTGCATGCACTTTTCAATTTTGGATCGAAATCAATATTTTCCCGCTGTTGGTACAATTGAGCGCGAACTTGTTGCCTACATTCTTTCGGAATTGTGTGTCGCTGTCCTTTCAACGTGTCGTTTCGCATCACTTCGCTGAAATCGATTTACGCGTTCCAATGAAATGCATCATTTTTTTCGGGAATAAAGGGCTTACCTCAAACACTCGACAACATCATATTTGGTGTTGCTGTTCGGACAGAACCTCATGACATGAGGTCGACATGCCTCCTTGAACTTGTAGGTAAAGTGGTAATTCTTCAACGAGGTGATCTGAAAATGTTCGATAACAGCGCGGCATTTTATGTTCTGACGAAAATTGGCATCATTTTTGTGCGCAATCAAACATTCCATCATGTCGCCTTCATCTTTACCACTTTTTAAGATCGCATCACAATGCCTTTCCATCTCGTTACGGCAATGGGCCATTATGATTGGATTTAATTCGATGTGGGCAGCTTCCTCTTCAGTGTATGAGTTCACGGCGGTCTGTACATTGAATGTTTTTTAGGAAGAGAGTCGTGTAAAAAAACAGATGTGCGACATACCTTACATCTCTGGACCAACTTGTCTAAGTTGTCCTGCAAACATTGCATTTCCTCGCCTTTCTGGGTTTTATCAAAGCAGAAGTTAGCCAAATCGTCGATGCACTAAAACTTCCATTTTTTAGTTATTGAATTCGGTAATACGGAGAACCTCAATAAGAACACTCAGACAGGGAAGACACCTTTTTCACTAGCGACCTCATCTGGATTTGTACGCATACAGACAATGATATGGGGATGTCAATTTCGAATTCATTCATTTCATAGTTGAGTCTGTTAGGTTTATTCAAACTGTCAAACTGATGTTTTAAACGTCAAATATTTAGACTGAGGTGTAATATTGAAGTTGAAGCTGATTGGCATCCTTCTTTACAAATTTACCTGAATTTTTTTCTTCCTCCTTTATAAGCTTTTTGTTACCTCTATTGTCAATGAATTCTTCATTAACCTCAAAATAAGTCATATTTCTATATATCATCGCTCCCTTAATTCCGAATTTGAGTCACAATTTACATACGAAGAATTGGCAGAAATTTTAATGACAAAAAATCTACTGCCACTGACAATTTTACGTACGATCAAATTAAGGCTTTCCCCAGGGGATTGGAGGAAAAACTATTAGAGGTAATAAATAAACTATGGGATGATAAAAATTCCCGGAAACATTAAGGGAAATATTATTGGTTTTGATCCCAAAACCAGGAAGGGATTACGCGAAACTGAGCAGCCATCGCCCAATTTCCTTATTGTCGGTTTTTCTAAAAATGATCATCCCGTTGCTAAAAGCAAGATTAATCAAATGGTTTGAGGAAAAGGGTCAACTTCCGCAAACCAGTTATGGTTTTGGCAATAAAAAGATCTGCCATAGACTGTCCTAATCATTTTATTATGTCCATGTCCATACATGAAGTGAGGGAAAAAAATTACGAAACAATGGACGTATTTATAGACTTGGAAGACACAGTTATTAAGGTAAATTTACTGAAGCTGGGAGAAATTTTTAATAAAATGCAAATACCAAATAAAATTACAGAATGGGTTGTTAATTGTTTGAAAACAAGGAAACTGACCATAGAAACTAATGAGGGCTCTATCAAGAACACGACCACTCGTGGAATGCCACGGGGGGATGTCTTGAGCCCAATCATATTCGTACTGTATACGATGGTAATTTTCAATTACAAATCGGTAAACTCTAAGATATTCCAATTTGCGGATGATATTGCAATATTGGCATGAGGCCCTATATTTTGGAAGCCAGGGAACATTTGCAAAACACGATGAACAAATTTATGGAAGTGATAGATTGTAGATATGAGAATTAGCAAATATAAAAAAAAGCACTACGAAAACCAGATTCTGACCTTTTCTAATGGTTAATCGACTTAATACAGTGGGTCAATGAAGTACGCTAGTTAGGTATATGGCTAGATGAGCATTTCAACTATAAAACCTAAACCTAGTAAACATATGGATCACCGAACATTGTGAGATCCCTGGGAACGAATGACTTGGCAGGTCTGTGAGTCGAGAACATTATTGAGGAAGAAATCCCTATGACATATTCTGATGCACTAAATGGTGTGAAATTGTCTTTTATGAAGGAATGGCAGGAGCAATATGACGTAGAGATGGGAAATAAGGGAAGGGTCTATTATAAAGTTTGCTTGCACGTTGCTCTAACCCATTGGTTCTGTAAACTGCCTATTTCAGGCCTGACAATCAAGATTGTCAATAGGCTCATGTCTGGGCATGGTCTCTGTGACAAAAAGTTATTTCTCTTTGGTAGAAAAGACAACCCTTTTTGTGACGCATGCAAAATGGATGATACTATGGATCATAAAATATTTAAATGTTTAAAATACCAAACTCAAAGAAAAGATTATGCAACGGTTAACACACGTAATAGTTTTGAAGAAATATATGATTCATATCCAAACCAACAAAAATTAGTAAACTTTTACAGAGAAATCACGCAGTTCTACAGCCAAACAGGACAATCCTTTCAGACACTATTGGACTGGGACATTACAGACAGACACACAGGCGTACCCCCGGGAAATAGTAAAATATTTCAAGCAATGGGCTCTGGCCTGCTTAAAAAAAGGTATAATATTATGCGAGAAATCAAATCTAAAAGAAAAATTTTCTCCATAAGAATCAAATGAGTAGGGTACATGCACTAGTTATCGGCCATGTAGTAGTCTCCGGCCAAACCATAGTTTCACTAGCCACCTGGTGCTGGCCGGAGACTACTACATGGCCGATACTGGTGCATTTACCCCATTCATTTGACTCTTATCAGAATAGATACTGCAAACAGAGTTGATGTTACGAAGAGACTCGAACGTATTTAAGTAAAGGGGTCATTAATATAATGACCCCTTTAATATTGCCTTAACTCTTTAGTGTATGAAATTGCGTCCACATTAAGTTGTATTGGAAATTGCCGATACGGCAATATTGAAAAACCCGTCCGAAGAAACGGTGTAAAAAAACCTTTCCGAAAGCACAAAATTCACCCCAAAATATAGAAAAATGTTCTACTCAATTTTCTCTACAACATAGAAAAAACCATTTCCTGGGGTAGGGTCGACCTTCGTACCGACCTAGGGCCCTAATTAGAGGTCTCGGACACACAACTCCATAGCCAAAAATGTTTCCCTCATTTTCCTCTGCAGCATAGCAAAAAAACTTGTTTTTTGGTTAGGGCCGACCTTAGGACCGACATGGCCCACTTGAGCCCTAAGCACAGGCGAAAATTTCTTTTATGAACTGTCGGTCATGCCTAGATCTTTCGAACAAAAAAAAAATTTGAAAATCGGAAAAAATTTACTTGAGTTATGTACAAAAAACACATAGAGCCCTAGCAGAGACTCGTTTTTAGTGCCCCAGCTAAGTCCAAAGACTCAAATTCAAAAAAAATTCTTCCATAAATTGTCGGCTGTGCTCAGGTCTTTCAAACAAAAAAAATTTATTAAAATCGGAAAAGATTTGCCCGAGTTATGGACAAAAAACACATAGAACCCCAGCAGAGACTCGATTTTAGTGCCCTAGCTAAGTCCAAGGACTCAAATTCAAAAAAGTTTCTTCAATAAATTGTCGGCTATGCCCATAAAAAAATTTTGAAAATCAGAAAAGATTTAATCGAGTTATGTACAAAAGACCAAAAATCACTTAAACGGCCCTAGCTTGGTGGTCCTTGGGCCGACAGTGCCCAGATTTAATCCCATAAAAGGTTTTTGAAAATCGGTTGGGTTTTACGCGAGTTATCGTGTTGACAGACGGACGGACGGACATTTTTTTATTGCTGATTCGTCATCTAAGGACCATGATCGGTGCTCCCCCCTACTCCCGGGTCGAAATTCGACTGGTTACAAACGTCGTGGTAAACGCATAAGACCCCTTTTCGAAGAACTTCGTTCTTCGTACGGGTCAAAAAGGCAAGTTGAAATATTTAGAAATTTATTTAGTTAAGTATTTGTTGCAAAGTTAATGCAACGAAGTAAGTTTTTGAGTCGTGCGATTGAGTTGATGGTGAAATAGTATAGTTTAATCCGGAGAAAATTGTGCCAAGGAGGTAAAACTTATATATTTTACCAGAGCCATATAATCAATTTTCAATGTGAAACTTATTATCATTTTAGCTACAATTGCGTTAGGTGTGAGAGAATAATAATCGGATCGAAATAGTCTAGATAAGTTGTCGATTACGATTTACCGAGTAAGGATTTGAATTTGTTATTTACTAGCAGTTTAAATATTTGAGGTTATGAATCTAGATTTCCGAACACCAGCAATCGCCCGATCTCAAGAGTTGAGCTAATTAGGAGAGTAGAGGAGGATACTAAAAGTAAGAAAATATTTACAATTTAGCTAAGAATATCAGCTAAAGAAATTTTGTAAATTTCAGAAAATTTGAAGTAGTCCTACGCATTGAAATAAATTGTTAAGTTTGAAAAACGATTTTGCATTTCATCGAGGCGCTGACGATACTATCAGATTTATCTCAACTCTACCAAGGCTCCTAAATTCAACAACAGCCCTAGTCAGTTGGGCAACAAAATTGGTCCTTCGATGAATAGGAGGTTGGAGTCGAGGCTTCCGACCTGGCTCTGGGACACATGACTGCGAGCGATTGTGAAAATTATTGCAACGAAAGCTGAAGAAGGTACAACGTGCGGTCTCATTCGGATGGGACGCCTTCGGCAACGACTCGGAAACGGATAAAGGATATGAGAATTCGAACATGGAATGTGAGATGTCAGACTTACAGAATTTGAGGATTAACAAAACTGACAAATGAATTGAAGAAGGCCAAAATCGACTTTGCAGCTATTCAAGAGAGTGGATATAATAAAGACTCACAAATTTCCCGCTATAATGGTTACATCGCCTTTCATAGCAGCAAAATTCGAGACCATGTACTTGGTACTTCCTTCCTGGTAACTAGAAAATTTGAACATCTGGTTCTAAACTTCCGAAAAGTCAACGAGGGATTATGCGTGCTACGAATTGAAGGCCGTTTTAAGAACTACTCCCTAGTTAATGTACACACGCGACATAATGAATCGTCAGACATAGTCAAGGACGAATATTATCAACTGCTCGCAAATGTCTACGATGACTACCGGCACACGAAATCAAAATCGTTTTGTGGAGATTTCAACGCCAAAGTGGGTAAAGAGGAAGTGTTCAGACCAACAATTGGAAGATACAGTCTGCATGACGAAACGAATGAAAACGGACAGCGCATGATTCATTTCGGCTGAAAGAAACCTTGTAGTGAAAAGTACCTTCCACCAACATAAAAGCAGACATCTAGCTACCTGGAAGCACCCAGTGACAACTTGTCACCTAATCAAATTGACCACCTATTGATTAGCAGAAGACACCTCACTGATGTAATTGACGTCAAAACATGTGGGAGAGCAAATGTCGACTCTGATCACTATCTTGTGGTGTCAACACTGCGATCACATCTTGCCCGGTTTCATAATGGCCAACGAGAAACTGTACGGCGTTTTGCAGTGGACAAGCTAAGAGATCCACAGATAGCGGCGACATATGCTGAAAACATTAGCTTTGTTTCAATAACTACAACAAGCTCAACCATGATACTCCTCCCGAATGGCAACCGGTGAGTAATCAAACAAGAAGCAACCAACACCTTAGGATATCAGAGCCCTAATGACTTCAATACCTGCTTTGATGCGGAGTGTGCTGATGTTACAGAACGTAAAAACACTGCGCGATTAAGAAAGGAAACTGCAAGAACGAGAGAACAGAAAGTGACTGCAGATGCGAGATACAAAGAACTGAGGAAGGAGGAAAAACGTTTGCACCGGCGCAAGAAGAGAGAGCTCGAAGATAGGACGCTACTTCAGCTAGAGAGATTGTGTAGCGCAAATTAGTCACGAAAGTTCTATAAACGTATAAACAATCAAAAGAAAAAAAATCAAAGGAAAGGATTCAACTCCCGAATAATCATCTGCAAAGCAGTAAACGGAACGTTCCTTACTGCAAGACATGATGTCTTGGAGAGAGCATTTTGATGCATTGTACAACGGGCATGATGATGTGACTGATGATAGCGATGTTTCCTTTCTTGACGACGACGGTCGTATCGTAGCAGCGCCAATAGTGGAGGAAGTGTCAGCAGCAATTACCTCACTCAAGAACAACAAAGCTTCCGGTCCCGATAATATTCCAGCGGAACTGCTGAAGATGGGTGGTGAGGAATTGTCAAAAGTGATGTATGATTTAGTAAAACGAATATGGAACACGGAAAACTTGCCTGACGAGTGTTAGAGGGTGCCATTTCAGCTCTACACAAAAAAGGCGATAAAACCGAATCCGAAAACTACAGCGGAATTGCCTTGCTGAACACGGCTTACAAAGTTTTTGCTCGAGTGCTATTCGAAAGACTAAATCCATGGGCTGAAAGTGTCATTGGGGACTATCAAAGCGGATTCAGACGAGATCGCTCAACAACTGACCAAATATTCACCCTTCGTCTGATTCTGCAAAAGGGCAGATAATTTCAAGTCCGGACATACCATCTTTTCATCGACTTCAAACAAGCTTACGACAGGACCAAGCGTATGGAATTGTATGAGGCGATGAAGTAGCTGGGCTTAGAAACAAAGTATATTCGTCTTGTGAAAGCGACATTGGGTGGCACCAGATGTCGTGTCAAGGTGCAAAACGACATGTCAGATGTGTTTACTGTTAGAGAAGGACTGATGCAGGGAGATGCTTTATCTTGCTTACTCTTTAACTTGGCTTTGAAAATGGCAATGACACGTGCTGGTATCCAAACCAACAAAACGCTGGTGAATGGAACAGTTCAAAATCTGGGCTTTGCAGACAACTTGGACCTCGCCAGTCGTACACATGCAGCAGCAGTTGACACTTTCACAAATCTGAAAATCCAAGCTGAGAGGATGGGTTTGATGATAAAGGAGTCTAAAATCAAGTACACGAAGACCGAGCCGAATCCGGTAGCCAATTAACAAGGAGACACAATATGCATTGGAGAGTTCAACCTCGAGGTGGTGGATGAGTTCATTTATCATAGAGCGCTAATACGGTCAGACGATGATAATACACCTGAAATTGACAGACGTATCATGGCGGCAAGCAGATGTTATTATGGTCTAATTAAACATCTACTCTCAAAGTTAATATCGAAGAAATCAAAGTGCCATATTTACAAAACACTTATCCGTCCAGTATTGATCTACGGATGCGAATCTTGGGCGATGAAAAAAAGTGATGAACAGTTGCTCCTAAAGTTTGATCGCAAGGTACTCCGCATATTTGGAGCGAAAGGTGGCGACGGCGATATAACTTTGAATTGGAACGTGATTTTGGTGAACCGGATATAGTGGCAGTGGTAAAAGTCCAAAGGTGGAAAGGACACTTAGCACGCATGAATAAAAACAGAGCCCCCTAAAAGTTATTCCGTAACGATCCAGAAGGGCGAAGAGGAGTTGGTCGCCCAAAACTTCGATGGATTGATAGCGTCGAACAAGATCTTCGCACGCTCGGAATAAGAAACTGGCAAAGAAACGACAGGCCAAGGCCCACAAGTGGCCGTAGCGCTGAAACTAAAGTAAGTACCCTACAAAGATTTTTCTTTCATCTTACATACTTTTCTAATCAAATATTACCAGTATCGTCACAAACATTTTGGACTTATTCTCCCTAACTGCTCGTTTACTTTATAGCGTTGACGTTTAAAACGTCGTTTTGCCAGTTGGAATAGTACGACTTTTGATCCCAGCAAACTAAATTATTTGTGACCAGTCTATTGGAAGGAGCGGCTAGTGTCGAGCGTACTTACATACCTAGACACTTTAATAGAACCGTAGTGTAAAAAAATCGGGCCCGGGGAAGTAGTGCAGGGGTTAGGAACGCCAGACATGAGAGTGCCGGATATGAGAGCTGGAAGTTTATACGTGAGAGAGAAAATCCGAGAAGGTTTGTGACAAAATGTATAAGTTTGGGCATTTTTTCTAAGGCATCTTACCTGATCCTCAACTTCTGGAATTAAATCAACTGAAATAGCTCGTTGACGCATAACGCGTTTAATTTCCTAAAAAAGAGACATTCTCTGGAACTAAAAGCAATCGAATCTAAATTGTTGCTATACCTGGAAGCATTCCTCTTTTAACTGGACAGTTTTGTCGGGGTGGAAGGCCATTCTATACAAGCAAGGTAAAATTAATGGGCCCCTATCCGGATCCATCGGTGCATTGTCTGCATCATCCCATGAGGGCTTAGCATGACATAGTTGAACAGCATCAGCCTTGCAATTTCTATAAAGGGCAAGGAATCATTTATGGGATTTAGAATCGTCGAAACAATTTCTCACCTGTATAGTTGTGGATCTAGTTTGAAATCACGTGCAACAAAATATTGAATTTGCATAAGGGCAACTTCACAATCAGATGTCATGAATTCTGTCCCGATTTTTTCCATTAAGCAAGACATGACTCTAGCGTCGCCGCTGTGTGCATCTCGACAAGCGATATCAACAACTGGCTTGCAGGCATTCCGCAGAACTGGATCAACTCGCCAATCTTCAGCCACATCGCTCACCTGATCATATATTTATAATCAGTAAAGAAAACGGTTTCATGGCAATAGCTTGAGTGAGGCTTTTCGATGTTTATTTAGAATGTTAATTCCTTCATCAAATTGAGAACTTGTAGATGATAGACACATATTCTCTCGAACATACGCTCCATCCACACTTCCATTTTCACACTCTATTTTACTCAAATATTTCCAAAAAAAAAAAAAGAAAGAAGGAATTTCCGCCTACCTTAATAACCATTTCTAAAGCCCTTTGACAAGTTGATGTAATCCTCCGATCTTTTTTCTTTTTCGGCCTAGCATGTTCCATCAGACAATGAATAGTTCTTCCACCAGCCTCCAAATTGTCACAAAATTTCGTGATATCGTCAGCGCAGCCAGTTAAAATTTCCGGTGAAAGTTGAAAATCTTCCATCAACAATTTCCGATGGTCATTCATTTCAGCCAGACACTCAGGAGAGATTTTCGTATTATTTTTGTGGGCTCCCTCCAAGCATAAAAGAATTTGTGCCAAACGAACATCTTTATCTTCCGAAACGCCTCGACGACATTTGTTGTTTTTAATGTCTTCTTTGCAGGCTCTGGCTAAACCTTTGCTTACTTTATAGTCGTGCGCAATCAATCTGCCCCGACGTAGTAGTTGTTCCTGACACTGCGATGACATCGCTTGATCATTTTTATTTCTTATCAAACATTTGTAAATGGCTCCAGTTCCTGGTCGAATTTCCGGACAAAATCGTCGAGCGTCTTCGGAACATGCCACGAATAATTTTTTGTCTAGTCTTACATTGTCCGACTGAAGTTCCGATAGTCGAAAGATTCCCTTTTTGCAATCGTTTGTTAAATCGTCGATCCTATTTTGAAGACATGCCAAGGTTTCACCTTGTGATAACGTGTTCCTGTCGGTGCTTAATCGTCCACAGCCATTTGCCTCGATATCACTCTCACAATCTCGCACGAATGGTCCAATAAGACGAAAATCAGAAAAAGCAACCCATTCGAGCTTCTGAATAATATTCCGACAACCTGCATTTTTTATGTCATTTTGATGGTCTAGCAAGCAAGCCAACATGTGTCCTGGCTCTTTAGTTATTTTACAGTTAAATTTGGTCACATCATTTGCACAGGATTTCTGAGTCAATTTGGCAACATTGGCGTCTTCTAGTAGCTGTTTTATTTCAAATAGGAAATACATAACTTAATAACATTAGCAGCAAGAACGTGGTAAAATAGGCAAAAATTTGAATATTTCTCAAACAAAATAGTGTTAAAAGGTTAAATGTTTATCACTGCTACCAACCTTCTTGCTCTAACCATTTAACGTAAACAGTTAAATTGCAAAAAATTATTTAAATTAACTGGTTTCCATTAACTAAATTTCCAAACAAAAATTTTACAGTCCCTACAATAAGATTAGTTCTTTTGCTGGGAATCTCTCTCAACTCTAGCTAAATTTGTATAGGGGACTGTTGTCAAAATGAGAGAAGACAAATTCAAACTATTCCGTCATCTCTCAATTATTTTCATTCATAAATGTTTAACAGCAGCCACCGAAACAAGTTAAACTAAAACTGATCTGATCTTACAAATCTCCCTTATTAATGTTTAGACCCGCTCGAGAAACCAGAGCCTATTATTTGAGAATTTTTAGACCCGTACGAAGTACGAAGGTCTGATGCGTTTATTACCACGTTTGTTACATTGTGAATTCGAAGCCGGGAGTCCAGATGACAAATCAGCGAAAAAAACAATGTCCGTCTGTCGGTCTGTCTGTCCGTCAACACGATAACTTGAGTAAATCTTGACCGATTTTCAAAAATTTTTTTTTTCCTGAAAGTTAGTCGAAAAATATTTTATGGGATTAAAACTGGGCACTGTCGGCCCAAGGGCCGTCGAGCTAGGGCCGTTTAAGTGGTTTTTGGTCTTTTGCACATAACTCGAGTAAATCTTTTCTGATTTTCATAATTTTTTTTTGTTTGAAAGACCTGGGCATAGCCGACAATTTATGGCATTTTTGAATTTGAGTCCTTGGACTTAGCTAGGGCACTAAATCGAGTCTCTGCTAGGGCTCTATGTATTTTTTGTCCATAACTCGGTCAAATCTTCTCCGATTTTCAAAATCTTTTTTTTTTTGTTTGAAAGATCTAGGCATGACCGACAGTTCATAAAAGAAACTTTTGCCTGTGCTTGGGGCTCAAGTGGGCCATGTCGGTCCTAAGGTCCAAAACAA
Source organism: Pseudolycoriella hygida (assembly GCA_029228625.1). Taxonomy (NCBI): domain Eukaryota; kingdom Metazoa; phylum Arthropoda; class Insecta; order Diptera; family Sciaridae; genus Pseudolycoriella; species Pseudolycoriella hygida. Next base: position 98,255,458 of record CM055404.1, on the reverse strand, counting down.
ATTTTTTTGCTATGTCGCAGAGGAAATTGAGGGAAACATTTTTGGCTACGAAATTGTGTGTCAGAGGCCTCTACTTAGGGCCCTAGGTCGGTACTAAGGTCGACCCTAGCCCAAAAAATGATTTTTTCCATGTTGTAGGGAAAATTGAGTAGAATATTTTTCTATATTTGGGAGTCAATTTTGTGCTTTTGGAAAAGTTTTTTTACACCGTTTCTTCGGACGGGTTTTTCAATATTGCCCTATCGGCAATTTCCTATGCAACTTAATGTGGACGCAGTTTCATACACTAAAGAGTTAAGGCAATATTTACTTAAATACGTTCGAGTCTCTTCGTGACATCAACTCTGTTTGCCACAACTATTCTGATATGTACGGGTCCCTTCATATGTTCCTATATTCTCAGTATAAGGTTATTGAATGTTGAACCGGATCGTTTATAAGTACGAGTGCCAACCAATAAAACTAATTTTGTTGTAGGTACAGTCAAACTTTTGTATGGTAATTAGCTTCAAATCACAAGTTAGCTTCACTGTTTTTTTCAGTAAACCAGCTAATAGCAAAGATACTTAGAGTATCTAGACTAGTCTTATCATGTGGGTGTTCGGACAATATATCCCCTGGATAAAATAGCCCCGGACTTAGCCCCTGGTCAAAATAACCCATAAATCTAATTAGAGTGTACATTAACTTGGATGTAGCGTTTGTAGACCGTGTAAAAGCGTCATTAAAAGCAATTACAGTAAATAAGGTAAATGAAGTAGAACATATAGGCGCTGCATGCGTATTAAATCTCACCGCAGGCGCGGGGGTAAAGCGGCATCCATTAATAACTTCTTTACATCAATTCCCAACCCTGCTACACCTCTCTAAGGACGTTGATAGTTATACTATAAAACGGACAAAATACCCTCACCCCCTCCCCTATTTTGTCCAGGGATATTTTAGCCTAGAGCCCGTATCATACAACAACGTATTGTGTTTCTCGGCTTCAATTCCGAAGCTTATTTCTTAATTTTACAAATTTTGGAGGAATGGACTTTCCCTAATTTTTGATCATTTAATGTTTAACTCAAGCCGGAATGAGACTTTCTTCGCCCTCCTACATATGTGAGCACTTGGACTTCGCTGTCATAATAATATTCTAAAAACGCCACCGTAGCACCTTAACAAATAGATAAAAATAGTTCTTGAGACGATTGCTCTTACAAAATGAATTTGATAACAACACCTAAAAACGTTGCAAATTTTCAGCGAAATTCTTTATCGAAAATGGAAATTTTTTTAGAATAAATTTTGTAAATCTGCTTGTAACCACGGATATGAAACGTGTGCAAAAATGGTTACCTAATTTAATGGAAATCAGCGAATGTCGTCGGAAGAGAATTTCAATCAAAAGGAAGAAAAAACCGCAAGAAAAAAACAGAATTTAAATTATTTATATTACCTCTGACGTATGCGACCAAATAGAATGTTGACATTCGTCGGACAGAGACTCTATTTGTGATGCAAGAAATGTTTGTATGCATTCCAAAACGACTAAGTCGTCAGCATCAGCCGGCAAATTGCTGCACAGATTTCTAATTTCTTTACATGCCGGTTCATTTATTAATTTGGTTGGACCATTGACTACGTTTCTTTTTGTTCGAAGATTTTCAACATTTTCAGCAGTTAGGAGGGTTATGTTTTTAACGAACAACAATAGTATAAATATTGCCTCAGGAATTATCATTTTTCATCACATAGATCAATTTGTTATTCTATAATTATTTAGAAATCACGGCACTCATTTTATCAACAATATTCCGAATAATATAAACTTGTTTACGATGACACCGTTGGACAAAAATGCAAGAGATGAAAATAAATGCAAATGACGTTTATAACGTCAAAAGCCAGCTCAAAGCATCAAAAACACTAGCCGTGTCACATTCATCATTTCGAGTCGGGGACAGTTCACAATAGTAACATAACTCCTTTTTAATTGTTTAGACCTAAAGTGGTCGTATGCGTTTATCACGACGTTTGTAACCAGTCGAATTTCGACCCCGGAATAGGGGAAAAGCACCGACCATGGTCCTTAGATGACGAATCAACAATAAAAAACATATGAAGGAACCCGTACGTATCAGAATAGATGCTGCAAACAGAGTTGATGTTACGAAGAGACTCGAACGTATTTAAGTAAATATTGCCTTAACTCTTAAGTTTATGAAATTGCGTCCACATTGAGTTGTACTGGAAATTGCCGATAGGGAAATATTGCAAAATCCGTCCGAAGAAACGGTGTAAAAAACCTTTCCGAAAGCACAAAATTGACCCCCAAATATAGAAAAAGGTTCTACTCAATTTTCTCTACAACAGAAAAAATCATTTTTTGGGGTAAGGTCGACCTTAGTACCGACCTGAAGCCCTAAGTAAAAGCCTCGGACACACGATTACATAGCCAAAAATGTTTCCCTCAATTTCCTCTGCAACATAGCAAAAACAATTTTTTTTTGGATTGGGCCGACCTTAGGACCGACATGGCCCACTTGAGCCCTAAGCACAGGCAAAAGTTTATTTTATGAACTGTCAGTCATACCTAAATCTTTCAAACAAAAAAAAAAATTGAAAATCGGAAAAAATTTACTCGATTTATGTACAAAAAACACATAGTGCCCCAGCAGAGACACGTTTTTAGTGCCCCAGCTAAGTCCAAGGACAAAAATTCAAAAAAGTTTCGTCCATAAATTGTCGGCTATGCTCATGTCTTTCGAACAAAAAAAAATTTATGAAAATAGGAAAAGATTTGCCCGAGTTATGGACAAAAATCATATAGAGCCCTAGCGGAGCTCCCCTCATATCGATCCTAAGGTCGGCCCTAACCAAAAAAAATTTTTTTTGCTATGTTGTAGAGAAAATTAAGGAGAACATATTTTTCTATTTGTGCTTTATTTTGGGCTTTCAAAAAAAATTTTTACACCGTTTCTTCAGACGGGTTTTTCAACATTGCCCTATCGGCAATTTCCAATACAATTTAAAGTCTACGTAAGGCAACATTTACTTAAATACGTTCGAGTCTTTTTGTAACATAAACTCTGTTTGCCACATCTATTCTGATACGTACGGTTCCCTTCATATGTTTTTTGTTTGAAAGGTTGGGTATGGCCGACAATTTATGGAAGAAACTTTTTTGAATCTGAGCGCTTTAACTCAACCAGGGCTCTAAAAATGAGTCTCTACAAGGGCCCTACGTATTTGTTGTGCATAACTCGAGTAAATCTTTTCCGATTTTCAAAAAAAAAAATCCAATCGAAAGGTCTGGGAACACCCAACAATTTGGGTCACTGGACCTAGCTATAGAGCCCTAAAGAAGCGGACCCACTAGGGCCCTACTTGTTTTTTATACATAAATCGAGTAATTTCATCCGATTTTCGTGATTTTTCTATTCGATAGGTAATGGAAGCCTTAAGAGCATGTGGGCCCGGGCAGAGCCTAAGATGGCCGCTAACGTTAGGGTGGATCGATCTAGGCAATTAATTTTGGAAAAATTCAAATATTTTGAAAACAATAAGAGATAGAAGATCGGTGTCAAAGGCAAAGTTGTTGGTTTGGGTGTGGCGCATGTCGTAATGCCTGCCAGATGGGCGCTTATGTCAGGGTGGATCGATCTAGGCAATTTATTTTGAAAAAATTCAAATATTTTGAATACTATAAGAGATAGAAGATCGGTGTCAAAGGCAAAGTTGTTGGTTTTCAATATTTATTCAAATTGTAAATTAGTTTGTACAAACAACTGAACTAATGAATAATTGCAACGGCGGATGCCATAAATAACAGCAAAAACGTGACTGAAATCGTGTTTCCGTAACTATACTCTACTCGGGGAAGAATGCCATACTTTTCCGTCATATGACAATATCCGTTGTAAATCGGCTGAGCAGGAACGCCTCGCCTAGTAAAATTATTTGGTTATTTCAATGAAATTTTGAGCACATCATAAGTTTAACCATAAAAGACGACAGCGATGTTCGTCCAGACGATGCTTTGCATCTGCGGTCGTGCTCGAATTAGCCGGAGACCATAATCTTTCCGCTACAGCGCCCACGAAAGGGAATAATCTTGGAAGGATGTTGGTTGCATCAACATATTCAGCCCATAAAGCTGCTTCACCACCGAGCACCAAATTTGCTTCTTCTATGGTAACTGAAAAAAAACATTACATTGGACAATGAGTGCTCTGCACAGTTCACAACGCTGGCTGATGTTTCATTCAGCAGTATATCATAACATAATTTTAACTTACTATTCGGTAGTATCGGATCGCATTCATAATACTTCTTCCAACTTTCGCCGTAATTTATATAATTCAAATACCAACAGGATGATAACAAAACTTGATAGCCACCCTTCAACACTCTCTATAAAAATTGAAATCAAACTTAAATTATTTACCGATAAGGTGGCAGCACCAGATCATCAAATCATGGGTGCGCGGTAGCAATGCGCCCGTGGCGATGAAAAATTCAGAATTTTTTTTTCGTAGATGCGGAATCATATACTACTTTCTAATTTTTCCCCTTGCGTCATACTTCCCTCAGGGGGCGTCCATAAATGACGTCTGCTTTTTTCGGACTTTTTGAACACCCTCTCCCCCTGTCATATTTTGTCTATTTCGCTTTTTGTTTTCAAATGTGTTGAAGATAACAAAATAAGCGAAAAACGTAAAACGTTAGAATGATACGTTAGACCAGGGACTTAAAAAATTATCAAAATGTCCAAACATTTCTCAAAACATTTCTCAAAAATTCTCAACATTTCTCAAAAATAGTTCCTGCTTTGGACTCTTCTATGGTAGACTTCTACGCTGACGCCACACTAACAATTTTTGAAACGACGCTTCCGCCATAAGTTCTATGGGACGAAAATAGCATCAGACGGCAGTTTGTGAATGAATTTCTTTCATGCTGACATACTTTCATCTAACATAATGACATTATTACACAAGCGATTCTTTATGTAGCCACGTATTTTTTTTATGAAAACAGACGTGTGTTTTGGCGAACCCCCCTCCCCCCTCCCTGTCATATTCTGTCATATTTCGACAAACCCCCCCTACTCCCTAAAAGCAGACGTCTTTTATGGATGGTCCCTTGGGCCTAGTTTTTATCTGGAGATATGAATGGTTATTTTAAGTACAAAATCTGCTCTTTCGTAGAAGCCAAAGTAAATGAAAATGTAATATGTTGTTTTTTAGATAGTTACTTCGTTAGTTCCAGGGTCATTTGAAATCAGAGATCTGCGGGCCGTCCGCAGCTCGAAGAAAACCCGACCCGAACCCGAATCAATTTGACGGGTCGGGTCGGGTCGGGTTTTTTGTTTTCGTTTTTTTATCGGGTCGGGTCGGGTATTCGTTTTCTTTTTTTCGCGTTTGGTCGAGTTTGATGACTTCAACTAACAAAACCCGACCGATTCGAAAAAATTCACTTCTGATTATGGTTTCTAACAAATAACTCACTAGTAAATTTTTTGAAAATACGACGTAAATGAAATTCTTTCCTAATGGTCGAATGAGGTATGCTTGCTCAGAAGGAAGGAAGTCGAATTGGACGTAAAGGAGTAAATTTTAAATTTTATTTCAATGGAAGGTAATCGAAAAAGGAAAGTTGGGATTGGAAGTGGGCAAAATCGCAAACAACTTTCGAAGGTATGAACGAAAAAGTTGTGTGAACTCGGTTTTTCAAAGGTCGATGAAACTTTTTCGCTTATACCTATGCGAATAAAGCGCGGAAATTGCTTTTTAAGATACCAACCTCGAAAAACTAACAAAGAAAAAACAAAAAAATTACCTGAAAATCGATTGAGATTCTCAGGCTGTAACGTCAATAGAGTTTAAAGAACTCCAAATTTTTCCGGAAAAATCTTAGGTTGAGTCAAAAATAAATTGCTCTATTTTTAATATTTATATACAGACATGACAGCCGCCAAAAGTTATGCGCCGAAAAATGGGGGCTGGGGGTTAAAAGTGTCGCCGCTGCCGCCGGGGTTTTTGGTCGGCTAGACATGGCTAGCCGCCATCAGCCGCCGCCAAGGGTTTATGTCGGCTAGCCTTTCTGCAACATTTTCTTAATCAATCACGAAACCAATTCTGTATCTATCACAAAAATTATAGTTCGACAGCTATTAAAGAGAAGACTAAGTCTGACAATTTTTTTTTAATTGTGACTTGTGACTTACATATCTGGCAGATGTTAGGATCTATTTTACTTTAATCGAACTGAATTTTAATAATTTTTTTAAGAATTGTGAGAATTTTTAAGAATTTTAAGAATTAAAATACAATTCTGAATAATAACCTCTGCTGGGTTTACGTAGCATCATTTTCAGAATTTGAAATCAATTTTTTCTTGAACGTACGTTTCGACTAGCCTGTATTTGCGACATATTGATTGATCTCATCACGACCTACTATTTGAGGTTTATCGAAAAGCAAGTAAAGTAGGTCAAGATGCAGCAGTATTCTCATATTTTCAAAATGCACTAAAACGGTTAGAATCTGTTATCAACATTCTTCCTGACAGGAAAGTAAAGACAAGAAACTGAAGCGGTATAATAGGGGACCATCAGAGTCATCTGCTGTCGTTCTCTTTAGTATATGTTCATAATACATATATGTTTTATATGTTCATATTGAGACAGAAAACTTCGTCTCACCAAAATATGTCAGAATATGGATGATTTTTACTTTGCCTAATTTTTCCACATTCAATAATTTTTTATTCTCCTTGCTTCAATTCTTCAGATGCAAATAAATTTGTCCGTGAGCTGATTATTCGAAGTGTTAATTTTTGCAACCGCAAAATTAAAAGCATAATCAGGGCAATACGATTTCTTTTCACACCGTTACAACGATATTTTATAATTTTGAAATACAATGGAAATTGGAATACGAAAAAAGCGAAACTGGCAAACATTCTTTTGTTATTTCTTTGTTCTCGGTTTGATATTAAGACACGGATTTTAACAATTTCATTAGATTTTTATTGATTAGCCGCCGCCGCCAGACTTTTAGACCAGCGGCTAGTCCCAGACGCCGCCGACACTTTCTTGACGGCTCAGCCGGGTCTAGCTGACGCCGCCGACCCCTTTTCAGTCGGCTAGCCGCCGCCGTGATTTTTTCGTTTATATAATATAATTTTAAATTCCGACCACGGTTTTGGTTGCCACCGTGTTGTCAGAGTTAAATTTCTGACTCAGATCCAAGTTCGGATTCTTATTAGGCGAGTTTTAAAAACCGATAAGTCTAGAAGAAAAATATCAAATAGGAAACAAACACTATAAAACATTCGTTCCCGTGGGTAGTTGAGTAAAAATGCACAGGCTTCCCACAAAATTATGCAAATGAAATTCGGACATTTCACCCCAAAATTACGTACAATTTCGCACATATTCTCCAAAAATTTCGTACAATTTCGGACATTTTTCCCAAAAAATTTCGGACATTTTTACCAAAAATGTCTGTCACTTTTTGCACAAATTTGGGACTTTTGATAATTGATAATTGATAATTTGATAATTGACGAAATTATTTTTGTGAAAAAACTCGAACAATTTTCAAAAAAAGCAACTGGAATAGTGTTCCAAACAAATTATATTTTTTCGATTCCTGATATTATGGGTTTTGTAATTATATGTTAAAAACGTCAACATTTATCACGAACTCATTTTTTACTTTCCGTGGAAAAGGATTGTGATCATAATCTTTTTCACGGAAAGTAAAAATGAATTCATGAAAAAAGGTTTACATTTTTTGGCATATTACAAAACCAAAATTTGCTTAAAATAATATCAGGAATCGAATACATTGGCTACCGAAGGCGTCTAAGTACGGTCGGTCGAAAGACGCTGAAAGTAAGAGAATCTGAAAAATGACGCCTTATAAGATTTTCCATTTTGTTATCGAAGTTTTAAACATGCGAAGAACTTTAAAATTTCATGAACACTGTGTAAGGGGCCATTCAAATAGTGCGCACGCATCTAAGGGGGGAGAGGGTTTTTCGAAAAGCGTGCAAAAGCGTGCGAGGGGGGAGGGGGTATCATCCGATATTTGATCTGTTTAGGTTTATTTTCCTTTTAATTAGCAAAGGGACAAGATGGGATGATACAAGTAAAGTGAAAAAAGCATTAACATAGCCATTCTTCGAATTCGGATTGAATTCTACGCCAAAAATGAGGTTCTTGGAAAGTTATGGCCCTAAATATTGTTCATTTGTTTAACTGTGTCAATAATATACTTACGCTCGTCATTTTTCTCATCTCCATACGTTTAATGGGCACTAATGAGATTTTCGATCATGTCGTCGACTATATGAAATTTTAAAAGGTTAACTACAACACATCGAAACATGCGAAGCAGCATGTACTATGCCCATCCCGAATCGGTTGACGTAAGTAGCTGGGAGACGTTAGCTGCGGATAGGTTCGTTTGGATATGCAGAAGACTTTCAACTGGCTGTAGTGCACTATTACCAATCTAATCCAGGCTTTCAGAGAGCATCCGATTTAAAATAAATCTTTTGTTTAGGTACTGGCGTTTATATTTTCTCCCAATGCGTTTTCTATAGAATTTTTTTTGCAGTTTTCGCTCTGAAAACGTATATGGTGTGGACTGTGAGTATAAATTTCGTGCGCACTTTAGGGGGGTGGTCTTTCGAAAAGCGTACACAGGGGGGAGGGGGGTTAAAAAAAGGCCAATTTTCCGCGTGCGAACTATTTGAATGGCCCCTAACATTAAATTTGCGTGTTTGTCCTTCGTCACTAACTTGTTGATGAATATTTACGGCTAATCGTAAAATGTAGTGTGCAAATATATGATATGTGCCGCAGGCGAAATTTTTTTTATTTGACCTTTGTGAGAAATATTCTATTTCGGTAAATATTTCGAGAAAAATTTGGACATTTCGGACAATTTCGGACAAATTTTTGAAATTTCGGACATTTCGGACAAGTGGGATGCCTGAAAATTCATAAAGTGTACTAATTTCTTACACGGTTTTTTTTAAAGGCCGTAAAGAATGCAGAGGCATTTCACTGACCTTCGATCAACATCTGAAAGTATTCATTTACGGGTTACGGGATTCGGGTTTCAAAAAAAATTTTTTTTTATTCAAAAGGAATACATTAAGGGCTTTCAGCCTGTGTATGTAAAGTACAAAAAAATCAAATTTAATGTAGTGAATCGTAACCTATCTTTTTCCTTTTTCTTTATAGAAAAGAAAAAAAGAGGAGAAAAACAACAAACAAATCAAATGAATCTATCAAACAAAATAATCAAATTAAGCTAAATTAAGTTTCTGATCTAATGATCTAGCCTCTAACCCTACATGGGTTGTAAGGCAGATTATTATTATATTATATTAAGTTGCTGAAGCAAAGCGTTGACGTCAGACATACAAAGCTCACCATGAGACATGGTAATCGCTCGAGGAACGAAAGAGAATCAGTAGATGATCTTTTAATTTAGTTTTGAACGCGATTAGACTTTTAGTGTTCTGAATATTCGGAGGTAATTTATTGAATAAGCGAAAACCCATTCATCAATTGCGAGTTGTCCAAAGTGAGAACGAGAGAAGGTGGTGTGAAGGAGGCCACTTCCTCTCGTAAAGTGACTATGTATTTCAGAATTAGTCTGTAGCGAGAAATTATGTTTTATTAGTTCCTTTTTCATAGAGTAAAACAGCATGGCTGTGTGATACATGTTAAAATATTCTATTGGCAAGATCGAGCCATTGAATTGATTCTTGACGGAGTCCATAAATCGTAAGTCGTGCATGTTACGCAGAGCTTTCTTTTGAAGGAAAAGCAGTTCATGCAGCAGGTATCGGGGAGCGCAATTCCAGATCGGATTAAGATAGCTCAAGTGTGTGTGAACAAAGGAGAAATATACATTGAACAAAACTGAGACAGGAACGAACCATCTGATGCGTCTGAGGACAATAATGACAGGAGAAATTTTCCTTATGATCTTGTCGATGTGATCTTCCCTAGTGAGGCGGTCATTCAGCATTAAGCCGAGATACTTCACGATTTTGAGACGCACAAGAATTACTCACCCAAAAGACAATTGGAAGTTTTGAGTGCTCAGCTTGAAAATCATGTAATTGGATTTGACTTCATTAACGAACATTAAGTTATCAGATGACCTGGAATGTAACAGATCTAAGTCAAGTGCATCGTAATTCGTCTAACGAGTGGGTCTTTAAAACCTCTTTTGAACAAATCATGAAGAAATATGACAAACAAGAGCAGTCTTTGCAGACAAATTGCTTCATGTCGAACAAATAACTTTTCATCAAGTTAAAAGCAGAGCCATTTAGACCTATGCTTAGAAGCTTATTCAGCAAAATTCTGTGATTGACTGAAATCTATGAATAGACAGCCTACTTAGCAGCCACAGTTCATTTTGATCAGGTCGGGTCGGGTTTTGAAAATTTTGATCGGGTCTGGTCGGGTTTCGAAAATTTTCGCGATGCGGGCTTCGGGTTTCGAGAAATTTGATCTTGTCGGGTTCGGGTCGGGTCGGGTTTCCAAAAAAGATCGGCCCGCTCATCTCTGGTAATTTGTATGAAAAACGACAGGAGCTTTGGCTGGGTCATGAGATTTTCAAAAAATTGGCCTCGTTTGGGTGCTAGGGTTCCTGGAAGCTCCTATATAAGTGAAAAAATTTTTATACATGATGTGTAATGTTTGTGATTGTGAAACATTATGTATGCACGCAAAGAAAAGATACAATTGCGGCATTTTTAATTTTTTTATTTATACTTGAGCTTAACGTACTTATATTTGCGGGGAATAAAATCGTTAATTCTACATTTCGTACGATTACAAATTATATTAGAGTGTCGTTATAAATGCCGCAATCATATCTTTCCTTTGCGTGTGAAATTGTTTTTTCTTACGAGTTCACACAACGTAATTTTGTTTTAAAAAAAGCGCTGTAATTTTTTCAGGAAATTAAAATTTTGAACACAAGATTCCATTAAAACAAACTTCTGCGTATTGTCAGCGACAGCGTCACCTCAAGCGATATCAATAATTTTTGGAAGCGGGCTTTCGGACTGCGTCACACTTTACCTTTTAAGAGGCTTTTGTTGTGATATCAGTCGTTTTGGAAGTTTTCAGTTGTTGAAAAAATTTCTCCAAAAAAAAAATTTTCTAGAAAAAAAAATTTTCTTTAAAAAAATTTTTCTCCGAGAAAAATTTTTCTCCAAAAAAATTTTCTCCGAAAAAAAATTTTCTCCAAAAGGTCGAATGGGTTGTTGATAAAAAGCACACAATTTCAGAGGAAAGATATTTACAAAGTATCATGGACCTCGAACGACGGTAGAACACGAGCCCAAATTGATCATGTGCTCATCGATGGTAAATTCAGCAACAACATCATTAATGTGAGGAGCTACAGAGGAACCCTACATGAGTCGGACCATGCACTCGTCAAAACAACGATGAGAGCTAAGTGGCCGAGACGGAATGTTGGCAGTGTGATTGTACGCCCAAAATTTAATGTTAATAAGCTGAAGGATGAAGAAACCCGAATCAGATATCAACGAAAAATTGAACACCTAATTGATCAGCAAAACGACAACAATGCTGATGAGAATAAGATGGTAAAGCAAAATATAGCCATAATCCAAGAAGCAGCCGAGGAAATTTTAGGAAGAAGAACACGGATCCAAGGCAGCGACTGGTTTGATGAGGAGTGTAAAGTGGCCATTGAAGAAAAAAAGGTATCGCGTCTAGGAGCAAATACGAGAAGCAAAGTAGCTGCGTATAAACAAAAGAAAATCCAAGTTTATAGACTTTTACGGAAGAAAAAAAGAGATCAACTGAATTCACAAATTGAAAACTTGGAAGCTCACAACCGCAATGGAAACGTAAGGAACTTCTATAAGATCATTAAAAAACAACGTAAAGTATTCCAACCACGATCTTTTAAAATTAACGACACGAATGGACAATTATTGAGTGACACGACTGGAATCGCAAAGAGATGGAGTGAATATTTCCAGGACCTGCTGAATAGACCAACAAACCAACAACGATTTCAGTACTCATCGCAAGGTACTGAACAGCTGATAGAGCCACTAAATTATGAAGAAGTATCAGTAGCTACTAGCTTCAGTAGACTAAAGCCTAACAAATCACCGGGTGAAGATAATATACCAGCCGAATTAATCAAATCTGCAGGAGCAGACCTATGGCACCGACTGCACGAGATTATTACCAGAGTGTGAGAAGAGGAAAAGGTACCGGAGGATTGACTGATGGGGCTGATGATACCGATTTTTAAAAAGGGGGCAAGAGTGGATTGCAAGAACTATCGAGGAATATGCCTGCTCAACGCATCATATAAGGTACTGGCGGAAATACTTTACGCAGGTTAGAGACCTACGCTGAAGAAATCTTTGGTGATTACCAGGGTGGATTCAGGAGTGGGAGATCAACAACAGATCAGATCTTCACTATACGGCAGATAATGGAAAAAGCATGGGAATACAACGTAACTATTCACCAGTTATTCGTAGACTTCAAACAAGCATACGACTCAATCGAAAGAGCAGCTTTATTTGCGATTATGGAAGAGTTTGGCTTCCCAAGAAAGCTGACAAACATCACCAAAGCAACGTTAACCGATACAGATCCATTTGACATCACGACAGGCTTACGACAAGGAGATAAGCTATCAACAATCCTTCAATCAATCTCGCTTTGGAAAAGGTTATAAGAGCGATGACTATCAACTGGAGTGGTAGCATTTTCAGTACGTCAAAGCAATTACTAGCTTTTGCCGATGACGCCGATTTAATAGGACGAGGAACAGTTGCGATCAAAGAAATGTTTGTCGAAATGGAAAATGCAGCTGAACCAGTTGGACTGAAAGTGAGCGAAGAAAAAACTAAATATCTAACGTTAGACAGGAAGCACGGATCACGTATCGGCCAAAACATCACGATCGACGAGTATAATTTTGAAGTCGTCCAGTCATTCAAATATTTGGGTTCAATTGTGAACGTTGATAATGACATAGAGGAGGAAGTAAAAATGAGACTGAGCCAAGGGAACAAATGCTTCTACGCACTTAAGCACCTGTTTAGAAGCACTCTTGTCAGTAGAAACACGAAACTCCGACTTTACAAAACTCTAATCTGCCCCATCATAACATATGCCTGTGAAACGTGGTCTTTAACACAGAAACAGGAAGCGAATTTCAACTGATTCGAGAGAAAAGTGTTAAGATCGATTTGTGGACCAATATATGAACAAGGAAGATGGAGGATAAGGGCCAACAGAGAGCTGACTGAAATTTTCGGGGAGGAAACAATTCTCGGTGCTATAGAAGCAGCTAGAAACATAGCCTTCACGAAAACTCGAACGAAAATGGAACGCGGGTGGTTGATTTTGCAGCATCAAGAAACATGGTTGTCAGCAGTACCTATTTCCAACATAAAGACATCCACAAAGCGACATGGGTATCACCGGATAAACGAACCAAAAACCAGATTGACCATATTTTGATAGATGCACGTCACTGTTCAAATATGTTGAATGTCAGAAGCTGTAGAGGACCGAATGTAGATTCCGATCACTACCTGGTGAGAGCGGCAGTTAGGTCTCGAATATCGGTTCAACACAATCGACAACCGGCATTGGAAAGGTGGGACGTGGAAAAACTACAGAACGAAGACATTAAACGTCAATATGTCGACAGGCTGGAGACGAATATTATTGCCGGAATGGTCAGCGAACAACGAAGCGTAGACGATGCGTGGAATCAAATTAGACGGAATGTAGAGAGCGCCGCAGCAGAGACAGTGGGAACGAGAACGGGAAATAAAAGAAATATCTGGTTTGACGATGAATGCCAGAAGGCCATGGACGACAAAAACGCAGCTCGCCTGAAAACTCTAAGTAGATTCACTCGAGCTGGCCAGGAAGAGTACCGTTCTAAAAGAAATTTCGAGAGAAAACTCTTCCGACGGAAAAAGCGACAGCGTGACAAGGAAGTTTTGATCGAAATTGAGAAGTTTGGCAATCGGAAGGAGACTCGGAACTTTTACCGGAAAGTGAACGAATCCAGAAACGGTTACAGTCAACAACCTTTGCTGTGTAAGGACAAGCATGGATTGGTCTTAGCAGATGAGGAAAGGTGTATCGCGAGATGGGCTGAGTACTTTAAGGAACTGCTTAACCCGAACAGACCGCTCAACCGAGACGACGAAAACGACGAATTGCCATTTCAGACTGCGCAACCATACATAGAAGAACCAACGATGCAAGAAGTTGAAGCTGAAATTTTAAAGCTCAAAAATTTCAAAGCCCCGGGGACTGACAACCTACCCGGTGAACTTTTCAAGAACGGCGGCAACGCGCTATGTATGGAGATGCACGAGCTCATCATACGCATCTGGAATGACGAGGAGTTACCGGAAGAGTGGAAGACCAGCATACTTTGTCCCATATACAAAAAAGGTGACAAATTGGAGTGTGGCAATTTTCGAGGAATCGCTCTGCTGAATATTGCTTACAAGATATTTGCAAATATTCTATATCAGCGCCTTCATCCATACACGGAATCTACGATAGGTGAATACCAAAGTGGTTTTCGTGTAGGTCGTTCAACATCGGACCAGCTGTTTAATATCAGACAGATCTTGGAGAAGTGCAAAGGAGTACAACATTGAAACACACCATTTGTTCGTTGACTTCAAGGCAGCCTATGACAGTGTTAGAAGAAGTAAGCTATGGAGAGTCATGGAGGAGTTCGGAATTCCCAACAAACTGATCTCGCTAACGAAGCTAACACTAAACGGAGCTAACAGCCGAGTAAGGATCCGCAATCAAATGTCAGAGACTTTCGACATTGAGGAAGGCCTACGTCAAGGAGATCCTCTTGCAACGCTGCTTTTCAATTTAACACTCGAAGCAGCTGTTCAAACCATGGACATAGACTCCAGCGGCACCATTTTCTCCAAGTCCAGTCAGTTGCTTGGTTTTGCAGATGGCCTGGACATTATTTGCCGAACTATGGATGTTGTTAAAGATAAGTTTATGGCCTTGGAGAGGAAAGGTACCGACCTTGGGTTGAAGGTCAACGACGGAAAAACGGAATACATGATCATCCCACCTACGAATCGATATCGGGAAGATAACGTAACGATCGACACACACACATTCAAAATGGTCAATAAGTTCGTATACCTTGGATCAGAGCTGAACATAAACAACGACATTGCGGACGAAATAAAAAGGCGAGTAACTTTGGGCAACCGGAGTTATTACAGCCTGCTGAAAATTCTAAAGTCCAAGTCAGTAAGCCGAAATTCAAAATGCGCACTTTATAAAATTGTGATCAGACCGGTAGTTACGTACGGTTCGGAGTCGTGGTGCTTGACACAGAAAAATGAACAATCTCTGCATACGTTCGAGCGAAAGGTACTGCGTACAATATTTGGACCAGTATTTGACCGAAAACTGAACCGATGGCGCAGACGATATAATCACGAGCTCATAGAGCTTTTTGGAGAGCCCGACATAGTCAGAACAACAAAAATAAATAGACTACGTTGGCTCGGTCACGTACAACGAATGAATGAACATCGTATTCCAAAAAAAATTCTGAAGTCCAAACCTGAAGGCAAAAGGAGTGCAGGGCGACCCAAGTCTAGGTGGAGCGACGCTGCTTTTGTCAACTTAAGAACTGTGGGAGTAACCAGCTGGGAGACGTTAGCTGCAGATAGGCCCGGTTGGAGAAGCATGTTGGAGAAGGCCAAGACCCTTAATGGGTTGTAGTGCCGGTAAGTAAGTAGGAGCCAGCAAAAGTTGCATTGACCAGCTACAAAAACTACAGAAAAGATGCCTGAAAAATGCATAAAATCTAAGACAGCGCCACTCCACTATTGACTTGTTTAAAGTTCAGCGTCCCGGCGTCCTCAACATCAGCGGTCTTTATAAACTGATCGTCTGTAGTTTCATGCACAGCGCAATTCTTGGACGGTCGCGTAGTAACATCTCGTTTAAAATAAATAATACCACAAGTATGAAACCAGAAACCGTAAGTTGCTGTATTGCAATACAGCGCTTACGAAGTTAGGAGAAGGCGCTCTATGTATCGTCGGCAGTGTCTTATATAACTCTCTCCCTGCAGCTGTTATGATTTCCAGTGAATATCGGTTCAAGAAGTTCAAGAAGGAATGGCTATCGGAACAGCAGTACCCAGGCTAACCGCACTACTTTCCCGTTGCTCGCGAAATTGAATCATTACGCTGATAGGTATCTAGTGTAAGGGATGAGGTGTGGGTGAAGGATCCGCCTGAAGACGTCTTCGACTCCCCGGGTGGAAAATTCGCACTCATCAGCCGGTTGGAAATGTCCCGGGACGGAGGCTCTTACCAACATTTTGTCTCTTGACTTATAGGTCGAATGAGATTATGGAGGTGCAATCATGCTCTCACGTTGGTATGCCTGCTACTGGCATCCGCCCGTCTATCCAAATCCTATCTCCAGTTTTGAAAAGTCTTGATGAATCAGATTTTTAACATTTTTTTGTTTTCCCTCTTCCCCTTTCTTGGCAATAATATGAAATCTTCGTAAAAATCTGAGCCATTCCTGATCCATTTTATGTAATGATTCACAGAATATATTATTGAAGTTTTTACATTGAAAAATATTTTAAAAATCTCTTTTTTTTACATCATAGAGACTATGAGTCTCAAAGTATATATTATTTTCAAAATTTAAAGTAAAAAAAAGGAAATTAACACTTAAATGAACAGTAAATTAAATTAAAATCACCAACTCATAAATGTTTCTTCATAGTGCTATCCACACTGAAACTTTATATTAAAACTTGTTTAAATAGAAAAGAAATAGAATAAATAAATAAATAAAATAAAATAAATAATCGCGAGCGAAATCGTGAGCGAAGTCAGCAAAAAAGGTCACCACGGACTGAAATGTAAAAAAAGCGCCGGTCGCCACGCACTCTACTGTCTGCTGAAGTACTGGTTAGACTGGAACCCACCGGCTTGGTCAGAACCGATGGCAAGAGAGTAGAAGGAATTCATTGATTCCGTGGTCCAAAGAAAGCAGCCTTATCTGGGACGCAACATGCACCGACACGCTCGCGCCAAGTAATATACGGTCCAGCTCGAGACAAGCCAGTAAAGCAGCTGATGACAGAGCGCGACGAAAAGAGAAGAAATATGAATCGTTGATCTACCAAAATTATCACTTCGTTCCATTCGCCGTCGAGACCATGGGACCATGGAGCCAAGCAGCTTTAGATTTCTTCAAAGAACTAGGCAAAAGAATCGCATGGGCAACCTTCGAACCGCGGTCTAAATCCTTTCTCAAACAAAGATTAAGCATAGCCATACAGAGGGGCAATGCCGCCACAGTGATGGGAACCTTCAAAGATACACACGGTGTGCTTGAACGAAGTCTAAATAAAAAAGTTGGAATCCACCACATGTTACTTTAGGGAATCATTAGGCACCCTGATGATAAATCAAAAATGAAATTAAAAATCGATCGGTAAAATTTTGAGAAAAGTTCGTTCGACTGTATTTTCAACCTACGTATAACTTTTCGACTCATCAAAACTGCTTAATTCACTTTTTCATCACAAAAAAAGGAAAATTCTAATAGATTTGCATTTTTCCTATCTAGTAGAACCACTTTCATTGCATTCTGAACAAAATCGGTGGTGCAGGAGGCTCATTTCAAGGACACAGTTGACCAATATCAAATTTAAAGAAACTGGTGCACATTTTTACATTTTATTATTTCTTTCTCTATTTTTGCTGATTTTTTCGGGCTACAGTTGTTTTTGGTCCGTTACAAGAACAAATGACACCCACACATAATTAAAAGCGAATACAATAATTATAAACACAAAAGCTATGTTTTTGGTTTTTGTATATTTCCAAAGTCGAAATAAAAAATGTCGAATAATTTACTAAAAAAGATCGAAATCCACGAGGAAAATCGTGGAAAAATATGTTTGTTTTGCCTAAGGAAAAAAGGGCGCAATACAAAAATGAGGTTTTTAAAGGTAGTCCAAGGTGGATCACCAAAGATTGATAAATGAGTGTTTTCCCTTCGATGCCATACGCGATGATTTCTTACCGAATGTCGTCTGCGATGTCCTCACCTCACCTCAGCGAATTTATTATTATTTCGAAAAGTACGAGATCATCAGGCAGCCAGCAGTGCCCGTGCAAAATTTGCGAATTAGCTCGTGAATCATTGTTCGGAAATAACATGGGTGGGAATGGTCCCAATCTCGAAAAAAAGGGCGCTCGAATGCATAAACAAAAAGTTGGAAAAAATTCTTCTGTAGAGGAGGTAGATCTAATGTGCAGTCATTGCTATACTCGCATAAATGGCGATGGAAGCCATGATGAGTGTTGATCTGAAGGTGTTCTGCGAAATGTGAAATCCATAACATATTCGATTCATACCAGCTTCAACTTTTCCCAACAAACCACACTTGAAATGGCTTCAATCATTCGAACTGCTGCAAAAAAACGAAAAATCATTGAGCCAAATCATTGAAGGGATCATCTTTCGAAAAAATTACAGTTTTTCGCGGTCAAAAATTTTGATTTCAATGATGAAAAAAAAGAAAGAAACAATTACAATCAAACGCGAAGCAGTTTGTTGCACAAACGTTAAAGGTTTCATTGAATATGTGAAAAATGATCGTCAGGTACATGTTTACTCCACATACCTTCATCAACATTAACTAACCGATTCTCATTTTCCTTGTTACATTATGCTTTTGCTCCAGGTATCGTTCGCTCACCTAAAATTGGGAATAGATGGTGGCGGTGGCTTTTTGAAAGTGTGCCTCACCGTACAAACAGTTCCAAATACACCAGCGGCTCCAGCAGACAGCCACACGACTCGGCGAAAATACAGTGATGGTATACCAACAAAACGTTTTCGAGAATTCGGAGTAAAGAAACTATTAATTCTTGCACTGGCTCCATCGACTCCAGAGAATTATCAAAATGTAGCACAACTTTGGTATGCGCTTGATTTGAACGAAATCGAAAAGACAGTGTCGCACAGCTCTATGCATCCCTGCACCTGGTGCTTTGCTAGTAAGTACGAGCTTGAAGAAGTTGGTGAGTATCGCACCACCGACAACATTTTGAAAAATTAAAATGATTGGAAAGATGCTGGAACGACCAAGAAAAATGCTAAGGAGTTCATGAACTGTACGAATCGACCATTGTTTCAAAATGACAGCGATCAATTGATACTGGATGTAATACAACCGCCTGAGCTGCATCTGATGATAGGGGTAGTGAATCATGTGTACAATGCCATGCGTGAGAAATTTGTCGAAGAGATTTCTGCTTGGGCTGTTCATTGTAATGTTGAACAAGAGCTCAGGATTTAACGGAAATTCTTGCAAAACGTTATTAGAGAAGCTGGACTATCTCCGCTCAGTATGCTCCATGCCGTGCTTGCCATACGTGAAAGTACTTGACGATTTTCGACTGGTTGTTAAGGCGTGCTTTGGTCATACTTTGGACCCAAACTTCATCAATTACATCGATAACTTTAAACAAAGTTATACTGATGTCGTCGACCTTTCCGTAACTCCAAAGGCTCATGCGGTGTTTTACCACGCAAAACATTTTTGCATGAAAAATCAGCAGGCTCTTGGCTTTTATAGCGAACAGGCCATGGAAGCCGCCCATTTTGATTTTTCGAAGGTGTGGGGAAAATACGAAGTCAAAAATAATCATTCCAATTACTCGCAAAAATTATTGCAAGCGGTGTGTGATTTTAGGGGATTGGATAGTTAGATAGGGTAGCGCCTGATTGCATATGAGCGGAGTGGGGTAGTCCGTGTCATGTGCTAGGCGTGCAACTGTCTAACTATCAAGTGCTCTTTTTACGTCCACGTCGTAGTCCGCGGGACCTCAATTCTCTTCGGAGTTTTGTGCTAAACTTAAGAGTGCTACCTGACGACTTGCCCACGGGTCAGAGGGGAACCGGATTAATGGGTTGTGCGTGTGGCTAGCCACCATACCACACTCAAAAAAAGCAATATGGTTATGAATTCAACAACAGAGCCTCGGATTGGACAGGATAAACGGAAACGACTTAGGAAACGGAACGGAAAAAGGACAATTAGGAACATGGAATGTTAGATCTCTGTTACGGCCAGGAGGGTTGAGATCACTCACTAGTGCGCTAAGGGCGACTAAACTTGACATTACAGCAGTACAAGAAACTAGATGGCCTGGGAAGGATTCTATGATCAGTAGAGACTTTACGTTTTATTACAGCGGCAAGAGCAACGACAGCCCAAGAGGATACGGAACAGGCTTCATGGTCTTCGGTAGAGCCAGAAACGCGGTGATTGGTTTCACTCCTGTCAACGGACGAATATGCACTCTACGGATAAGAGGAAAATTTTTCAATTATACTCTTATTAACGTCTACGCTCCAACGGAGGAAAAAGATAATGAAGCGAAGGAGCTATTTTACGAGAAACTGGTGAAAGTGTATGATGGAGCACCGAATCGAGACATCAAAATCATACTTGGGGATTTGAATGCCAAGATAGGCCGCGAAGTCTACTACCGCCCACTATTGGTAAATATAGCCTCCACGAAAAGACAAGCGAAAATGGAACGTTGGCAATTGATTTCGCAGCGTCAACGAACATGGTTGTCTGCAGTACCTATTTCGAACATAAAGACATCCACAAAGCGACATGGGTATCACCTGATGGACGAACCAAAAACCAGATTGACCACGTGTTCATAGATGGGCGTCACTGTTCAAATGTGTTGGATGTCAAAAGTTGTAGGGGACCGAACATCGATTCAGATCACTACTTGGTAAAGGTGGTTGTTAGGGCTCGAGTTTCGATTTCACACAATCGACAGCCGGCATTGGAAAAGTGGAACGTCGAGAAACTGCAGGACGAAAATATTAAACGACAATATGTGGATAGTTTGGAGAAGAAAATTATTGACGGAATGGAAAGCGAACAACGAAACGTAGACGATGCATGGAATCAAATTAGACGAAACGTAGAGCAAGCCGCAGCAGAGACGATAGGAAAGAGAACGGGACAGAAAAGAAATGACTGGTTCGATGACGAATGCAGAAAAGCACTGGATGACAAAAATGCGGCTCGAGCGAGAAATCTAAATAGATGCACTCGAGCTGGCATGGCAGAGTACCGTTCGAAGAGAAATTTCGAGAAAAAACTATTCCGAAGAAAAAAGCGACAACATGACAAGGAAGTTTTAATCGAAATTGAAAGGTTTGGAAATCGAAAAGAGACGCGGAATTTTTACCGGAAAGTAAACGAATCGAGGAAAGGTTACAGTCAACAACCTTTATTGTGCAAGGACAAGGATGGGTTGGTCTTAGCAGACGAGGAAAGGTGCATCAGACGATGGGCGGAGTACTTTAAGGAACTGCTGAACCCGAACAGACCACCGAACCGAAACGACACCAACAACAACTTACCATTTCAGACCGCGCAGCCACATATTGCAGAACCAACGCTACAGGAAGTGGAGAATGAAATTTTAAAGCTCAAAAATTTCAAATCCACAGAAACCGACAACATACCTTTCATACATACATTTCAAGCACGGTGGTAACGCATTATGTATGGAGATGCACGAGCTCATCAAGCGCATCTGGAATGTCGAGGAGTTGCCGGGAGAGTGGAAGACTAGCATCATCTGCCCTTTGTACAAGAAAGGTGACAAATTGGAGTGTGGCAACTATCGCGGAATTTCGCTTTTCAATATCGCCTACAAGATATTTGCGAATATTCTATACAAACGCCTTCTTCCATACATGGAATCTACTGTTGGTAAATATCAAGGTGGTTTTCGTGTAGGTCGTTCAACAACGGACCAGCTGTTTGGCATTAGACAGATCTTGGAGAAGTGTAAGGAGTACAACGTGGAAATACACCAATTGTTCGTAGACTTCAAGGCAGCATACGACAGTGTCAACAGGAGGAAGTTATGGAGAGTAATGGAGGAATTAGGGGTTCCCAAAAAACTAATCTCGCTAACAAAGTTGACAATGGATGGAGCTAACAGCCGAGTAAGAATTCGAAGCAAATTGTCAGACGCTTTCGACATTGAGGAAGGACTACGTCAAGGTGATCCGCTCGCGACGCTGCTTTTTAATTTGGCCCTTGAAGCAGCAGTGAGAACCATGGACATCGACACCAGCAGCACCATTTTCACCAAATCCAGTCAATTGCTGGGCTTCGCTGATGACTTGGATATCTTGGGCCGAAACATGGAAGCTGTCAAGGAAAAGTTCACGGCTTTGGACAGAAAAGGTACCGACCTCGGGTTGAAGGTTAATGACACAAAGACCGAATACATGATTGTCTCCCCATCGAATCGACAACACGACCAAAGCGTAACAATTGACACACACACATTTAAGGTGGTAGACAAGTTCGTATATCTTGGATCTCTGCTTAATTCTGACAGCGTAATCATGGACGAAATCAAAAGACGGATAACTCTTGGCAACCGGAGTTATTACAGCCTGATAAAAATTTTAAAGTCCAAATCAGTAAGCAGAAACTCTAAATGCGCACTGTACAAATCTGTGATAAGACCAATAGTTACGTATGGGTCGGAGTCGTGGTGCATGACTCAGAAAGACGAAAAATCGCTGCTCACGTTCGAAAGAAAGGTACTGCGGACAATTTTCGGACCAGTATATGACGAAAATATGAACAGATGGCGCAGACGATTTAATCATGAGCTTATGCAGCTTTATGGAGAGCCGGACATAGTTAGAACAACAAAAATTAACAGACTACGATGGCTTGGTCATGTGCAGCGTATGGACGACAATCGTATCCCGAAGAAACTTTTTATCACCAAACCGGAAGGCAAAAGAAGTGCAGGCAGACCAAAATCCAGATGGTGCGATGCAGCTTTTGTCAACCTGAGAACTGCGGGAGTAACCAGCAGGAAGACGTTAGCTGAGGATAGGTCCGGTTGGAGAAGCATGTTGGAGAAGGCCAAGACCCTTAATGGGTTGTAGGGCCGGTTAAGTAAGTAAGTAAGGTGTGTGATTTTAACGGTTTTCACATTTAAAACACCACCATTATTATAACAACTGTAGCCCGAAAAAATCAGCAAAAATAGAGAAAGAAATAATAAAATGTAAAAATGTGCATCAGTTTCTTTAAATTTGATATTGGTCAACTGTGTCCTTGAAATGAGCCTCCTGCACCACCGATTTTGTTCAGAATGCAATGAAAGTGGTTCTACTAGATAGGAAAAATGCAAATCTATTAGAATTTTCCTTTTTTTGTGATGAAAAAGTGAATTAAGCAGTTTTGATGAGTCGAAAAGTTATACGTAGGTTGAAAATACAGTCGAACGAACTTTTCTCAAAATTTTACCGATCGATTTTTAATTTCATTTTTGATTTATCATCAGGGGGTTTAGCCTAATGATTCCCTAAAGTAACATGTGGTGGATTCCGACTTTTTTATTTAGACTTCGTTCAAGCACACCGTGTACAGACAGGGTGGGACTACTGTAATATGTCTTGTAATATGCACTTTTAATTTTGTACAAATGCTGGAAATAAATTTATTCTTGTTACTAACTAATAACCTCGCTCTTTACTAAAGATAGGCGTTTTCAGAATTTCAGCACCAGACTGCCTTGGTCACCAGACTGCCTTGGTCTGACGTAGAACCTTGTCGGTAATGTAACGGACAGTGCCATTCATAAAAAAATTTTGTTTCGTTTGAACCAAGTAGGTATGCTCACTTTCAAACTTGACTCTTAACTTTTGATCGTAGTCCCTCTGTGACTGTAGCAGGGGCCAGTATCTTCAGGGAAAAAGATCGGTTCAAATTCCACAGGGTTAAAAAAGGGAACAGACAAATGGATATTTATTTTGCATGCTTCGCCTGAAACAGAAAACCCATCTAAATCAACTGCTTGATCGAAATTCTCAGTGTTAAAAATATAATGGCAAATACACATAGACCTCTTTGCACTTTGTACGGGTCTGAAAACTGACATAAAAATGTGAAGCAAAAACGACATCGTTCAGTAATTTAGTTTGCGAAGGTTTAATGCGACGTGCAAAAAATGCATAATAAAAGGAAAAGTGGAGCAATTTCGAATATGTTACTGAACCACAACATTAGTAATAAATGAAAACAAATGACTCGCTTCCAGTTTGAATATTTAAAAGCCTGAACTACGTTTTTTTGGAATTTATAACCATATTTTTAGATCCGCATGAAATATACGGGGCTTATGTGTTTACCTTTACGTTTGTAACAATCCGAATTTAACTACCAGGCTAGAGTGAGCGTCGAGAAGATGCGCAATATGCAAAAAGAATAAAGTTCGTCTGTCTGCCAACACGACCACTCGAGTAACTCTTTCGAAATTTTTGCTGAAAGGTAGCTGAAGTTCACTCAGAAGTGGTCAAAACGTTTTTTTTAAGGCTGCTGAAACTTACGTGGGGGTCGGGAGAGGTTTTGAGTAGTACTTTGATGATGAGTTGGATTGGGGCTTTAGATTAGGGTCGAGGGAAATGTGAGGTGTTGATTAGGCGGCGTATTTTTGAAAAAAAATGTTGTTAGAAATTTTTAGGTTTGCAAGGATGTAATCAGTGAATTTAAGATTGCTATAAGCCATTATAAGCCAAGTTTTATTAGATTCATTAAATTTCATGAACAGTATAAGATCGTACGTGCCTTAGCTTTCTATTTATAAACATCGTTTTATTTAAAAAACAAAGTCCGTAAAACACATGTGTATTCAGTTTTTCTCAGTGCTGCGCAAATATTTTTTTTTTGAATATTTAAACGCTTTGTGTTTTGATTTTATATTTGTTTGTATCGAGATTTACATGGTATTGAGCACTTTACATGAACAATGTTCATTGAACATGTATAAAATGTGCAAAGCAAAATAGCAACTGCAGTAAAACTTACTATATAGGAATTACAATATAGTAGAACTCTGGGATGGAGTGGAAATTATAATGTGCGCCATGCGAAAGTGGAAGCTTTTTAGACCCGTACGAGGAGCGAAGTTGTTTGAAAAGTGGTCTATTGCGCTTACCACGTCGACTTGTCGAATTTCGACCTGGAAGTTGATTACTTTTTCGTTTCAGGGTCGAAATATTAAAAAGCAAAAAAAATGTCCGTCAGTGCGTCTGTCAATACGATAAACTCGAGTAAAAATCAGCCGGTTTTCAAAAACCTTTTTTCCCTGAAAACATAACTCGAGTAAAGCTTTTCCGATTTTCATAAATTTGTATTTAAAAGACCTGGGCATGCCTGACATTTTATGGAAGAAACTTTTTTAATTCTGAGCTTTTCGGCTCAGCAAGGGTTATTAGACTGAGTCTTTGCAAGGGCCCTTGGTTAGGGTATTTATTTTTTTTAATTTGTTGCAAAATACACTTGTGTGCTTTTGAATTTACTTGCTGTCAAATATTAGCTCTTTCGCAGTTTTGCCAATACAAAATACATTGAAAAAAGAGATAATCTTGAAAACAGCAAAACACGTAAATTTAGAAGCACGCGGCCGTAATTCTTTATCCACACACAAAAAATTGAAAGTCATTGAAAACACCGAAAATATTCTTTTTTAAATTTTTTCATTTGATTTGTGTTTTGTAAAAATCGAAAACCTCATTTTTCCGACATTTTTTGACTTTGACGTCTCGTCCATCAACTCATCCGCACCTTTGTAAATGGAACCCAGTTTTTCGTTTAAACAGAAGGTAGGTAGTAAAAATCTATGCCGATGCTATTCACATCCGGTGTCTATTAGCATCATCCGTACAGCTGTTGCTAATCGCCACCGGATGCGGATGTGAACGGGTTAGCTCAGTGGTTACGTACTGAATTTCCACCAAGAATACCCGGGTTCAAATTCTGTATAGGATTTTTCTTCAACGCTTATCATGAAAGTAACGTTCCTAAGCTCACCCGTTAATCCACACTAGCTGGCAGTTACTCAGTGTAACACCCCGGCAGTCGAACCAGACACTTTGCATTGCTGCTCCCGACTAATCAGTGCCATTGGGATTATTATTATTACCGGATGCGATTAGCCACACAACACAGTGTATGCTATTCGCATCCGGTGTCGATTATCCACACAACACAGTGAATGCCAGTGAATGACACCGGCCTCGATTAGCCAAGCAACACGGCTGTGGCCGCGTTGTCTGGCTAATCTCTTTATACATTCATATTCACATATATAACGAAAAATATTTCTATGTCAAAATTTTTATATTTCTAAAGTCTTACTTGGAAGAGACTTGGAAGATATAGAGAATTAAAATTTAGCGAACACGTGTATCAGGAAAAATATCCCAATCCTGGGGCTTAGCCACTTCTAGTATTAGGAAGGTTGAGTCATATCCCTAGAACTATGGCCGTTGGAAAGTTGCTTCCTAAGGCAAAGTAGTAGAGAATTACATTTTTGAGAAACTTGTTTCGGAATTCTTCCCAAAAATATCCCGATCCCAATATTTTTGGCCTCAAGAGACCTTAGTTTGTGCGTCGCTTTATCCTTAGCGTATGCTTTTCTTTTTCGTTGAAAAGTGAGGAAAAATCAGTAGTTAACTATAAAGAGCTCGTAGAATCTTTGCGCTTCTATTGCAATTACAATGCAAGTTTCCCAAATATTCTGTGAGACGGTGGTAAAGTACAGCACAGTTGTACAGTACAGTAGTACTGTGTATTTCTGAATATATTTTTCGGTCAGACGATTTTCGCAAAAATGTTCTTATATTTTTAATTATTTCAATGGATGAAAAATTTGTACGATTAGCGAAGATTAGCGCCTCGCTACTAGCGCGCTAGTTTTTGAAAAGCCTCGCTTCAAGGGACTAGCGTCACTAATATTTTTCGATTTTAGCGTTAGCGTCGCTAGAAAAATTGACTAGCGAGCCCAACCTTGTTTTAAGAACGCCGTAAACTATTCACTTCAAATACATCAAATTTAAAATTTTTTCCAGGAATTTAATTATCATTGTAGGTATTGTTCAATACAAACTTTGAAGTTATGTGAGTTAACGAAGTATAGGAAATTGTTTTTGTTTGGCAACAATGCTATGATTGAGTAGAAAGGTTAGGACGTGTACAAGTATTGATAATAAACGATAAGGTACGGAAAACATTCAGATTGAATTCGTTATCTCATCAGTGTATCGTCTCCTGTTGATGGAATCACAGATTCTTGCAGAAAACGTTAGAGGTACGTTTTAAAATTGTTTGTCGTTGCTCAGTTTCAATGTTTTTAGACCCGTACGAAGTACGTAGGTCTGATGCGTTTACTACCACGTTTGTTACATTGCGAACCCGGGAGTAAGGGGGAAACTTTTTTTGTTGCCTCCAGATGACAAATCAGCGAAAAAAAACAATGTCCGTCTGTCGGTCTGTCGGTCGGTCTCTCTCTCTGTCTGTCCGTCAACACGATAACTTGAGTAAATCTTGACTAATTTTCAAAAACTTTTTTTTTCCTGAAAGGTAGTCGAAAAATATTTTATGGGATTGAATCTGGGCACTGTCGGCCCAAGGGTCGTTGAGCTAGGGCCGTTGAAGTGGTTTTTGGTCTTTTGCACATAACTCGGGTAAATCTTCTCTGATTATCATAATTTTTTTTGTTTGAAAGATCTAGGCATGGCCGACATTTTATGGAAGAAACTTTTTTTAATTTGAGTCCTTGGACTAAGCTAGGGCACTAAAAACGAGTCCCTGCTAGGGCTCTATGTGTTTTTTGTACATAACTCGAGTAAATCTTTACCGATTTTCAAATTTTTTTTTTGTTTGAAAGATCTGGGCATGATTGACAATTTGTGGAAGAAACATTTTTCGATTTGAGTCTTTGGACTTAGCTAGGGCACTAAAAAAGAGTCTTTGTTAAGGCTCTACCAGTTTTTTGTACATAACTTGAGTAAATCTCTTCCGATTTTCAAAAACTTTTTTTTGTTTGAAAGATCTTGGCACGGCCGACAATTTATAGAAGAGTTTTTGCCTTTGCTTAGGGCTCAAGTGGGCCTTGTGTCGGTCCTAAGGTCGGCCCTAACATAAAAAAATGTTTTTTGGCATGTTGCAGAGCAAATTGAGGGAAACATTTTTGTCTATGGAAGTATGGATCCGAGGCCTCTATTTGCTATGTTGTAGTTTTTTGCTATGTTGTAGACAAAATTGAGGAGAACTTTTTTCTCTATATGGAGGTCAATTTTGTGCGTTAGGAGAATTTTTTTACACCGTTACTTCGTACGGGTTTTTCAATATTGCCCAACGGGCAATTTCCAATACAGTCTAATGTGAACGCAATATTTAATTAAATACGTACGGGTCCCTTCTATGTTTTACGTTTCTTTTTTGGGAAATATTTAGGCGGGCTTTTTCATCTCGTTAATACTTTAATAAGAAGCGACTTATTTTAAAGGATCTCAGCTGAGAAAAAAACATTTTCAAACAAAACTAAAACTTTCTCAAGATTCTCCTCACATTTTGTTGATATGGTGAAATAGCTCTTTTAATATTTATAGAATCGTCATTATTCTATAGAAATGTCTCGCCAATGCAGATTTTCTCAAATCTTTTTTTATTCCAAATGCATACGTAAGACGTAACAAATGTTTTAATCTTCAATAAGTTTATTTGCGACATAAAGCTTTGGTACTGCGAAGATTACGGAAATCTTTAAAATGATCAAAGAACGTAATCCCTCAGCATGTTCTTTGTATCCATCAACAGCAGTAAGAAGATTATTGCTGTAACTTAAAATAAAACATATGCTTCACGGACCCGTACGACTGCTATAAAGTCTACGTCCGGTCCGTCGCAACGAATGAAGATGAATGAAGCCAGGGCCGTAGCCAGGGGGGGCGCAGAGGGGGCTTCGCTCTCTCTAGAAAAGTTTGCGCCCCCTTTAGAAATATTGCAACCTTCTCAAGAGATTTTCTTAGTCAGCTAACTTTTCACATATATTCAGATTGAAATACAAGAGCTAGACAATAATTAAATACAATTAAATATTAGAATAATTAAATAAAAAAAAATTTTCGCTGCGCGGCTAAATATTTCTTAAATGAAACGCTTCAACAAATAAATACAAAAATCAATCTCGTTAATCCGTAAGCCTTGAAAGAATATAATTGGTGCTTTCAGGTAACGTATTTTGGAAGAGAATTGTAGACTCACTTTTTTGAAAACGTATGTTTGTACGAAAAAGTCACTAGAATTAGTTCGTTGAAACACACAACAATTTAGCTAAATTTACATACATTCAAGCCAAACTGTGAAAGTCTGTAAGTCTCATGTTACGCTAGTCGGGTATTACAGGTATTTTGGGCTCAATCTGATGCCAAAATTTTGAAATGGCCTAACCATCATCATCATCATCATCATCAAACTTTATAGACCGTTATTACCCTCCGGTGTGAGGTCTTTATGTCACAACCGCAGAATGGTGAACTGTCGTCCTCCATGCCCTTCTATCGCCTGCCAAGGAGATGGTTTGTTCGCCCAGAGAAAGTCCCCTAACTTCTAAATCTGATTTAATTGAATCTATAAACCTTCTCCTTGGTCTACCCCTTGGCCTAACACCTGGGACCTGTGCACCCAAGATCCTTTTCGGTAACCTGTTATTACCCATCCTTTGAACGTGCCCAAACCAACGTAGACGACTGGCCCTTGCTTCCTCTTCCACTGACGCAATCCCTAAGTTTTCCCTAATGTCGTCGTTCCTGATATGATTATCCCACTGCTCCCTCCTATTAACTGTCGCTATATTCCTAAGAACCCTCATATCAGAAACCTCCAGGTCATGCACTAGATATCCGCAATCCACCCAACT
Source organism: Pseudolycoriella hygida (assembly GCA_029228625.1). Taxonomy (NCBI): domain Eukaryota; kingdom Metazoa; phylum Arthropoda; class Insecta; order Diptera; family Sciaridae; genus Pseudolycoriella; species Pseudolycoriella hygida. Next base: position 98,225,533 of record CM055404.1, on the reverse strand, counting down.
CTCACTACCATACAGAATCGTCGGCCGGAATATTGACCTGTGAATAGCTAACTTCGTTCCGCTACTTAATTCCTTCTTGTTGAACACGTGCGACCTCAACTGACTGGCCACCGCGTTTCCCATTTTCCTCCTTTCCTCAAATTCCCTAACCAACTTGCCATCTTCTGAAAAAATGGTTCCTAAGTACTTGAATTCAGAAACCTGCTCCAGCTCCTCCCCATTTAAATTGCAAGCTATCTCCTTCCGAGATTTGCCTATATGCATAACCTTAGTTTTCCCTACACTTATCTTCATCCCATACTCCTCACATGCAGCATTCAGGCAGTCAATCCCACCCTGTAACTCCGCGGTACTATCTGCCAACAGAATCAAGTCATCCGCATAGGCCAGAATTTTCATTATTACCTCACCCACCTTGACATTCCCCTGCAAGTTCGCCTGCTTGATGATTTTGTCCATGAAAATTATGAACAGAAGCGGGGAAAGACAACAACCCTGACGAACGCCCTCTTTAACCTCGAAAGACTCGCTAATTTCGCCGTCTATCCTTACCGCTGCCCTGCTTTCTGAGTAAATACTCTTAATGGCACGCAGTAAGCCCCCATTGATACCGTACTCGCTAAGAACCCCGAACAACTTCTGCCTTGGTACCCGGTCGAATGCCTTCTCCAAGTCGATGAAGCATAGGTACAAGTCCCTGTTCTTTTCATAAAGCTTTTCGATAGTCTGCCTGAGGCAGAAAATCTGATCCTGACACCCCCTCAGAGGCCTGAAACCACCCTGAATCTCATCCAGTACACCTTCCACTATGTTCCTAACCCGGTCAACAAGTACACTCGCGTACACCTTACCTACCACGCTCAAGAGCGATATCCCCCTGTAATTACTGCAAACCTTACGGTTGCCCTTCTTATAAATTGGAGCAATAACACCGAAGCTCCAGTCAGCAGGTACCGTAGAAGACCTCATGGCCAAATTGAAAATCCTACAAAACCATTGGATCCCACCTGATCCGCTATATTTAATAAATTCTGTCCTAATTTCATCCACCCCTGCGGATTTTCCTGCCCTTAATCTGCCGACCTTCCGGGACACCTCATCCAGTGTAATTTCCTCCTCCACCTCCAAGCTAGGACCCGCCGCCCTCCCATTTTCTTCTACCAGATTGACAGATGTAAATAAATCCTGAAAGTAATCCCGCCAAGTCTTCAAGACTTCACCCTTATCTGTAATTAACTCGCCGCCTTTATCTAAAATGCTACTACATCCTTCTTTCACGCCACCGCGCCTAATGTCCTTAACCATCGACCAACATTTCTTACCCCTGCCTCGACCTGCCTTTTCCAATTCCTCCCCAAACTTCTTCCCCTCCCTGTCCTTCGCTTCAATGACTAGATCCTTAACCAGTTTACTACAAGCCTTGTAAGCATCCCACTTCTCCGCCGTCCTGTCCTGTAACCAGATCAAGTAAATTTTCCTTTTTTCCAATACAACATCCCTGATATCGTTCCACCAACCCGTTTTTTTGTTTCGACCCCCGCTAGTGACACTGCCCAGACATTCCTC
>CM055404.1:98197272-98223467 GCA_029228625.1 Pseudolycoriella hygida | reverse complement strand
CAAATTGATCATGTGCTCATCGATGGTAAATTCAGCAACAACATCATTAATGTGAGGAGCTACAGAGGAACCCTACATGAGTCGGACCATGCACTCGTCAAAACAACGATGAGAGCTAAGTGGCCGAGACGGAATGTTGGCAGTGTGATTGTACGCCCAAAATTTAATGTTAATAAGCTGAAGGATGAAGAAACCCGAATCAGATATCAACGAAAAATTGAACACCTAATTGATCAGCAAAACGACAACAATGCTGATGAGAATAAGATGGTAAAGCAAAATATAGCCATAATCCAAGAAGCAGCCGAGGAAATTTTAGGAAGAAGAACACGGATCCAAGGCAGCGACTGGTTTGATGAGGAGTGTAAAGTGGCCATTGAAGAAAAAAAGGTATCGCGTCTAGGAGCAAATACGAGAAGCAAAGTAGCTGCGTATAAACAAAAGAAAATCCAAGTTTATAGACTTTTACGGAAGAAAAAAAGAGATCAACTGAATTCACAAATTGAAAACTTGGAAGCTCACAACCGCAATGGAAACGTAAGGAACTTCTATAAGATCATTAAAAAACAACGTAAAGTATTCCAACCACGATCTTTTAAAATTAACGACACGAATGGACAATTATTGAGTGACACGACTGGAATCGCAAAGAGATGGAGTGAATATTTCCAGGACCTGCTGAATAGACCAACAAACCAACAACGATTTCAGTACTCATCGCAAGGTACTGAACAGCTGATAGAGCCACTAAATTATGAAGAAGTATCAGTAGCTACTAGCTTCAGTAGACTAAAGCCTAACAAATCACCGGGTGAAGATAATATACCAGCCGAATTAATCAAATCTGCAGGAGCAGACCTATGGCACCGACTGCACGAGATTATTACCAGAGTGTGAGAAGAGGAAAAGGTACCGGAGGATTGACTGATGGGGCTGATGATACCGATTTTTAAAAAGGGGGCAAGAGTGGATTGCAAGAACTATCGAGGAATATGCCTGCTCAACGCATCATATAAGGTACTGGCGGAAATACTTTACGCAGGTTAGAGACCTACGCTGAAGAAATCTTTGGTGATTACCAGGGTGGATTCAGGAGTGGGAGATCAACAACAGATCAGATCTTCACTATACGGCAGATAATGGAAAAAGCATGGGAATACAACGTAACTATTCACCAGTTATTCGTAGACTTCAAACAAGCATACGACTCAATCGAAAGAGCAGCTTTATTTGCGATTATGGAAGAGTTTGGCTTCCCAAGAAAGCTGACAAACATCACCAAAGCAACGTTAACCGATACAGATCCATTTGACATCACGACAGGCTTACGACAAGGAGATAAGCTATCAACAATCCTTCAATCAATCTCGCTTTGGAAAAGGTTATAAGAGCGATGACTATCAACTGGAGTGGTAGCATTTTCAGTACGTCAAAGCAATTACTAGCTTTTGCCGATGACGCCGATTTAATAGGACGAGGAACAGTTGCGATCAAAGAAATGTTTGTCGAAATGGAAAATGCAGCTGAACCAGTTGGACTGAAAGTGAGCGAAGAAAAAACTAAATATCTAACGTTAGACAGGAAGCACGGATCACGTATCGGCCAAAACATCACGATCGACGAGTATAATTTTGAAGTCGTCCAGTCATTCAAATATTTGGGTTCAATTGTGAACGTTGATAATGACATAGAGGAGGAAGTAAAAATGAGACTGAGCCAAGGGAACAAATGCTTCTACGCACTTAAGCACCTGTTTAGAAGCACTCTTGTCAGTAGAAACACGAAACTCCGACTTTACAAAACTCTAATCTGCCCCATCATAACATATGCCTGTGAAACGTGGTCTTTAACACAGAAACAGGAAGCGAATTTCAACTGATTCGAGAGAAAAGTGTTAAGATCGATTTGTGGACCAATATATGAACAAGGAAGATGGAGGATAAGGGCCAACAGAGAGCTGACTGAAATTTTCGGGGAGGAAACAATTCTCGGTGCTATAGAAGCAGCTAGAAACATAGCCTTCACGAAAACTCGAACGAAAATGGAACGCGGGTGGTTGATTTTGCAGCATCAAGAAACATGGTTGTCAGCAGTACCTATTTCCAACATAAAGACATCCACAAAGCGACATGGGTATCACCGGATAAACGAACCAAAAACCAGATTGACCATATTTTGATAGATGCACGTCAATGTTCAAATATGTTGAATGTCAGAAGCTGTAGAGGACCGAATGTAGATTCCGATCACTACCTGGTGAGAGCGGCAGTTAGGTCTCGAATATCGGTTCAACACAATCGACAACCGGCATTGGAAAGGTGGGACGTGGAAAAACTACAGAACGAAGACATTAACCGTCAATATGTCGACAGGCTGGAGACGAATATTATTGCCGGAATGGTCAGCGAACAACGAAGCGTAGACGATGCGTGGAATCAAATTAGACGGAATGTAGAGAGCGCCGCAGCAGAGACAGTGGGAACGAGAACGGGAAATAAAAGAAATATCTGGTTTGACGATGAATGCCAGAAGGCCATGGACGACAAAAACGCCGCTCGCCTGAAAACTCTAAGTAGATTCACTCGAGCTGGCCAGGAAGAGTACCGTTCTAAAAGAAATTTCGAGAGAAAACTCTTCCGACGGAAAAAGCGACAGCGTGACAAGGAAGTTTTGATCGAAATTGAGAAGTTTGGCAATCGGAAGGAGACTCGGAACTTTTACCGGAAAGTGAACGAATCCAGAAACGGTTACAGTCAACAACTTTTGCTGTGTAAGGACAAGCATGGATTGGTCTTAGCAGATGAGGAAAGGTGTATCGCGAGATGGGCTGAGTACTTTAAGGAACTGCTTAACCCGAACAGACCGCTCAACCGAGACGACGAAAACGACGAATTGCCATTTCAGACTGCGCAACCATACATAGAAGAACCAAAGATGCAAGAAGTTGAAGCTGAAATTTTAAAGCTAACAAAATTCAAAGCCCCGGGGACTGACAACCTACCCGGTGAACTTTTCAAGAACGGCGGCAACGCGCTATGTATGGAGATGCACGAGCTCATCATACGCATCTGGAATGACGAGGAGTTACCGGAAGATTGGAAGACCCATGTCAAGAAATGTCCCATATACAAAAAAGGTGACAAATTGGAGTGTGGCAATTTTCGAGGAATCGCTCTGCTGAATATTGCTTACAAGATATTTGCAAATATTCTATATCAGCGCCTTCATCCATACACGGAATCTACGATAGGTGAATACCAAAGTGGTTTTCGTGTAGGTCGTTCCACATCGGACCAGCTGTTTAATATCAGACAGATCTTGGAGAAGTGCAAGGAGTACAACATTGAAACACACCATTTGTTCGTTGACTTCAAGGCAGCCTATGACAGTGTTAGAAGAAGTAAGCTATGGAGAGTCATGGAGGAGTTCGGAATTCCCAACAAACTGATCTCGCTAACGAAGCTAACACTAAACGGAGCTACCAGCCGAGTAAGGATCCGCAATCAAATGTCAGAGACTTTCGACATTGAGGAAGGCCTACGTCAAGGAGATCCTCTTGCAACGCTGCTTTTCAATTTAACACTCGAAGCAGCTGTTCAAACCATGGACATAGACTCCAGCGGCACCATTTTCTCCAAGTCCAGTCAGTTGCTTGGTTTGCAGATGACCTGGACATTATTGGCCGAACTATGGATGTTGTTAAAGATAAGTTTATGGCCTTGGAGAGGAAAGGTACCGACCTTGGGTTGAAGGTCAATGACGGAAAAACGGAATACATGATCATCCCACCTACGAATCGATATCGGGAAGATAACGTAACGATCGACACACACACATTCAAAATGGTCAATAAGTTCGTATACCTCGGATCAGAGCTGAACATAAACAACGACATTGCGGACGAAATAAAAAGGCGAGTAACTTTGGGCAACCGGAGTTATTACAGCCTGCTGAAAATTCTAAAGTCCAAGTCAGTAAGCCGAAATTCAAAATGCGCACTTTATAAAATTGTGATCAGACCGGTAGTTACGTAGGGTTCGGAGTCGTGGTGCTTGACACAGAAAAATGAACAATCTCTGCATACGTTCGAGCGAAAGGTACTGCGTACAATATTTGGACCAGTATTTGACCGAAAACTGAACCGATGGCGCAGACGATATCATCACGAGCTCATAGAGCTTTTTGGAGAGCCCGACATAGTCAGAACAACAAAAATAAATAGACTACGTTGGCTCGGTCACGTACAACGAATGAATGAACATCGTATTCCAAAAAAAATTCTGAAGTCCAAACCTGAAGGCAAAAGGAGTGCAGGGCGACCCAAGTCCAGGTGGAGCGACGCTGCTTTTGCCAACTTAAGAACTGTGTGAGTAACCAGCTGGGAGACGTTAGCTGCAGATAGGCCCGGTTGGAGAAGCATGTTGGAGAAGGCCAAGACCCTTAATGGGTTGTAGTGCCGGTAAAGTAAGTAAGTAATAGAAGCAGCTAGACTGCGATGGGCAGGGCATGTATCGAGGATGGAGGAAACTCGAATGCCAAGAAAAGCGCTGGAAAAAAGATTCGACAACAATAGAGCGAGAGGAAGTCCCCGAAAAAGATGGTTGGACTGTGTGGAAGAAGATACGGAAAAGTTAGGCGTTAGAGAATGGAAAAGGTTAGCCCAGGATCGAACTCGATGGAGAAACGTTGTGGAGTCAGCCAAAACCCGCTTGGGTTAGTACGGCTGCTAAGTAAGTAAGTAAAAAAAAATTTCTCCAAAAAAATTTTTCTCCGAAAAAAATTGTTCTCCAACACCTTCGGCTACCATCGGAACATTTCGTATCACCTTCGGAATACTTTGTGTCACCTTCGCCTTCCTTCGGAACACTTCGTGTCACCAATTCTTCCCACTGATTCATATAACTTTCCTGAAGAAACCAACTGTCTAGGTATTCTTATACAGAATTTAGCAAAAAATCCAAGATGGCGTCACTTTGACAGTTGGCAGGCATTTTCTAATAATACCAAAATATTCTCCTGATGAAACTCTATAACTGTCTAGAAAAAACCATCTCTCTAAGTAGTGTCATTCCGAAGCTAAAATTCGAAAACTGAAAAAGCATAAACGAAAATCCAAGATTGCGCCACTATGACAGCTGGCAGCCATTTTCTAATAATACCAAAAAATTCTCCTGATGAAACTCTATAACTGTCTAGAAAAAACCATCTCTCTAAGTAGTGTCATTCCGGAGCTAAAATTCGAAAGGCTAAAGAAGCATAATTTATACCTAACGAAAATCCGTCACTTTGGCAGATTTCTGAAAATCCCAAAAAATTCTGCTGATCAAATTCTATATTTTTCCCGAAGAAAGCAACTCTCTAAGTATTGTCATTCCGAAGCTAAAATTCGAAAACCAAAAAAAACCTAATTTATTGCTTGGGAAAATTCAAGATGGCGCCAGTTTGACTGCTGGCAGCCATTTTCTTAAGATCCCAAAAAATTCTCCTGACCAAACTCTATAACTTTCCCGAAGAAACCAACTCTCTAGCTATCGTCAATTTGGAGCTAAAATTCGAAAACTCCGTGCATTACCACTTTGACCACTTTTCCACATGGCACGGCTTTTCCAGAATTTTTCCGGAAAAGCGGCATATGAAATTTTTCATTTGGGGCCGAGACTGACGTTCCCTGAAAATTTTAAGGAAATCGCTCGGGCGGTTCCCGAGAAAAAAAAGTAGATAGATGCATAGATAGATAGATAGATCGTTGACACACAACACAGGAATAAAATTGTTATTACTTTCAAAGATAATTTTACCATTTTACCATAGAAATTGGTCATCTTTGATTGGCGATGGCGATATATCGGCCCGTTTTCAACCGATTTTGATGAGTGAGGGCTTGTTGGAAAGCTGTCGCGACGTAGTTTTTTTAAAAATAATTTGGAGGGGGCGAGTGGAAAAAACTCAAAAGTTCGCCTATACATCGTGTCTTGTCCCAAAGGTTTTTGTATGGAGGTTTTTGGAGGGTTTGTGGACGTTTTTTTTTTTTGGTGTGGGGACTGCGTTACGCTCTCCGCTATCGCTCCGAGCATGATATTCCGTTTTGTTCTTATTTCTGTGATGACGGAGTGACCATAAAATGGCTACGGCTTTAAATGTAATTGTCGAAAATTCGTTAAAAACCGAAGAGGGCCCGAGACTTATTTCCTTTTAATATACACGAAATTCGGGAGGAATTCTTATTCTGCTGAAAATGACTCATGGTGGGCACATACATGTGCAAATACATTACCTCCATGTATGGTTCCCAAGGATCTGTGTCATTTCCTTTCCACACTTGAACGATCACGTCTTTGTCGGGCTAAAAAATAACATAAACTTTCCGGTGAATTGCTAAGCATCAGAAAAACTTTTCCCTTACCACAACACCAAATTCGATGGGATCGTGCCAAATGATGGGATGACCACCAATATTTTTGATATTCTCCAAAACTCTTTCCGTGTAATATTGTTGAACTTCCTTCATTTCGGTGAAACTATTATTTCGCATAAACTCAGCAATTACTGGGGAGGATTGCCAACAAGCGTAATACACCTGAAATGCAAGATTGAAGTAGATTCATTCACCATCTTTTAATTTTACTACTTCAATTGATTTCAAATGTTTCGCATGTCATCCAAATGTGACTTCACAGTCGAAGCTTTTCTCTCGCTCATCGGAGGTGTGTCAGAAAGAGACAACTATAGCAGGCTGTGTGACTCCACAGTCGAAACTTTTCTCTCGCTCATCGGAGGTGTGTCAGAAAGAGACAACTATAGCAGGCTGTGTGACTCCACAGTCGAAACTTTTCTCTCGCTCATCGGAGGTGTGTCAGAAAGAGACAACTATAGCAGGCTGTGGAGTTACATATGAATGACCGTATATTTAAAATCTGTTCTCTAAGCAATGAAACTAGCTGTTCAAATAAAGTAGTAAAATTAAAATTGATGAATGTACTATTCCACAAATATATAAATTGGAAGAGATCTGCGATAAACTTATTTTGTTTTGATTGGAAAACAAGAACGTCCATCATAGAAATGAAATGAGTGCCAAATGGCTAATTACTTCATCCATTCCAAGGTGAACGTATTGATCTTTCGACACGTTCTTAACTATTTCCGTAAGAAATTCAGTCATGAAGGTGTAGGTGTTTTCGTCCATCGGATTGAAAATTTCATACGCCGCATGAATTGGGTAGTTGGCTGTGCCCGGACTGACACCATCCCCGAAGCAAGGTGTTATCAGATCTAAAGAATGTAAGAGAGAAGTGATCAGTTTTCTTTTGCTTAAATCCTGAACATCAATTACTTGGAAATGCCTTTCCGAATCCTTGTGTATGTCCTGGAGTATCAAATTCCAAAACTACTCTAATTCCGCGATCTCTTGCAAAATCAATCAAATGTTTCACGTCAGAAGGCTCGTAGATCAATTCGGGTAGATAGGCTCCCTTTGACAAATAGAACAAATGTTATTGCAAATGAAAGCTACTGGCTCATGGCTTACTTTTTTCGACAATTCTGGAAAAGTGGCACTGACAAATGGGAAACTTTGATCGTCGACAATATGCCAATGTAACACATTCATTTTGTTGTATGACATCGCTTCCAATACTTGTTCAATTATTGAAACAGGTAGAAAGTGTCTAGCGGAATCAATCATAAGTCCTCGATGGGGGAACCTTGGGTAATCTGTTATTACGGTCTCATTGACGAAATGCTGGTTAGATTCCCCATTCGTCCAAATCAATTGAGAAAACGTTTCCAGACCTCTTATCGCACCCCAAACCGTTTTTGCCACGATTCTAGCTCGTCCTTCTGTTGCATCCTTTGATATGGTGAGGTTGTCTAAGCATTAAAATGAAATAAATTGAAAGAAATAACTCCAATATTTTCCCAATTTCAGTTTCACTCAATCAAAAGATTTCTTGAAACATTTGTAAAATAAAACTATTTACAGGCCTCGTATTCCAAGTCCTTCACAAGTTGCGGATATGCATCACACTGATTTTCTGAGCCATTGGAAATTTCAACTTCAACTGTTGATAAAATCGGAAGATGATTTCCGGGCGTAACGCTTAAGTTACGAAACAGAAACTCCCATGAGTATCGTTTCAGCGCACGATTTAACACTTCACAATCATTGACAGTAGTTTTGTATGAGAAAGATTCTTTAGCCGATATTGAAACTATGCTCGAAGACTTTGTCCAGAACTTCGGCAACGGCCATAGACTTCCTGGAGGTGAAGGATTTCCCTTTGACGGAAAAAATCTTAAGAAATTGTTTGAATGTTATTTCAACTCTCATCAAAATTACTTCTAAAGGAAGCCTTGCTGCTAATTGAGACAAATGGCAGTCTACCGAAAATGACAATGTTAATATTAACACGAACGAAAAACCTGTACTCAACTTCCAGCACATTGTACAAATACTAACGCTCAATGTCTATGATTTGGCATCAATATTGCCTCCTGAAGTGCTTATTGAACAATTTAGATAAGATAAACATAGAATTTATTGAAAGATGTTGTCCAAAAAGTATCTCGAAAACTTACTTTTGTAAGCATGTAGTGATAAAAAGTTGAGGGGGTAATTGCTGTCCAAAACGTTGGCATTTTTGATTGAGTTTTTCTATACGCGATGACCTTATGCGCTTGTAGCATGACTCACATTTGAATTAATGGATTCTGATACAGCTGAGTTGACTGAAATTGGCCAGGGGACATTATGACTAATCAATGACCTGTAGAGAGACTGCGGCAAGTGGTGTTACAACCAGAGGAATCTTTTGTTGATGTTGCTGTTGATGTTGAGATTAATATGCAAGAAAACTGGCTTCCACATAGCATGTCTCATTTGTTTGATATCTGAGGAGATTTACACTTAAGGCATTATTTGGAAGTAACATTAAGGAATTGTACCAATTTTAAGGCTTGGAAGTGAAAAATTGCACGTATACTTACTTTAATTCACCGGCACTGTGACCCATTAATAGTAATTAAAAATTCTTTATTGCTACTGCTAAAATGTACTTTCACCCTTGAGAAGAGGAGTACCATAGAACGTGTGCGGGAAACCCAATTTCTGTCTATCTAGCGGCATATCTTCAAAAGCGACATTGAGGATAGCGCAACAATTCGAAATTACCAAAAAATTTTTTTTAGTAGTATAGCTCCATGAACGCTTTTGCGGAAGATACATTAGGACCACGGTCTCAAGATACATGAACCTTATTTTGGACCACATCTGAATATGACGAGTGGTGATCCCCTTTCTGACCGATTCTAAGTTCAGCGTGTATCAATGGGCGTCCAATGGCTAGATGAAATTTTTATTTGTGACCCTCGTTTTTTCCGTTTTTTTCTTTTGGTTTTACATGATTAGATGCAATAATAAAAGTAGTGTAAACTTTTCATAATTATTCTCCTGATTAATTTTGTTTCTCCACTATACTATTTCTGACACTACTGAACATATGAAATCAGGAACTTCACCAGGACTTGACGGACTAAACATTGAACTTTTTAAGCTGGCACCCCCTGATCTAATCGCTTTGATACACTTAGCAATTGAAGTTCCTGAAGGTTGGCTAAAACGAGACAATTCCCTCTTCCTAAAATTCCAAATCCAAAAACTGTATCAGACTTCCGACGGCTCGCCATAACCAATTCCATTTATAAGATCTACGCAATCCTATTACTGCAGAGACTGAAAAAATATACCAACCAAATCCCTCTATATCAGGCAGCCTTTCTAGAAAATAGATCGACGGATGATCATATTTTCACTCTACGAAGAATCATGAAAGAGAGATGGAGAAAGGGAGCTGTTACATTCATTTTTTCTATCGACATAAAGAAAGCGTTCGACATGGTTGACACGACAACAATAGGAACAATACTAAGAAAAAATTGTTCATTTGTTCACCTAATAAACCGTATCATTACGGCCATCCTACACGAAAGAACAACCACCCACTGGAACGGACATAGAACCAATACTTATGACAAATGAAAAGGTGCCAAACAAGGATGCTATAAGTAATACCTTTCTACTACCTTTCTTCTACTCAACATAAATCCATCACTAGTCCCTATACAACTCCCTATGTTGTTAGCATACGCTGATGATATAATCATAATTTCTGACTGGACTTGAAATTCCTGTTGCACAAGTTATAAAAGGGAAAACATTAACGACCAACGGAGTATCTAGGCTTACCAATGGAAATCTTTTATATTTTAGAGCCCTTTACCGCTATTTCACTCAATTCTGACCAATATGTACCAATATCCAGGAAAATATAAGGCTAAAAAATATTATAATATTGGTGTAATGTTACCATCCGTTATAAAATACCTCAGGATACACATTTCTTCCGATCTCGATCGACGCAGTGTAGCAGCACATCGTATTCAAACTGCTTATCGATACATGCACATATTTATACCCTTCTTCAAGGCAAACAGGCTTCCTTTCAATACTTTAATCCGATTATATCACACTGTGATACTACCAGCGGTGACCTACGGACTCAAAGTAGCAACACTTACAAAACGTAATAGAAAATCCTTGAAACATATGAAACGTATATTGTGCTCCAACTAAAAACTTTAACACGAGATCCACCATCTCTCTTACGAGGTCGAACGGTGACACGCACCTGCCAAGTAGAGCGTCTGCGATACTGGAGTCATGTGATGAGACGTCCAGCAAATCAGCAAACCACTTGAGCCCTTAGCACCGGCAAAAGTTCTGCCATAAATTCTCGGCCGTTCCGAGATCTTTCAAACAAAAAAAGTTTTTGAAAATCGGAAGAGATTTACTCGAATTATGTACAAAAAACACGTTGCGCCCTAACAAAGACTCGTTTGTAGTGCCCTAGCTAAGTCCAAAGACTCAAATCGAAAAATGTTTCTTCCACAAATTGTCGGTCATGCCCAGATCTTCCAAACAAAAAAAAATTGAAAATCGGAAAAGATTTACTCGAGTTATGTACAAAAAACACGTAAAGCCCTCGCAGAGACTCGTTTTTAGTGCCCTATCTGTGTCCAAGGACTCAAATTCAAAAAACTTTCTTCCATAAATTGTCGGCTATGCTCAGGTCTTTCAAACAAACAAAAATTTATGAAAATCGGAAAAGATTTACTTGAGTTATGTACAAAAGACCAAAAACAACTTAAACGGCCCTAGCTCGGAGGCCCTTGAACCGGCAGTGCCCAGATTCAATCCCATAAAGGATTTTTCGATTACCTTTCAAGGAGAAAAAGTTTTTGAAAATCAGTTGAGTTTTACTCGAGTTATCGTGTTGACAGACGGACGGACGGACATTTTTTTTATTGCTGATTCGTCATCTAAGAACCATGATTGCTCCCCCTCTACTCCCGGGTCGAAATTCGACTGGTTAAAAACGACGTGGTAAACGTATAAGACCCACGAACCTTCAAAGAACCACGTTTTTGACCACCTTTTCGACCGTAACTTCGAAAGTTTTCGACCAAATTTGCCCAAATTCAATCCCGTGATCAATTTGGTGACTATCTTTCAGGAAAAAAAAATTTTTGAAAATCGGATAAGATTTATACGATTTATGTAGAAAAAACACGTTGGGCCCTAGTAGATATTCAGTTTTAAGGCCCTGGCTGAGACCAAAAGCTCATAATTCAAAAAAAGTTTCTTCTATTGAATGTCCAGCATGCCCATGCCTTTCAAACAAAAAAAAATTATGAAAATCGGAATAGATTTACTCGAGTTTTGTTCAAAAGACCAAAAACCACTTAGACGGCCCTAGCTCATTGGCCCTTAGACCAACAGTGCCCGGATTGGATGCCAAAACAGGTTTTTTGATTACCTTTCAGGGAAAAAAAAGTTTTTGAAAATCGGTTGAGTTTTACTCAAGTTATCGCTGTGACGGTCGGACGGACGGACATTTTTTTATTGCTGATTCGTCATCTAAAGACCATGATCGATACTCCCTTCCTACTCCCGGGTCGAAATTGGGGTGGTTACAAACGTCGTGGTAATCGCATATGACCCCTTTTCGAAGAACTTCGTTTTTCGTACGGGTCTAAACAAACGTCGTGGTAAACGCATAACACCCCTTTTCGAAGAACTTCGTTCTTCGTACGGGTCTAAACAAATGAAGGGACCCGTACGTATCATAATAGATGTGGCAAACAGAGTTGATGTTACGAAAATACTCTAACGTGAATATTGCCATAACTCTTAAGTGTATGGAATTACGTTCAAATTAAATTGTATTGGAAATTGCCGAGAGGGGAATATTGAAAAACCCGTCCGAAGAAACGGTGTAAAAAAAGCCTTCCGAAAGTACAAAATTGACCCCCAAATAGACAAAAATGTACGTATTAATTTTTGTCTACAACATAGCCAAAAACCATTTTTTTTTGTATAGGGCCGACCTAGGGTCTTCAGGAGAGGCCTGACAAAAATATTTCCCTCCATTTTCTCTACAACATAGTGAAAAACCATTTTTTTGTCTAGGGCAGACCTTAGGATCGACCTAGGGCCATAAGGAAATGCCTCGGACACATTGTTCCATAGACAAAAATGTTTCCCTCAATTTGCTCTGCAACATAGTAAAAAAAAACTATTTTGGTTAGGGCCGAACTTAGGACCTGAGGCCCACTTCAGCCCTAAGCACAGGCACCGGGTCCAAATTGGTTTTTGAATATAATTTGGAACTCGATTACCTCTCAAATAGAAAAAGAATCACCGAAATCGGTGAGGATTTATTCAACTTATGTAAACAAACACATTGGGCCCTAGTAGAAACTCAGTTTTAGGGTCCTGACTGAGTCCAAGAGTTTCTAATCAAAAAATTTTCTTCCATAAAACGGGAGAAGTCCTAGACCTTTCGATAAAAAAAAATTGAAGATCGGAAAAGATTTACTCGAGTTATGTACAAAAAACCTGTATGGCTCTAGAATAGACTCGTTCTTAGCGCCCTAGCCAAGTCCAAGGACTCAAATCCAAAAACGATTCTTCCTTAAATTGTCGGCTCTGCCCAGATCTTTCAAACAAAAAAAAATAATGAAAATCAGAAAAGATTTTCTCGAGTTATGTGCAAAAGACCAAAAACCACTTAAACGGCCCTTGGGCCGACAGTGCCTAGATTCAATCCCATAAAAAATATTTTGATTACCTTTCAGGGAAAAACAAGTTTTTGAAAATCGGTTTAGTTTACTCAAGTTATCGGGTGACGGACGGACGAACGGACATTTTTGTTATTGTTGATTCGTCATCTTAGGACCATGATGGATGCTCCCCCCTACTCCCGGGTCGAAATTAAGTAGGTTACAAACGTCGTGGTAAACGCATAAGACCCCTTTTCGAAGAACTTCGTTCTTCAAACGGGTGTAAACAATATACAAAGAAAAAAGTTCATTTATTGACTCAGTCACTAGAGGGATCCAGCGCTGTCGTCAATAATAGTGTATTGAATACATTTGTAAACAATAATACTATATAGATTTGTAGATAATACCACTATCATTGCTACTTCATAGGCAAAACGGAGTATCTCGTTGTGACATTCAAGACTACTGGTTTCAGTGCACAGGCTCAACTCATATTATTTCAAGCCAAGTCAAGTCCTATAAACAAGTACTTTGGAGATGGCCTCGCCAGTTATGAACATTGGTATAGTAAAAAATGCCGCTAAAATAGGCCTCTCACAAAATACGCAAAGATATTTATGTGATTTTTCGCAAAAAGTTCAAAATACACCAAAATTTGTTAAAACTTTAGTTAATTTTAAAACTATAAAATATTTTGTTCTATGTATACATGTACAACCAAAAATATTATTTGTGAAAAATGAAACTAAAAATAAGAGCTTTCCATTTATTAAATAGGTTGTGAACAATGAGCATCACTAGTAGGTACTACTAGTAGGTAGGCAAATAGTTGACATGATTAGCAAGCAGTTAAATATTCTCTTGAGTGATCGTCTAGAACTTAAGATATTCGCACTATCCAAAGCGTTTAATTATTTTTGGTTTTAAATTGAAAAATGTTTCAATGTCACAAGTGTCACTATTTAAAATAAAATCCCCCTGGTAGACTTCAGCTTGATCAGTCCGGATACCTAATAGTAGATTATTGAACAGGCCAGTAAGTGACGCGTTAAATAATTGAATTTTTGAATATACAGGAATAACATTCAAGCAAATAATTACGCATCGAGGAATGTTTTTAAGCAAAAAGCTTCGAGAACTGTTTTTGGACGAGGGCAGAGATTAGATTCCGAGCCGAAGGCGAGAAATATAACTACACGAGTCAAAAAATAGTTCTCAAAGTTTTTGCTTGAAAACATTCCGAGATTGCCTAATTGTTTGTTTGTATGTTATTCCTATATATTCAAAAAAATTATTTAACATTGTAAGAGCTTACAATGGCCTCTTCAATATGCTGGTTTATCTGAAAATGCGGCCGGTATACGTGAAACAACCACAATTTCGAATTCACAGTACTTTTCATGTTGCGCAAATTGGTATGATATGCATGATTGTGTGTAACTGTACTTACGATTTATTTCAGTGCCTACATTCGTGAATTCTTTTTATGAAAATCTCGAAAATTTGTTAAAATTCATGAAAACGTTTTCACGAATACAGGCAATGACTTGTTTAAAAATACAGCTTTGCAAAATTCAATCCATTTTCACACTATTCAGTCATATGTCACTGCATAGAGTCGCTTTGCTATATTTTTTACGGTGTTCCTTAATCAAAATAAAGTTCTATAGTGACAGTGTTATTTTATATTGTTTCGAAAGGACTAGTTGTTTGTCCCGTCCTTTACGCGTCAACAATTTAATTTCTTTTTCTTTTGGGATTTTCTTTTTTGATGAACAAAAAGAAAATACCCGACCAGGTACCAAGTGACTATTCACATTCATTTTGATTCATTTTATTTCAGTTTGATTTTTATATAATATTTCTTTTCTTAATAATTTTATTTTGATTGACTTTAGTGTATCTACTATGAACGAATTGAGGAGTTGCAGTCGTGATGACTGTCCTCCTGGAAATGTTAAACTCGAGAGCACAGTGAATTGTGGTAAGTGCAAATCACTGATTCATCTATTGTGTATTGGCATCTCGAGACCAGCTAACGAGGTCTTGATTTCCAAGAATATATTTGTACTCTGCAATGCTTGTTTGTCAAGTATTTGTCCCTCTACTGTAACCTCGGAACAGGTGACTCCAAATCCGTCTTTGACGCCCAGGAATTCTAAGGGTTCTTAAAAATCGTCCGATGTTCCGGGCCAGTCTAACCAACGCTCATTCTCGAATTCACTAATCCTAGCGGAAGTAGCGACTCTTCAGAGATACTATCTTTACTTCGAGATATTAAATCTTCAGTGACTGATCATCGCAAGGAGACAAAGTCTTATGCTTCCGTTTTATCCGAGATTAAGGTGGCAACCACTAAATCTGCCACGGTCAATAGACCTCTTTTCTCTCAAATCGCTTCAGGAGTAGCTTCTTCAAGTGATTTGTCTAGCTTCCCGTTTTTAAATGCTGCAGCTATGAAGCGTAAACTTCAGCCGTCAATGCATTTCACTCCTAAGCGCGTCCGCAGTGATGCGTCTGAAGTCTCCCATAAAAATCGTCATCGCAAGTTGACCTCCGGCACCAATTCAGACACCAACCATGGACTAGGTAGCCCGGTCAAATCTCGTCAACCAGTGAGCAAACTTTCAAAATTCATTTACGTTTCTCGCCTTAAGCCAGATGTAACTGCGGAAGCGATTTCCTCGTACATAAAGACGAAAATGCCCGAACTGGATAGCAACGATTTTAGCCTCAGACTTCTAGTGAAAAAAGATCAAAAGCTGGATGAACTTACGTTTATTTCTTTCCGGCTAAATTGCACAGTTGAACTCTTCGACAAACTTATGGATCCTGCCTTCTGGCCCTCTCATGTCCAAATTGGAGAATTTCAGGACAAGAAGAAGAGGACCTTAGATACTTTTTTACCAATTGCGACAACTCCAGCGATAGCATCAACCACAGGAAAGTTGCAATTCTCCTGCAACTTCAGTTCTGAAACAAACTCCAGTGGTAAAGGAAACTACCTCAACGAGTATGGACGTCACACCAACGACTTAGCATGCAACACTACGTGTCAGGGTCGGATTCAGTCGCGAATTTCTGATTTCTTCCATCATAGTGATAAACCAATCGGATGTAACGCTAACATTATGACCAATTCGCCGTCAATAATTTCAGCTAAGACTTATTTTGATTCCATTCGTCCCATTAAGTCTGATGTTTCGATTTCAAAGAGTAATATCAGTTTATATTATCAAAATGTTCGCGGATTAAGAACTAAAACTGATGATTTTTCTAATAACTCCTTGACGTGTGACTACGATGTTATAGCACTGTCTGAAACATCGCTCAATTCGTCATTCTTTGACAGTGAACTATTCAATCCTAAACAGTTTTCAGTTTACAGAACTGATCGGTCTGAATTAAATAGCGTACATCAGAGATATGGAGGTGTTCTGATCGCTGTCCGATCATCTTTACCTAGCGAATGCGTTCTGGTGCCCGGCACCGACAACGTCGAAATGGTTTTAGTTAAGGTGCAGCTTCAAAATCATTCGCTTTTTGTCTGTTGCCTTTACATCCCTTCAGGCTCTTCTGTAAAAGTATACACCGAGTATCACGATGCATTAGAAAAGACACTTAAATTTATAGACCTGGATGTTAATGACGAAATGTGCATTTTGGGAGATTTCAATTGATTGGATTCCTGATAGTTTCAATGCCCACATTAACAGCGTTGATGACTTGATCAGTGGTCTAGACGATTCACTCGAAAGCAATGTGATGTTCCCCACTAATGTCGCTGAAGGAACGAAGGCCGACATCATCTATCTTATGATGAGTGGTAACCTTCACCAAGTTAACAACGTCCACAACCATTATGGAAAAATCCTAGACCTCGTATTTTACAGCAATCCAAATAACTTCAAAGTCATTAAATCTGATGTTCCTATGAGTCGAATCGATTTGTATCACTATCCTATCGAAATAATAATTTCAGCAGACTTTGTTGAAAGCATTGAAAATATTGCAAGTGAGGAATCTCAAAGTGAACTTAACTACAAAAAAGGCGACTATGCGGGTCTTAATAACCATTTACATTCTATTGACTGGAATCAACTGTTTCAAACGTTTCTGACGTTGATGACACAGTCAATGTGTTTTACGACACTTTGGTAGACGGATTAGAGAAATTTATTCCGCTCAAAAAGAAAATGGTTATTAACGATCCACCCTGGTACAATCAGCGTTTGCGTAATCTAAAAAATAGAACAAGCAAAGCTCACAAACGATTTAAAAATGAAACAATTCCAGACGAAAAACTAAAACTCAAAATAAAATTTTTGTCTACAAGTAAAGAATTTCACTCCGTGCGTGACCGAGCCTTTAACAAATATTTGGCTAACACCGAAGAAATGGTAATGTCTGATCCTTCAAAATTCTGGCATTACGTTAAATCGCGAAAAAAGACTACAGGCTACCCGTCAATTATGTTTAGAGGTGATAAGAAGACTTGTAACCCTAACGAAACATGTGATATTTTCGCTGAATTCTTTGAAAGCGTTTATGTTTCTGACAACGAGAGTGGTTCTAGCTTATCGGGAAAAATGCACTCCTTAGAAAAGCGCATTGACATCGGATCAATCTCTTTTTAGATCCATGACGTTTTGAACCATCTTAGTAGTATAGACACTAGTAAGGGTGAAGGTCCGATTTTGTTAAAAGCCTGTGCTGAGAGTCTCTCATCTCCGCTACTTCGCATTTTTAACTTATCTCTCTCAACCGGAAAGTTTCCGACAAGATGGAAAACGTCCTATATAACTCCAATTTATAAAAGTGGTTCTAGAAGTAATGTTGAAAATTGCAGAGGTGTAGCTATTTTACCAACAATAGGAAAACTATTTGAAGCCATCGTCACCAGTATTTTATCCACGAAGTTCAATCGAATTATTTCAAAGTCGTAACATGGCTTTATGAAGCGCAGATCTACCGCAACAAATTTAGCTGAATTTGTTAGCTACGCTACTAAAGTTATGGAATCTAGGCATCAGTTAGACGTCATATACACCGATTTCCGAAAAGCATTTGATAGAGTCAAGCATTCGATTCTTTTGCACAAGTTGAACCAAATCGGTGTTCATTCGAACTTACTAGCATGGATTGCATCTTATCTGAATGGACGTTCACAATTCGTCAAACTAGGGAATTGCTCTTCTCGAACGTTTAACGTGACCTCTGGGTAGCCATCTTGGCCCTCTCTTGTTCATATTATTCATGGACGACGCTACTAAAGTCTTCTCTACGTCAGTTTACCTAATGTATGCTGACGACTTGAAAATTTTCATGAGAATTAAAAATTTTCTTGACGCAAGTGCTCTTCAACGTGACTTGAGCAGGTTTCTACAATGGTGTAAAATCAACCAACTTTATTTGAATGTTGATAAGTGTAAGGTAATCTCCTTCACACGAAGGAGATCCAAGATTGAGTTTGGTTACAATATCGATGATGTTACGTTGACTCGTGTTAAGGTAATTAAAGATTTGGGAGTCCTCTTGGACCAAAAACTGACAGTAAACACATTGAATATATAATTGCAAAAGCATACTCAATGCTTGGCTTTGTTATGAGAACTTGTAAGCAATTTAAAAATATTAAAACTTTAAAAAGTATATACTATGCCTATGTCCGTTCTTACTTAGAATATGCTTCAGTTGTTTGGCATCCTTATCATGACACATTTGTTGACAGAATTGAATCAATTCAGAAAAAATTTTTGATGTACGCACTGAGGCGGACGGTGAAGCGGGATGAAAACCACAAGCTTCCGCCATATATTGAGAGATGCGAATCGATCAATATCGAAACACTTGCCCGACGCAGAATCAACGCCTGCTCACTTTTCGTATCCGATCTGATGAATGGAACCATCGACGCACCTAAAATCAAAAGCAAGATCATGCGAAATTCCAGACCCACTTGTGCTGATGATTTTCTCGTAGTTGACAAACACAGGACTAAATATGGTCTCTATGAGCCTATCAATAACATGTGCATGGCATTTAATCGCTTTTCATTGCTGTGGTTTCAAAACATACCACGTGAATCGTTCAAGTTGACTATTAGGAAATTAAAAATCACATATAAACTAAATGGTAAGATCAGAATCTCATAAACTGAACATTTGGTTCTCAATCTAATCAAAAGCTGATTAGTCAATTGGGTCTCACGACTCTCAAATGTAACTCTAAGTCACGTCGACTTGTGCAAAAACAGCTAGTCTAGACGACTAGTTTCCGCTAATCCTTTTTATTTCAGGTGGCTACACGGTATGGCGGTGCTTGATGGAACGACGGGCTTTTTTCATTTCCAATTTTCTATTTTCGTCTAATTACAATTGATGCTGTTTTAATTGTATAACAACTATAAATAAAGTAATTTTGACGATGGGCAGGGGTGACTGTTGACTCACTTCCGGACCTGCTCTTCATTTATGTTTTTTTTTTGTGTTAAGCTAATTTATTGTCATTATCATAATTAATTGTAAACAGTCAGGAGGCTTCGGCCATTGATGCAGTAAATAAATAAATAAATAAAAAGAAGAATTTAACCAGAGTCATATAATATCGGTTTGAACTCATTTTGGATCGCTCTTTTCATTTCTAAAGTCTAATTTGAGTTCTTGAGAGTCCGTCTCTTCATTTCTTTAATCATCTCGTCGCGTCGGTAAGAGCATTTTGATAAACCTTTATTTTGATTCAGGAATACGTCATTCGTACAAAGCACGTTGTTGTCGGTATATAGTGAGTATAAGGTCTCATGAAATTCAATTAATTTGTTGTTATTCCCTTCATACTTACTGATTGAATTCAAGTAATTTATTTCTTCAAATAACGAGGGTTCCTTTCACCGCAACTCTATACACTTTGAATAAACAGTCTAACAGTGAAGATTGAGACGTGAAAATCGATTGGTTCATAAATCATCATTATTTGTGAGAAAGGACATAAATTTATCGACAAGATAGCAGAAAAATTGAAGATCTAATTGAAGATCGAACAATTTCCTCATTCAACGTTTGAGCGTTGCTCTACAGCGCCATAATGCCGGTCGTGTGATGGGCACGTTTCCGGACGATAAAGGTCTGGAGAAAATTTTTTCTTTATAAATGTTAAAACTTTGTAAACATTTTTGAAATAAAATTCTTATAGTCAAAATTTCATCATGGGCGCGCGGTAGCGATGCGCCCGTGACGCAAGGCCCCATACGAACAAAAAATTTAGAAAAATTTTTTTCGTAGACTTCGGAAGTTTTGACTTTTTTCCCTAGCGTCGTACCCCCCTTAGACCTAGCTCATTGGATTCCTTGTAAAATTTTGATTGAAATCGACATTTTACTCATTAAAATCGGTCCAGTACGTTAGTTCCTTAGTTAGTTCTAGAGCCATTTGTATGAAAACCGACTTTTGGCTCGTGCTCGAAAACGGCTCGATAACTTTTATATAATACAAAACATTACAATCACAATGAAAACGATTTTTAAAAGGGAAGCGTGACGCAAGTCCTCGTCCCTTCTTCCAAAACAACTGATATCAATTTGGGTGACGCTTGCAGCTTCGGAACGCAGAAAATTCTTTTGAAATATTTTCAATTTTGATGAAGAAAATGCGTCACAAATGCCGGACCCCCAGTGTTATAGTTTTTCTGTTCTTTCAGCTTTCACAATGCAAAAATTTGACTTTATGGAATGTATGGCGTATTTTTGTACATGGAAATCAAATTTTTGCTTATGTAAGCTGAAAGAGTAGAAAAATTATTACATTGACGGGTAACATAACCAAAGACGGGTACGTATCAGAATAGATGTGGCAAAGAGACTCTAACGTATCTAAATATACAAATAAGCAAACAATCCAACGTTTCCTGTTCTTTTATAACTGTGAGAATTTGAAAGATCCATAGAAATTACCCAAGGTAATGTCAAAGGCCCTACCGAAGTACGTCTCAGACCATTCAAATCTAGAAAAGCCTATATCCAAGGACTAAGTCATTTTTCCCTAATAGTAGGAGCGGATTTCGTCAAAAAAATCTATTTGCGTTCCTGCTGCATTTGGACAATAAGTTTTTTAATTTTTGTTATTTTCAGGGGTAAAAAAATGAAAATAAGTTTTGGGAAAGGTCAAAGCTCAACTCACTTTTTTTGCAAAACAAAAGTTTGAACGTCGATGTAAAATCAGGCAAGCGATACAAGCATTTACTTACTTATGAGACATAAAGAATAAAAAATTCACAAAAAATACAAAACTCGATATTCCATGAGTCGTTTCGTCCCGCCAGGCACCCATATTTGAACGTTCGTGCCAAAAAACTCAATTGTAATAGTCACAATTTTCCATATACAGGGAGTTTTCTGGTCGTCTAGTATACGACGCTGACGCAACTAAAAAAATTTGCGTAGTAGACGACTAGAAATGCATGCAAATGTGTGACTATTACAATTGAGTTTTTTGGCACGAACGTTCAAATATGGGTGTCTGGCGGGACGAAACGACTCGTGCAATATCGAGTTTTATATTTTTTGTGAATTCTTTATCAAAAAAAGGTTTAGTCTCAGAAGTATGTAAGTAAATTCTTGTATCGCTTGCCTGATTTTATATCGACGTTCAAACTTTTGTTTCGCAAAAAAGTGAGTTGAGCTTTGACCTTTCCCAAAACTTATTTTCATTTTTTTTACTCCTGAAAATAACAAAAATTATTGCATAATCACTTTTTGTCCAAATGAAGCAGGAACGCTAAAGACGAAATGCGCCCCTACTATAAAACCCTGAAACACGTGTTCTCTTAAATTTAATTTTCTACAACTTCGCATTTGGAACCAACTTTCTAACTCTCATAGTTCTGTAGATTCGGGTCATCCTGCCCAATTATGGAAGTGCCCATATACCAGAACGGTGCCACATTTCCCCAAAACCCTGAAACACGTGTTGGCTTAAATTTAATTTTCTACAACTTCGCCTTTGGAACCAAGTTCATAACTCTCATAGTTCTGGAGATTCGAGTCATCCTGCCCAATTATGGAAGTAGTTATATACCAGGATTGAGCCACATTTCCTCAAAACCCTGAATCACGTGTTCGCTTAAATTTAATTCTCTACAACTTTGCCTTTGACAGTAAATTTCCATATTGCATAGTTAAGGAAATATAGACGAAAAACTGTTTTCGTATATGGCCAAAAATCTCAATTTCGTCCATTCCACTGGTCCTAGTGCCCAGACCCCTGACCCGATTCCCACAACAAATTTTTCCCAGTTTTGTGAAAACAAATGCTTTCATTTGACACTAAAATGAGGAATTTCCATGCTATACTTGCTGAGATATTTGCGAAAAAGTTTCATCGACCCTTGAAAATTTCATGTCCTGCCTCCACTTCTTCGACCATATCTACGGAACTAATTGGCCGATTTTGCTCATCTTCGAACTTGAATCATAGGAGGCATGTACCTTTCAAGAAAAAAAATTTAGGCTGATTGGTTGAGCCGTTTGAAAAAAAGTGGAGACGGGCAGTCGGACAGACTGACAGACGGACATTTTTTTTTTGCTGATTCGTCATCTCTAGACGATAATAGATGCATCTCCCCCTCCCTCCTCCCACCTCGATCTACCCCTTGTTACAATAAAATTGTTTGTAGTAAACGTATAGAACCTTGTACTACGTACGGGTCCAAATATTAATCTTGTTTAGCAATTTTGTTTGTGAACAAGTGCAATTATTGGACCCGTATGAAGTACAAAGGTCCTATACGTTTACTACAAACAATTTTATTGTAACATGCGGTAGATCGAGGTGGGAGGCGGGGATGCATCTATTATCGTCTAGTGATGACGAATCAGCAATAAAAAAATGTCCGTCCGTCTGTCTGTCCGTCTCCACTTTTTTTCCAAACGGCTCAACTGATCGGCCTAAACTTTTTTTCCCTGAAAGGTACATGCCTGCCATGATTCAAATTCGAAGATGAGCAAAAACGATCAAGTGGTTCCGGAGATATGGTCGAGGAAGTGACCAAAAACATGGTTCTTCGAGGGTCGGTGAAACTTTTTTGCAAATATCTCAGCAAGTATAGCACGGAAATTCCTCATTTTGGTGTCAAATGAAAGCATTTGACGTCACAAAGCTGGGAAAAAATTTCGTGGGAATCGGTTCAGGGGTCTGGGCACTGGGACCAATGGAATGAACGGAATTGAGCTTCTTGGCCATATACGAAAACAGTTTTTCGTCTATATTTCCTTAACTATGCAAAATGGAGATTTACTGTCAAAGGCAAAGTTGTAGATAATTTCTAAGCGAACACGTGTTTCAGGGTTTTGAGAAATTATGGTCCAATTCTGGTATATGGCCTTTTCCATAATTGGGCAGGATGACCCAGAACCCCAGAACTATGAGAGTTAGAAAGTTGGTTCCAAAAGCGAAGTTGCAGAGAATTATATTTAAGCGAACACATGTTTCAGGGTTTTGGGGAAACATGGCCCAATCGTGGTATATGGCCACTTCCATGATTGGACAGGATGACCCGGGTCTCCAGAACTGTGAGAGTTAGAAAGTTAGTTCCAAAGGTGAAGTTGTAGATTATAAAATTTAAGATAACATGTGCTTCAGGGTTTTAGGGGAAAATGGATTGAATTGTCTGAGACGTGCCTTGGTAGGGCCTTTGACAACAGAAAACGCTGGATTGTTTGCTTATTTGTATATTTAGGTACGTTCGAGTCACTTTGCCACATCTATTCTGTTTGTCACATCTAGTCTGATACGTACGGGTCTTTGGTTTTGTTTTCTTAAACTCGTTTCAATATTTTAATGAACTTTTTACTTCTGCGCAGGTTTTTGCGGTGTTAATAACCTGCGCAGAAATAAAAACTTCATAAAAATGTTGAAACGAGTTTACATTGAATATATACGGGGGAAATCAAAATGTGTATATAATGGCAGTTATGAACAAATATGGTTATTTCACAAAATTTTACGTATTTTGTTTGCTAAGTTTTTATAATCTTAAAATGAGTGACATTGATAAGAAAAGAGAACAAGATGACGGAAAAGAAAATTCTAAAAAGAAATTAAAAGGTTTAATTATATATATACAAGTGGTGATCACATTTTTTATATTTGTTATTATTTAACACAGTTAACAATAAAGAAAGTGAGAAGGATGAGGATCAGCAACCATCAACTTCGAGAGGAGGACTTACACCTAATATAAGTGGTGAATTATTGGATAATATAATTTATATACTTCCAAGAACTTTTCATAAATCTACTAAATTTAATTATGAATCAGAAGAATTTGAATTTAAGTTTAAAGAATACGATGGTGAAGATGTTATGGAAGAGTTTTTGTTAAAAGGTTTCGAAACTCTATTAAAGAAAGTTATGGAAAATGTTAATGTTGTTAGTTGGAATAAAAATTGATATACCGGAAAAGAATGTCAACCCTGTCGGTCTGAGTTATAGACATTGTTCGGAAATATCGGCTAATATGATTTTACATTTGATTAATACGGTCTCTCAGTCCAATAGTGTGTTTTCCATTTCTGATTTATTTGTAATAACAGTTTCACGATTAAAAGCAAAAAGCGGTGGTGCTATTATCATGTTAGCTCATTGTAGCGATATGCAAATACACGAAAAGCTGCATCAATTATACATTTAGGTCGTAATGATAACAATTTGTGTTTACCTATTGCTATACTATTGGGAAAAGCTTTTTGCGACAACGATGAAGAATTATTTGATAATTTTTTAAATGAACCATACAGACAAAGTTTAATAAATAATGCACGAAAATTGCTTGAAAAATGTGATCTGGAAACGAACGATATAGGATGTAATATGTTTTCCATATATAAATTGCAGAAAAAATTATTAGATTACACGATTACAGTTTATAAAAAAAAAGTTAATTGTGGGAATAAATTTTTTTTAAAAGCTGGAGTAGGACCTAAGAAAATTTATTTGTTTTATTTAAACGATATAAAATATTTTGTATGCATTACTTCTAGAAGTTCTTTTTTTGGATATCAATTTGAATGTGAAAATTGTTGTTTCCTTTATCGTAAAAGAAATTCTCACTTATGCAAAATAAAATGTGAAAAATGTAGAAATCCTTATACGTGTGCAAAAGATACTATTCAGAATAAAATGAGTTGTATAATCTGTAAACCAGATTTTTATAAATCTACTTGCTTTTATATGCATAAATTACAATTTGGTACAGGCAATAGCGTTTGCGAGAAAATTATGTATTGTACGAAGTGCAAAACTGTTCAAGACTTTAATAAAATAAATAATAAAAATCATTTTTATCACAGAGGCAGCGAAAGTTTGTTCTTTCGCCCCTCAAATCAGGGACGAAAGTAGAAAAATGCATCCCACGGGGCGAAAGTAAAAGAAGGAAGCCAAGAGAACGAAAATATTACAAATGAACAACTTTCGTCCCTCTTTTCGTCAATAAACTACTAAAATTTGTTCACTTGACAAAAAGAAGGTTGCCATCACAGAAGTGGTTTTGATTTTGAGCGCTACATATTAACCAGCGGTTGTTTCTGGTTTAATAATATTAGAGCATTTATAATCACTTCACTTCCTAACAAATTTTTTCTGATTTACTTAACACGACGTCGTAAAGGGAATCAATGTTAACCATGAAATATGGCGTCAAAGTAAGTTTGTTGTTATTTTGTAAAGTTATTGTTTGCTGTGTTTTCATTGACGGATTCATATATTGTATTGGCTGTTAAGCAAATATTTTTTATATTATAATGGAAACAATGATGGGAATAATGTTGTGTTGTGTTGACTTAATTCAAATAATTTAAGTCCTTGCCAAGTGACAACAGTGTTATTCAGTGATGTTGTTCGTAAATGGGAATTATTGCATTTTTGTGCGTTCAACCTCAATCATTTTCGTGAAAAATACTACACAACAAAAACCCTTTTAAAAGGGAAATGTGACGCAAGTCGTTGTCCCTTCTTCCAAAACAACTGATATCAATTTGGGTGACGCTGAACGCTTCGAAACGCAAAAAAACTTTCAAAATA
>CM055404.1:98183960-98196772 GCA_029228625.1 Pseudolycoriella hygida | reverse complement strand
TTTTGTACATAACTCGAGTAATCTCTTCCGATTTTCAAAAACTTTTTGTTTGAAAGATCTCGGCACGGCCGACAATTTATAGAAGAATTTTTGCCTGTGCTTAGGGCTCAAGTGGGCCTCATGTCGGTCCTAAGGTCGGCCCTAACATAAAAAATGTTTTTTGCTATGTTGCAGAGCAAATTGAGGGAAACATTTTTGTCTATGGAAGTATGTATCCGAGGCCTCTATTTAAGGCCCTAGGTCAGTACTAAGGTCGGCCCTAGCCCAAAAAATAGTTTTTTTTTCTATGTTGTAGACAAAATTGAGGAGAACATTTTTCTCTATTTGGAGGTCAATTTTGTGCGTTCGGAGAATTT
Organism: Pseudolycoriella hygida; assembly: GCA_029228625.1. Lineage (NCBI taxonomy): Eukaryota > Metazoa > Arthropoda > Insecta > Diptera > Sciaridae > Pseudolycoriella > Pseudolycoriella hygida. The sequence goes on along the minus strand of CM055404.1, from coordinate 98,196,416 downwards.
TTTTAAACCGTCACTTCGTACGGGTTTTTCAAAATTGCCCTACGGGCAATTTCCAATACAGTCTAATGTGAACGCAATATGTACTTAAATGCGTTCCAGTCTTTTCGTAACATCAACTCTGTTTGCCGCATCTATTCTGATACGTACGGGTCCCTTCTATGTTTTCATGATAATTCTGTCTGTTCATTATTACTGTGCAGTTTCCTTTATCAGCTTTGAGTATGATTATTTCGTTGTTCGATGTAATTTTTTGACTATTTTCGATATCCTTGATCCTTTGATTGTTATTTTGCCATTTTTGATAAGATTACATATATCTTGACGTAGAGTTTCTTCAATTTCAGTTGTTGCAAAATGAGATTCGATGGATGATATGAATTGAAGTTTGAAATTATTTTCCATGTGTGCATTTGGTGGTAATGCGAAATTCATTCCTAAAGATAGTATTGGTGCCAGTGATCGATTGATTGATTGTTTGATTTATTGTTGAGTTGATTGAAGTTATTGTTTTCGTGAAGAGTGATTCGAATTGTCGTCTCTGTTTCATTTTATGAAATTCAAATTTACGATTTTAATCGTTGGTGATAAATTCCAATAATTTATTATCACAACAAAAACCCTTTTAAAAGGGAAATGTGACGAAAGTCGTTGTCCCTTCTTCCAAAACAACTGATATCAATTTGGGTGACGCTGAACGCTTCGAAACGCAAAAAAACTTTCAAAATATTTTCACATTTGATTAAAAAAATGCGTCACAAATGCCGGACACTGGTGTTATAGTTTTTCTGTTCTTTCAATTTTATACGCAAAAATTTGACTTCCTGTACAAAAATACTACATACATTCCTACATTCAAGTCAAATTTTTGCGGTGTGAAAGCTGAAAGAACAGAAAAACTATAACATCAGTGTCCGGCATTTGTGACGCATTTTTTTAATCAAATGTGAAAATATTTTGAAAGTTTTTTTGCGTTTCGAAGCGTTCAGCGTCACCCAAATTGATATCAGTTGTTTTGGAAGAAGGGACAACGACTTGCGTCACATTTACCTTTTAAAAGGGTTTTGTTGTGATATCAGTACTTTTGGAAGAAATTGAAACCGATCAAAAATATCAAAAAAGCCTGATGGAAGTTGAAAAGTGCTAGAGAAATCCACAAAAATCCTTGAGAATCCCTTAAACCTAGGAAGCTCCATTGCATGACTTCACTCATGTCGACAATAACCGAAAAATATCAAAAAACCTGATGGAAGTTGAAAAGTGCTAGAGAAATCCACAAAAATCGTTGAGAATCCCTTAAACCTAGGAAGCTCCATTGCATGACCTCACTCATGTCGAGAATAACCGAAAAATATCAAAAAACCTGATGGAAGTTGTAAAGTGCTAGAGAAATCCACAAGAATCCACAAGAATCCCATAAACCTATTAAGCCCATTGGATGACCTCACTCATATCGAGAATAACCGAAAAATATCAAAAACTCTAATGGAAGTTGAATACCTCACTCACCCAACTGTGACACTCACACACATACACATTATTTTATATGGGAGCTTCCAGCAACCCTTGCGCCCAAACGAAGCCGGTGACCCCACTTTTTTAAAATCTTAGATGGCGTGGAATGCCCATCCGAAGGTCCCTGCAAAATTTAAAGAAGATCTGACCGCCAGTTTTCGAGAAATCGCCAAAAAAGTCGTTTTTCATACAAATGGAAATGCCACAACTAACTAACTAACTAACCCACTAACTAACTAACTAAATAACTAACTAACTAACGTAGGATGTATACATTTTCTTTGGCTTCTATGAAGCAGCACATTTTGTATGGAAAATGACGATTTTCTAAAGGTCATATCTTCGGATCCACTGGACCGATTTTAATGAGTGAAAGGTCGATTTCAATCAAAATTTTACGTAGAATCCGATAAACTAGGTCTCAGGGGGGTACGACGCAAGGGAAAAAAGTCAAAATTTAGCTGTATATATGGTTCCGCAGTCTACGAAAAAAAATTTCTGATTTTTTTAATCGTATGGGGACAATGCTACCGCGCGCTCATGATATTCAGAATGCATCAGTGTTTTTTCGTGGCTAAAGTACAAACCTTCCGCTGTCTCTGTGATAAAAAATAGTATGGATAACACGGGACAAAAGTAAGAAAATTCAAACCGTGTGATTGCCGACCTCACCTTCGGTTCGGGCTGCAAACTTCACACGGGTTTGAATTTTCTTACTTTCATCCCTTGTCATCCAAATTACTATTCTGTAACGAAATTTTTTGTAAAATATGTTGGACTCACACACGAATCTTGATTCAGAGTCCAAAATAAATTTTACTAATATGTTAAGTTTAATTAATAATAGTGAGACAATATCGTGCACGAGCTTTTCTATTAAGAGAAAAAAACCTTTTCAAATTTTTAGTAAAAATGACGAAAAGAAAGTTAGATTTACTTATACGAAACAGATAATATTACCAGGGTACAAAACTGTACCATACGGTACTTCGCAACATTGTATATCGTATTTATAAAATATGCTAATTTGTATATTAACTCATAATTCAATTCATATTGCAACTTTGTATGTTTTCTTATTAAAGGTTATTTTGTCTATATAAAATATGTAAATTTCTGTAATTAAGAGGAAAAAAAGACGTGAACTGATAATTTCAAGATTAAAAGGTTTGTATTCAATAAGAAAAGGTCTGTATATGCGATAAAGGAAAGAAGTAAAAATAGAATGTATTAGCGAGTTTTATGAACTTTGTGTTTATAAAAAATGGGTTTGTGTTGAACGGGAGATTTATACGCATAAAAAGTACATGCTTGTATTTGTGATATTTCTGAGATGTAGGATAATTATAAATAGTGGATTTCACTGTGTCGCAAAAGGGATGTCTGGCTCGCTTTGCGTGGCGAAATTGATTTTATTGCATACGCGCACCGTAGTGTTTATAGATAGAAATTATTAATCGGTGACAATGACATTCTTCATTCCCCTATGTTTGTTTTCTTGTTTTCGCTTATGCAATAAAGCATCGTATTGACATTTCAATGTCAATAAAATACTATTATTGCATTTTCTGATAGAATGGACCCTCGAGATAAGCTTTTCCGATTTTTTTAAGTTCATAAGCCGCCGCCGCGGCGCCAATTCAAGATGGCGGCTAAAACTACAAATCGCTCCCGAAAATTCATTTTTCAGCCGATTTTATCGAGTAAGGGTTCAAATCCTTGATCTTTTCTCTAACGACTAAAAATAATAACTCATAGGAAAATATAGATGGCGCTCGTATACAGGATTATGTCCGATCTCGTCATTTTACCCATTTCTCCCCCATTTTTCGACCGATTTTGATATGTGGGTGATTTCTGGAATCAGGAAAGATGCCACTATGCGATAGTAAATCTTTTCCATAAAAAACAAAGTGTCTGTTAGTTTTGGGATCGTCCGATACTTTACTGCACCTAACAATATGACTCGTATAAACAACTTCTTTATTGATCGCCACTGTATAATGCATTCTACGTAACTTTTTTATGTCCGCTACTGTTGTTCAATTGAATAGGAATAGACATCAAGGGACAATGAATGGCATGATCAGTTTGTCTCACTTAGGTACATTAATTGTTACATGCTATTTGATGCGTATGACACTTTTTTTTACAAATATGTGCGAGATCACGACAATTTCTTGTTGCGTATCTCAAATACCCCTTGAGCCACACCCATCTCAAATACCCCTTTTATGGGTGAAAAAAAAATTCAAGTACACACTCCTAGCAAAAAAATTTTTCCTGTGACATTTCCCAACCCAAATTTTTTCAGCATCTTGGTCCTTACCAGTTATATGTAATTAAAAAACGCGAGCGGAGCGAGCGAAATTTCTTTTTAGGTTTCTTTGTAGACTCTGTTTATATTGACTTCAATTTTGAATTCAATAAACAACATTATCATGAATTCGACGATGGAGAAATAACGTTATGATTTATTAAATGCACTGAAAATTAAAGTTGTTTTCTTATGTATAATATAGCGAGCGATTTTTCTATATTTTTTTAAACAAAATTAACAAAATTGATCGACATTTTCGTATAGCTTTGGACGAAAAAGATAAGGTTATAAAAAACCGCGAGCGAAAATTTTGTAGAATCTTTAGTTTTTTGTTGACCTGAGTGTGTAATTACAAACCTTTGCGTCAACATAAAAGTGTGTATGATACACACTTTCCCAAAATCAAGTATACATACAGTGTGTCAATTACACGCTTAAAATAGGCACTGGGGGTTTTTTAGGTTACGTCCATAAAGCGCAACCAACTAAATCCCAAATACTGCACACCGTACGGTGCGCCGAAGTTAGAACGAACAACCTAAGAAGTGAAGGTAGTGTTGGTTGAGCGATCGAGGAGTTTTCGGTACATTTAGCATCACTAAAATTTATATATTCAATGTGTACACCAGTACGCAATCACCGTTCATTTGCATTTAAGAAAACATTCAACATCTCCGCAAGTTCCCGCTTTCAGCGATCATGGCTTCATTGTGTTAATACATTAATTTGATTGAAGTGAATGGAGTTGGAGTTCTCATACTGAGCCTATGAAGGGATTCCGTGGGTGTGGCTCAAGGGGTATTTGAGAAGAAGGCCCCTAACGTAACCAGACTGTTTACTTGACTTGGTTTACGTTCTACTGTATCGATGGCACGCATTAGATAATTCTCTTCTCCGCTTGCGATTGGCTGGCGATTTGCAGAGGAGAGAAACCTAATGTGACGAAACAGTGCCTCAGCTCGAGTTAAAAACTCCAAATTTTCCTTTACGGAATCCCTGCATAAAAACCGTCAGGGAATCGGTCTTTACGTACAACTGTGCGAATTTCCATCGGTACCCTCATACACAGAACAAGGAAAGAGGGGGACCCTGCATGGAACAAACTGCTCCTCAGCCCAATAAAACATCGTGATGGCATAAAGTAGACTTAATTTCGATAGCGTATCTCTCAGTGTAATTAAAGAAAAATGTGTACACATTGAATATGAAAATTTTAGTGATGCTAAATGTACCGAAAACTCCTCGATCGCTCAACCAACACTACCTTCACTTCTTAGGTTGTTCGTTCTAACTTCGGCGCACCGTGCGATGTGCGGTATTTGGGACTTAGTTGGTTGCGCTTTATGGACGTAACCCAAAAAAAACCCCATGAGTGTATGAGGGGTATTTGAGAAACGCAACAACAACTGAACAACAGTAGCGGACATAAAAAGGTTTCGACATTATTCAGTGGCGGTCAATTAAGGAGTTGTTTATATGAGTCATATTGTTAAATGCAGTAAAGTATCGGACGGTCCCAAGACTAACGGAAATGCTACTTTTCAATGAAAAATACTACTGAACTTTGTCAGTTCATTAATATCGTCTATATTTGAAAAAGTTTTTCGAAAATACAAATGTGTGGAAACGTTCTCTTTTCAGCGGGTATGTTTGTCTGAACTCATTATTTCACAACCAATCTGCGAAATTTTGAAAATTTTGGCACTATGTCGATTCCAACCTCTCACACACATTTCCAAATTTATCCAACCTCTCACACACATTTCCAAATTTATGTTTCGTAAATTTTACGTACGGCCGTTTAGGCTCAAAAAGAATTTCGTCGACGTATTAAGTGATCCGTATTTTTTTGTGTTTTTTTTTTTCAAATAAACGTACTTTTTTTTCTATTTTTTCAAGTACTGAGCCGTATTTTTTGCGCATTTGCCACATTTGTTGTGCCAGTCTGCTTTTTTCATCGAAAAATTCGTAATGAGTCAAGAAATGTGGACATGTGTTTTCACATTTCCACATTTGTTTTCACATATGTGAGTCACATTTGCCTCGCAAATGTGAAATTTTTTTTTTCAAGTGGCACATTTGTCGTTCCCGTCGCACATTTGCCATTAGCCAATGCAAATCTGAAAACTTTGACAGTAAATGTGCCGAGATGTGCTAGAGAACGCCAGATACAGCTTGGGGAAGTAGTCACATTTGAGTGTTGAAATAGGCAAATTTGCCAAATTCGGCAAATTCGCCGAAAGGTGACTGGCAAATGTGACCACTTCCCTAACCTGTATGTGGCGTTCTCGAGCACATTTCGGCACATTTACTGTCAAAGTTTTCAGATGTGCATTGACCCATGGAAAATGTGCGACGGGAACGACAAATGTGCCACTTGAAAAAAATAAAATTTCACATTTGCGGACTCACATATGTGAAAACAAATGTGGAAATGTGAAAACACATGTCCACATTTCTCGACTCAGAACGACTTTTTCGATAAAAAAAGCAGACTGACACAACAAATGTGGCAAATGTGCAAGAAATACAGCTCAGTACTTAAAAAAATATATAAAAACGTACGTAAATTTGAAAAAAAACACAAAAAAATACGGATCACATAATACGTCGACGAAATTCTTTTTGAGCCTAAACGCATCCTAAACGGCCTCATGTACAATACACGAAACATAAATTTGGAAATGTATGTGAGAGATTGGGTTCAGTTACAGCGAATTGTATAAATTTACAGGACATACGACGAGTTGCATATTAGACACTGAATAATACAGTTTCATACTATTGAATATCGCAGACATTTTTATTCGTAATATTTCTGCATTAATCCATTGTACGGATTGCAGAAACAGCGCTGTGTTAATTTTTCACAATGCCCGCAACTCCCAGACACTTTGTTTTTATGGAAAAGATTTATTAACGCACAGTGACATCTTTCCTGATTCCAGAAAGCACCCACACATAAAAGTCGGTCCATCATGAAATGCAATAAAATCAATTTTTGCACGCAAAGCGAGCGAACCGACACAGTGGAACCCACTAAAAAGGTTTGTGTTCATGATACAATTATTTAATACACACTACATTAGTGAAACGAATTATATGTTTATAAGTTTTATAAGGTTTGTATTCAAGGTGAAATGGTGAGAAAAATATTTTCTATAACGCATAAAGGTTTGTAATAATGCTAAAATAATATTTTAAAAGACAGTGCTAAAGTTTCTCAATGCGAACGCCATCTATGGTACTATAGGTAAATATTGTAAATCATGTGTATTATGCGCGCCATCTATTAACAGTTACATTTACAGAGCTTTCATTGTGAATTAGATAAATAAAGCTTTTTTTATCACTATTGTGAATTAAAGCTTTTTTTTGCCATTGTGACTTAAGGGGGAAGCCTATTATTACTGCTCAAAGCAAAAAAAAATTTTTTTGGTTAGGGCCGACCTTAGGACAGACCTAAGGCCTACTTCAGCCCTAAGCACAGACAACGGGTCCAAATTTGTTTTTGAATATAATTCGGTACTCGATTACCTCTCAAATAGAAAAAGAATCAACAAAATCAATTAGGATTTATCCAATTTATGTAAACAAACACATTGAGCCCTAGTAGAAACTCAGTTTTAGGGTCCTGACTGAGTGCAAAGGTTACTAATCAAAATTCTCACTCTCACTCTAATCAGAATCTGATTAGTCAACTCGGGTCTCACGACTCTCAAATGTAACTCTAAGTCACGTCGACTTGCAAAAACAGCTAGTCTAGTCGACTAGTTTCCACTAATCATTTGGCAATGCAAGAACTATGAGTGATATCTCTGTTACAATCGATGGAACTACTATCAATCGACTCACCCAGTTTAAGTATCTTGGCCTGGTAGTTGATGATGAATTGACATTCTGCAAACATGTTGATCACGTAAAAAAGCAAATCACGCCCTTAATCTCATTGATGTGGCGAAAAAGCAAATATCTGCCGACCAAATGCAAGAAGAAGATATACTACGCCTACGTCCACAGCCATGTTCAATACATGCTTTCGATCTATGGAGAATGCCCTGCATACAAAATGAAGGAGCTCCAAATCATTCAAAATCGCTGCATCAAAGCTCTGTTCCGCCTGCCAAGGTACACATCAACAACATACTTATACAGCAGCAACATCATGCCAGTTTCCGAACTTGCCGAAGTTGAACGGATAGTCGCGGTACACAAATTAGTGCACTCTCTCACAAAACACAACTTTCGGCTCTTGATGAACAACAACGTACACAACTTTAGCACAAGACGGGCCAACGATCTGCATATTTTTAACAAAATGTCGTCAAAGAATTCATCCAATGCTGTGTTAGAAAGAGCAATAAATGAGTATAATAACATTAACTGTGATACGAGAGAAATGATTAGCCTTAAAAAATTCAAATATAGAGTGAAATTGGAAGTGTTAGGAAAAAGTTTAAAATTTTTTGCAATATCCCCGTACTTTTTTTTGAACTGAAGCTTCTCTGTGATACACTCTGTGATGTGACATACTTTATTCTACTTTAAGGTACGATTTTATTTTATTTTATTTAGCCAAATTTTTAATGTATTTGTTTATTTATTTAAATCTTGTATGTGAAAATCATAGCTAAAAATAATTATTGATCCCATTCGTAAGCCAAACAAATTAAGTACAAAAATTTAAAACGAAATTACCCCAAATGGATAAAAAAAAAAAGTTACCCCAGATACTAGACTAAGAGATTCAACTTAATTTTATTTTCGCAACCAAAAAAAATTGTTCTTTTTTAATTTTTTAATTTGTACATTGTGTTCCACACGAAAATCATAAGAAACGATAAATAAATAGCTTTAGAAAAAAAAATCATTTTTGTTTCAGGTGGACCATTGGCTGCACGAGACGTTGGTGCTTGATAGAGCGTCGGGCTATTTTCTATTTTCACCTAATAATTGTTAATAATGACGATGAGCAGAGGTGGCTACTGACTCCGACGGGTCGACTGGGTCGGCAGCTCACTTCCGGTTCTGCTCGTAATTTATGTTTTTCGTCATACTTATTTGTGTTTAGTCAGGGGGCCTCGGCCGTTGATGAAATAAATAATAAATACAATCTTTCCAATCTCAATACGATTATGTCTTTCGAGAGTTATTTTTGTGGGTTTAAAACACAATGAATAAATTCCAATTCGGTGTTGCCGCTTTTGGACGAATGTATGTAAACACATTGGCCATGTCATGTCATTTGTCAACAAAAACACAAATCGGAAGATTCCCGTGATGATCACAAATTAAATTACATTTTTTTATTAGAAAAGTTAATTCGAAACTTCACAAAATTTTACAACTTTTTCTAAATAGATAAACGCTTCTAATAAAAGCAAAATTCTCGAAAATCCACTAGAGGAAAGCGAAATAATGCTTGCAGAAGCTGGAAGTTTTAAAACACTTTTCACACGATAGAAATTAGCGATTTTTTGATGGATACACCAATCTATTTATTAAAAAAAGATTCAAAACTCCACAATTAAACACAGCACAACAAATGATCAACACGTAATAACAATTGAAATTGTTTTAACTGAAGTAAAACAATAATTTGTGAGATACTTCACTAGAAAATCTAAAATTTTAAAAAATATACTGAAGTACTGCTACTGTCAAAGCCGTCAATCAAAACAATGGATGATAATGTAGATAAAGATGATGAAAATCAAGATACGGTTGACCCGTACTGTTATTTCAAAAATAAATTGAGTTTTCGAAAAATTGAATTTTCAAGAAATTTAAAGTTTTTGTGAAAATTCAAAATTATCAAGAAGACCCACATTTTTGAACAATTCAAATTCTTTCTCCAAATATAAATTTTTGAGAAAATAAAAATTTCAAGGAAATCCCACAATTACAGGAAAATATAATTTCTAGAAAAATTTCAAATTATCAAAAAAATTAAAAATTTCTCTCTTCTCTCTCTTAGACTCTCTAAGAAAATTGGAGTTTTATAAGATATGCGAATCCCCGAAATAATCGGACTTTCTGCAAAATTAAGCTTTTAGGAAATTTACAAAATTAAACAAAAAACTACATTTGCAAGAAAATTCAAATTGTTGAAGTAATTTCTAAATCCAACATTAAATAAAAAATAATGCGAAGAAACAAATATCGATCTATTCCGAAATTTGCTAACATCAAACAAATGTGCAAAAATTTTAAGTCAGAGAACGTTTGAATTTTACAAAAAAAAAAAAATGCGCCAATTAGCGAAATCAATGAAACTGCATTATCGATATACATTTAGCAAAAGCCAAAAGCGACAACACTAAAACTGGGTGTGGGTTTTAGAACTCAAAGAACTCGCAGAACCCACAAATCGCAAGTTTTGTATAATTTTTCATTTGGAATGATTGTAAATAAAAAAAAAAATATTTTCTTCCATAAAACAGGAAACAGCCCTCGACCTTTCGACCAAACAAAATTTTAAAAAAAGAGATTTACTCGAGTTATGTACAAAAAATGTGTAGAGCGCTAGGAGAGACTCGTTTTTAGTGCCCTAGCTATATCCTAGGGCCAAATCTCAAGAAAGTTTCTTCTACAAATAGTAAGGCTTTCATAGACCTGTCGATTAAAATAACAATTATGAAAATCGGAAAAGATTTACTCGTGTAATGTACAAAAAACATGTACGGCCCTAGCATAGAATCGTTTTGAATGCCCTAGCTAAGTCCGAGGATGAATCCAAAAAAAGTTTCTTCGATAAATTGTCGAAAATTATGAAAATCGGAATTTACCCGAGTCATGTACAAAAGACCAAAAACCATTTCAACGGCCCTAGCTCGGCGGCCCTTGGGCCGACAGTGCCCAGATTCAATACCACACTCAAGTTATCGCGGTGACAGACGGACGGACGGACGGACAACGTTTTTATTGTTGATTCGTAATCTAAGCACCGGGATCGATGCTCCCCACCTACTCCCAGGTCGAAATTGGGGTGATTATAAACGTCGTGGTAAACACATAAGAACCCTTTTCGAAGAACTTCGTTCTTCGTACGGGTCTAAACATAGCCAAAGACCCGTACGTATCAGAATAGATCTATGTTGCAAAAAGACTCGAACGTATCTAAATATTGAAATGAGCCAATGAGGTGTAGTGAAGTGCAGTGAGGTGTAGTAAGGTGTACTGAGGTGTGTGTAGTGAGGTGCACTAGGGTGCAGTGTAGTGCAACGAGGTGCAGTGAGGTGTAGTGTAGTGAGGTGCAGCAAAGTGCAGTGAGGTGCAGTGACATTTTGGATTTTATATTATAGAAGGATTTCAAAGATCCATAGAAATTACCCAAGGTAATGTCAAAAACCGAAGTACGTCTGAGACCATTGATTTCGATGACCAAAATTGTTCAATCTCGAATAGATTGAACATTTTTTGATCCCAAATTTTACAGATGGCAAGATGTTCAATCTCGAATCGATTGAACATTTTTTGTCATTTCAAAAATATGACACAAGTTTAGCCTATTTAATTAAATATAATTATTAAGGAAAAGAGTTGTGTTACCTGATGACTGGAAATTCTTGGCTGACGAGCATAAATGCTTTGCAATCACATTATTTCCATGTGTAAATATAACAAATATTGCAATCTCGGCAATAAGCATTTTATGTAGTATCTACAAAAAATTACTGCACCAAATCACAAAGAGGACCAACGTAGTTTCTCCAAGAAATCCTGAAACTATTTTCTCTAAAATGTAATTCTCACCAAGTTTGCTTTTCGAAGCAAATTTCTAACTGTCATAGTTCTAGAGATATGCGCAATCCCTCCTAATTTTAGAAGTGGCCATATTCCAGCATTAAATCATTTTGCCTTAAAACTTTGAAACACGTGTACTTTAAAATTTTATCCTTTACAACTTTGCCTTTGGAAGCAACTTTCTAACTGTCACACTTCTAGAAATATGGGTCGATCAATCAATCAATCAATCATTTTTATTTAAAAAAATATCACACTTAAAAAATGTCTGCGTAGCTCCATTATATATTTTAAACAATTGTAAGGAGCTACACTAACTTACCAAAAATAAAAATTTATGATTAAGTAAAATTTTAAATTATAAAGTTTTAGGTATTCATGGGTAAAAAATATAGGTTCTCTAAGTTGGATAAAGTAGGAGCAAGGGAAAAACAGTGGGAATAAAATTAATTGGAAAATTAACGAATCATAAGTAATCACCTGCTCATTCGTGCTAAGACGGTGGTATTTATGTTAGATGATCAAGAATAAATATTATCTCTCGCTAATAAATATGCCTTCAATTTATTGGAGAATTCTCTGAGATTCGTCAAGTTCTTCAATGCAATCGGCAGCGCCTTGAATAGGGTAGGGCCTGCGTATTGTAGGCTACGCTTACCGTAGTTTGACAATATAATTGGTTTTTTAGGAGAAAGGAGTATCTCGTGTTGTACCTGTTACCGAGGGGTGACGCACTTCATTTATTCCATTTATTCTTTTATTCCATTTATTCCCAAAATTTTGTTGTTGTTTTTGCGAAATATCTGAACCAAACACATCACAAGTGAGACAAATAAGTTCAAAAAAAGGTTTGTAAAGCATTTTGAGCATCTTGAGAT
>CM055404.1:98158437-98183460 GCA_029228625.1 Pseudolycoriella hygida | reverse complement strand
GTATATAAACTCTAAGTCAAACGTTAATTGTATTTGTAACCGTGTCTAGAGCGTTATTGTTATTAATGCAACTCGTACCACACATGTGCAATATAGTGGGAGGTTGAAGGTCGCAGGGCGGCAGCCCGCGGACTTTTCTTCACATATGTAACACACATATTTCACATATGTAACACAAGATGGATTTCTAATTTTTGATCGTTCTCGACTAAATATGCAAAAACCAAATAAGGAAAACAATTCGAAAAATCACTCATCAAATGAGTCATTGATTTGAACTCACGTCACTCACGTACACCGCATTGATAAGTATGCTCTGCACTGAATGTCATAATGTTTTGTTTGGCAACAAAGTCATTCTCATCTATTTATTGTAGCATAATCACTCCCGGTTATGTCACCATGAGTGATAATCAAAACAAACATTTGAATGACTTTCATTCATGTTTTCATGGTGATTGCATTCACGGTGACACAGGACATTTATTTTCGTTATTCACAATAACCCCGACATGACTTCGAGTTTACATATGCAGAAACGTTTGAATGGGTGTTTAGTCAAATATGGAAAATGAAACAGCATTTGGAAGATATAAGCCTCGGTTCACACTTCATACGTGTATATTGTATAAAGACGCGTTCGCTACGCTCACTTGTTGTACACAACATATACATATGAAATAAAGACTTACATCCCCCAAACATTCTACTATAAGTTGCATAGAACGATAATCGCGTATTTATCGCTCTATAGCGAAACTGTTTATCTCGACATATGTGTTCTGCAGATAAAACAGAGTACGCACCTCTTTCCAAGATGTCTATTTTGATGATTTGAATTATGCACCACGCCTCACAAAGCTAGCAAATCGTCAAAATAAATATTTTGGAAAGAGATGCATAATCTACTAACCTAAACGCCATAGTCGTAAAAAAGTATTTTTTAGCATTTTTGCGAATACGATTCTTCGCGTTTAAAATTGTGTGTGGTCTGTTCCTAACTGTTGATTTAAGAAAATTCCGCAATGTAGCAGTCAGTTTGTTCGTGCTACAAAAAACAAAATTGCCTATAATCAACAGTCTGTTCGGAAAAGGTGCACGCTAATACTATAAGAAAAGAGTGTACTCTAAATTGCTCAGAGTGCCGTTTAGATCAGAGATACGCCATCGATGCCTAGCCAAAACTAGTCCTTTTTCGAAATGCATGTAAAAAAGTGCACCCCCGTGAAACATTTAGTGATACTGTAGGCTACTATCTGTACCTTACTTTTACTTTTTCGGCGGTACAGCCACTTGTGGACCTTCAAGGATTCTGAAAACTTTGAAAACAGCGCCGCTTTCGTTGGTAATTTTTGTTAACGTTAGCCGTTTGCGCTACCGTCTTTTCGGGACTAAGCCAATCACGTTTCCGTCGATGTTTCAAAAATCCCATCCGCCGTCGCCGGGAAATTTAGACCGAAAACGACTCTATTTGAGAGACACGTGAAAGATTCATCTCTCTCAACAGTAGCAACATCAAATTGGAATGTATTCATTGTGTTTTAAACCCACTAAAATAACTCACGAAAGACAAAGTCGTATAGTTTTTCGATTGGATTGATTGTAGAAAAGTTAGAATAGATGTGAACGGTTTCGTCGAGGTCTCGTTTTTGTTTTTTTTTTCGGGCTGAGTCTGGGTATATCAGCTAAGCAAACGCTACCCGAAAAAATTAATTCACGCAATAACTTTCTCGAAATTGAGTTCAAAAACATTTCAAAGAAAGATTAAAGAAAACCCTATTCATTCGGTTCGGTCGGCTTTAAATTTTCAATAATTAAGGATCTGACTCGGTTCGCTCGACGTCCACGCGTCTGAGTTAGGTGACTAGTGAAGCACAAGCTCCAGAGCGGTTTTGACCAGGAAGAATTTATCTCTAATGGTGGTGACAGACTCGCACTTGTAGAGCTTCACGGGTTGCAGCTTTTCGTTATTCAGATGATGTCTGAGCACTCTTTGCAGTTCCTCTATGAAATCCAATAGAAATCTTAAAGAAGCAGAACTCAAAGTTGCAGAAAGAAGGTACAAAGAGAAGAATTAGACTAAATATCAGACGATCGTTCTTATTGCCTGAAAACTTGTTCCTCTTCCAAGTCTTTAGTGGACCGGAACTGAATCATATGAAAAGCAGACAGGAAGGAGATTTTGAATGAGTCGCTAATGAATTAGCAAAACTCTGACAGAAAACACAAACATTTATTTCTGTAGAACTACGTCAAAACATCAATCGTAGGTGTCTCTGCGGTCAAGTCGATGAAAATGGACTGTATGAGACAATGGAAGATGAGGGCTACGCCCCTCAACAATACTAAATCATTCGCATTGGAAAAACTCACGATGTGCACCAAACTAATGAACCTTCTAAGATGATTCTGATTTCTGCCCGTTCATGTTGGTCTCTTGGCAGGCAGCAGTTTGTTTTATTGTATCTAACTTTGTGGATCTGTATTCATGTTTATATTTGAGAATTTTTGAAATAAATAAACGGATGAAAAGACTCAGTACAAAGGATATTTATCCAGCTTCTGCCAAGCTGGATGATCCCGTTATTGGTCTCTTCCTAATATTAAAAAAAAATTCAAAAAAGGAGAAGGAGAAGTTTCGTTTCTATATGGCGGAAAGTTTACTATAATTGGCTTATTTGCGTGCTGTTTTTCATGACTTAATAAATTACTTTTTACTACAAAAGACGTTTGACATTCTATGCTGGCTCCCTCGTGAAAAGGAGGTTTCTAATTTTTCCACAAATATCTTAAAAGTATCCAAACTACTCACCTGTGTGGGTCGTCTTCATATGGTATCTTAAACCACTGCGATAAGCATACGACGAGTTACATAGGTTACACTCAAACTTCTCTCCTGAAAATAAGACAATAAATTTTTCACATATTTATTCGCGACTGTTGACTTTAGACAATTCCACAATGTAGCAGACAATTTGCTCTTGTTACAAAAAGGGAAATTCTCTAAAATCAACAGTTTTTCCAAAAAGTTACACGCAAATACTACGAGAAAGAATCTACTCTAACTTGCTCAGAGTGGATACTAGGTTAGAGACACAGAAGAGAAGATGACAGTTACAAAAGAGGCGAGCGGACCCCACACAAGAGCGAGCGGACCCCTGTCACTCGAAGGAAAACGCTACTTGAACCTGAAGTAAATGCTACAGTCGGGTCAGTTCGAGTTTTTGGTCTTCGTTGGTTCGATCGAGGTTTCGTTTTTGTTTTTTTTCGGGTCGCTGTGGGTATTTAAACTAAGCAAACGCAACCCGCAAAAAATCCACAAATTTTCTATAATTGAGTTCTAGTACTCTAAAGACTTTTCAGTGTGTGTCCTGACGTGTGATAGTAAATTACCAGAGGGGAGAGACTTCTCCAATACCTGTCGGCCTCTGATCTACTGATTATTAATAGGGGAAGGAAAGCACCCTTTGTTAACGCAGCTAGAGAGGAGGTTATTGATATTACGCTTTCGACGTGCGGACTATCGGATAAGATCCATTCTTGGAGGGTATCAAACGATAGAACCTCCTCGGATCACAGAATAATTAAGTTCAGCCTTAAAGGTTACGCCCAGGAGGTAAAACCGTTTAGAAGCTCAAGGAAAACTGATTGGGGGGCGTACAGACTAGACCTCATAAAGAGGCAAGGGGCTGGGTGGGGGTAAATAGGCTGGCAACTGCTAAAGAAATTGAAGAAGTCTGCCAGTCTATCACTTCAGGTATGATCACTTCTTACGAGAACGCTTGTCGACTTAACACTCTCAAGCAATTGTATAGAAAGCCCTCTTGAGTAAAAGCATAGAGGAGAAAAAGAGGATTGTGAGGAAAGCATGGAATAGAGCTAGACGCAGTAGCCTTGAAAGCGAGTTTGACGAGTATCGTATGCTGTTGAAAGAGCACAAGAAGGGGCTGGAGAGACTGCAGCAGCGCAGAAAAGAAAAGTTTCTTTAGGAGGCGAATTCCGTGCCGGCCTACACAAGGGCTCACAAATTATTGGCCAAGGACAAAAATGCCCAAGTAGGGTCATTGCTTAGGCCAGACGGTACATACACGGAGGATAGTATAGGGTCATTGCTTAGGCCAGACGGTACACACACTGAGGATAGTAAAGAAACAGCAGAGTATCGTCTTAGTGTCCACTTTCCCGATTGCGTCCGGTCTGCAGCGGAGGAGAGGGTAAAAGTGGGGTACAACACATCTAGAAGGGATTGGAGGTTCGCAGAACGGATTACAAGGAAGGGTAGAGGCAGACGGGCTATACACAAATTTCAACCGTTCAAATCAGCGGGGCCAGATGGAATATTTCTGGCACTGCTGAAGAAAGGATTGGACATTCTGAAACACAAACTGGTGGTTATTTTGAAGACTTCTTTAGCTCTCTGTTACATCCAAAAATTGTGGGAAAAGGTAAGAGCTGTTTTTATCCCAAAAGTGGGCAAGGCCACGCACTGCGAAGCGAGAGACTTTCGGCCCATTAGCCTTGCATACTTCTTGCACAAAACCCTTGAAGGGCTCCTAGATTTTTACATAAAAGGAGATAATACCCTTAATAAAATCCCCGTGCACGTCCATCAGCACGCTCATCAATCTGATAAGTCGACCGATACAACATTGCAATCAATTAAACCAAAAAATCGAGCGGATGTTCAGCAGCGGTAAAGTGGCCTTAGGCTGCTTTATGGACATTGAAGGGGGATTTGTTAATACCGGGTTCGATGTCATAGCGAAAGCCGCTGAGGAAAGGCGAATGGAACCGTTAGCGATTAAGTGGATTGTCTCCATGTTAAGTAGCAGGACGGTAGAGGCCACAATATGTGGAACGAATATAAAGATGAATGTCACAAGAGGTTGCCCTCAGGGGGCATACTCTCACCCATACTGTGGTGCATGGTCATCGATTCCCTTCTAGTAAGGTTAAATAACCCAGGGCTACTCGGATGATGTCTCGAGTCTTTTATGTGGAGACTTCGTGGTAACTTTGGGTGATTTGATGAAGGAAGCGATAAGGATGATTCACTTATGGTGTTCGGAAAGAGGGCTTAGGGTCAACTCGAAGAAGCCAAAGATTATCCTTTTTAGTAGGAGGAAAATATATGGGAGACAACAGTTAGGTTCATTCCATATGTTTGGTGACGAAGTTACTCCTAGAGCTATGGTAAAATACCTAGGAGTAACATTCGACTCCAAAATGACCTGAATCCTTCATCTAAATGATAAAGTAGATGAAGCTGTGGGAGTGTTCTGGATGTGTAGGAGTGCATTTGGTAGGAACTGGGGTCTGTTACCTAAGGCTTTGTGGTGGATCTACACAGCTGTAGTGAGGACGATGCTGTGCCATGGCTGTATAGTCTGGTTGCCCAGAGTAGACATCAAGACAGCCAGTAAAGCCCTCGGTAGTCTTCAGAGGTTGGCTGGCGTCTGTATAACAGGTGCGAGAAATTCCACTTCAACCCTGGCCCTAGAGACAATTCTCTCATTGAGTGAGTCCGCGAGCAAAGCGGTTAAGTCACCTCTGGTGAGGTCGTAGTGAGGGATTGTAAGAATTAACTCAACGGGGTTGGCAAGGGTAACAACGTCACGCAGGAGTTTCGGGTAGCTATAAAGCGCTCGAGCTAGCCCGTATTGGCACGGAAAGCGTGACTTTTGGTTCAGAACCGTGCCTGCGTATACCCGAGAACACTATCGTGTCGATCATTAGGGTGTGGCTTCAGCAAGAAGACGAGAAAGCTTGGCTAGGTTATGAGGGCGCGGCACACACTAAAGATTTCTGCAAGAAACCATCTAGTGATTGGAGTAAAAAGATGGTTGAGTTAAGTAGACGTAGCATCAAGAGAGTGATCGAAACTATTACCAACCACTGTGGACTGAATAAGCATCTCTACACCATAGGGAGCTTAGAGGATCCAATGTGCTCTTACCGGTTGGAGGAAGAGACAGGCATCCACATAGTGGCAAATTGTCCTCGATACAGAGGTATCCGGATGGCAATGGGGTGTTGAGCGGTCTATTCTTGCACCACTTGGATGTTCAGAAACTGGCCTTATTCCTGGCGAAAACGAAAAGTTTGTAAGTCGCCTCTTATAAGGAGAGGTCCGGGTAAAAGTCCGGTCAACCAAGTTGGCTCAAGTGGTTTGGTATTATTTGTTACGTTGAGGTGACATCCTCTGCCTTATGGCAGGGGGACTCTAGAGGGTTAGGAACAAAGGGTCAATGACCTAGGTTCCTGTCCGATCCAAGAATCGGACCCTACACAAATATGTTATCTATCCATCTTGATTGGCTTATTTGCGTGTTGTTTTTCGCGACTGTAATTCATTACAAATACATTTCTCATTCTATGCTGGCTCCCTCGTAAAGGAGGTTTCCAATTTTTCCACAAATATCCCAAAAGTATCCAAATTACTCACCACTGTGGGTCGTCCTGATATGGTAATTTAAACAACTGCGATAAGCATACGACGAGTTACATAGGTTACACTCAAACGGCCTCTCTCCTGAAAATAAGACAATAAATTTTTCACGTATTTATTCGCGACTGTTGATTTTGGACAATTCCGCAATGTAGCAAACAATTTGTTCGTGTTACAAAAAGGGAGATTCTCTGAAATCAACGGTCTTTCCAAAAAGTTACACGCAAATACTACGAGAAAGAATCTACTCTAACTTGCTCAGAGTGGATACTAGGTGAGAGGCACAGAAGAGCAGATGACAGTTACAAAAGAGGCGAGCGGTCCCCCGAAACTCGAAGAAAAACTCTGTCGATACTGTCGATACTTGCCCAAAAACGTGGTTTCTCGAAGGTTGAAATCGCTCTTCAAAGTTTTGAATGAAAGATGTTGACATCAGAAAATCACGAAAATTGAATTAGTGAAAATCTGTTGAGTGGTTCGGGCTTTAGTGTCCTTAATGTGGACCAAACTCACGCTACGCGACCCTTCATGATATTTGGTGGTTTCTTGCGAATATTTCTTTTGAAGAGGCTTTTTTGTGCAATGTTGCAGAGAAACAAGAGGAGAATTTTTGTCTATGGAAGCATGGGTAAGAGGCCTCTACTAAGCGCGAAGAGGTTTTTAGCGCCGTATGGGTGCCCATTTCAGCAATTTCCAGTCCACTTGCATAAACTTAAGAGTTCAGGCAATAGATACGTTCGACTCTTTTTGCAACATCTATTCTGTTTGACACGTCTATTCTGATATGTAGGGGTCTTTTGCATATGTTTGTTTTTTAGGGTCGGGTCGGAGACCACAAATTTTCCACAATTGAGTTCTAGTATTCTAAAGACTTACCAGTGTGTGCCCTGACGTGTGATTGTAAATTCTGACTTTGAGTAAACGACTTGCCACATCGGTCACACTTATACGGCTTGTCTCCTGAAAATGAGACAAATTTTTTATAACAAAGAGTTTTTATCAACTTTTTATGCGATTTCTATCTTCCGCGGATGAAGCTTACTGCTCATTTATTGGGTAGAAGACTATCCGCCCGAGAAAATGATGACTAAAGTCTGACATTAATAATTAACAAAGTTATTTTAAAGAACTCGAATCGCGCCAATTCCTAATAAAATTTTAAAAGTTTGTCGAATATCATCGTCACTCTGAATGTTGGTATACTAAATTACGTCAGGTCTAAGAAATGAAAATGTTCATATTAAATTGCTCTACTACTTAAAACCCACAAGAAATAATATTTTGCTCCATTTGTTGGAGGGCTCTATCTCTACTTTTATAATCAAATGAATCTGTTACAGCATGTGGCTTAGACCCGTACGAAAAGGGGTCTCATGCGTTTACTACGACGTTTGTAACCACCCCAATTTCGACCCGGGAGTGGGGGGGAGGGGTTGGAGCATCGGTCATGGTCCTTAGATGACGAATCAGCAATAAAAGAAATGTTTGTTTGTTCGAGTCGGGTCTGGGTATTTCAACTAAACAAACGCGGCCCGAAAAAATTCCACAAATTTTCCATAATTGAGTTCTAGTATTCTAAAGACTTACCAGTGTGTGTCCTGACGTGTGTTTGTAAACTCTGACTTTGAGTAAACGACTTGCCACATCGCTTACACATATACGGCTTGTCTCCTGAAAATGAGACAAATTTTTTATAACACAGAGTTTTTATCAACTTTTTATGCGATTTCTATCTTCCGCGGATGAAGCTTACTGCTTATTTATTGGGTAGAAGACTATCCGCCAGAGAAAATGATGACTAAAGTCTGACATTAATAATTAACAAAGTTATTTTAAAGAACTCGAAGCGCGTCAATTCCTAATAAAATTTTAAAAGTTTGTCGAATATCATAGTCACTCTGAATGTTGGTATACTAAATTACGTCAGGTCGAAGAAATGAAAATGTTCATATTGAATTATTCTACTACGTAAAACCCACAAGAAATAATATTTTTACTCCATTTGTTGGAGGGCTCTATCGCTACTTTTATAATCAAATGAATCTGTTACAGCATGTTGCTTAGACCCGTACGAAAAGGGGTCTTATGCGTTTACTACGACGTTTGTAACCACCCCAATTTCGACCCGGGAGTGGGGGGGGGGGGAGGGTTGGAGCATCGATCATGGTCCTTAGATGACGAATTAGCAATGAAAGAATTGTTTGTTTTTTCGGGTCGGGTCTGGGTATTTCAACTAAACAAACGCGACCCGCAAAAAATCTACAAATCCATAATTGAGTTCTTGTACTCTAAGGACTTACCAGTGTGTGTCCTGACGTGTGTTACTAAAGCGCCTTTTGCAATAAACGACCTGCCACAATAATTACACTTATGCGCCCTCTCTCCTGAAAATGAGACAAATTTTTCATTATAGAGTTTTTACCACCTTTTTAAACAAAATAGTCTACAATCTTTCCAATCTCGAAATTATACAATTATGTCTTTTGAGAGTTTTTTTGTGGGTTTAAAACACAATGAATAAATTCCAATTCGGTGTTGCCGCTTTTGGACGAATGTATGTAAACAAATTGGCCATGTCATGTCATTTGTCAACAAAAATACAAATCGGAAGATTCCCGTGATGATCACAAATTAAATTACATTTTTTTATTAGAAAAGTTAATTCGAAACTTCACAAAATTTTACAACTTTTTCTAAATAGATAAACGCTTCTAATAAAAGCAAAATTCTCGAAAATCCACTAGAGGAAAGCGAAATAATGCTTGCAGAAGCTGGAAGTTTTGAAACACTTTTCACACGATAGAAATTAGCGATTTTTTGATGGATACACCAATCTATTTATTAAAAAAAGATTCAAGACTCCACAATTAAACACAGCACAACAAATGATCAAAACGTAATAACAATTGAAATTGTTTTAACTGAAGTAAAACAATAATTTGTGAGATACTTCACTAGAAAATCTAAAATTTTAAAAAATATACTGAAGTACTGCTACTGTCAAAGCCGTCAATCAAAACAATGGATGATAATGTAGATAAAGATGATGAAAATCAAGATACGGTTGACCCGTACGGTTATTTCAAAAATAAATTGAATTTTCAAGAAATTTAAAGTTTTTGTGAAAATTCAAAATTATCAAGAAAACTCAAATTTTTGAAAAATCCCAATTCTTTCTCCAAATATAAATTTTTGTGAAAATAAATATTTCAAGGAAATCCCAAAATTACAGGAAAATATAAATTTCTAGAAAAATTTCAAATTATCAAAAAAATTAAAAATTTCAAAAGAATTAGACTCTCTAAGAAAATTGGAGTTTTATAAGATATGCAAATCCCCGAAATAATCGAACTTTCTGCAAAATTAAGCTTTTAGGAAATTTACAAAATTAAACAAAAAACTACATTTGCAAGAAAATTCAAATTGTTGAAGTAATTTCTAAATCCAACATTAAATAAAAAATAATGCGAAGAAACAAATATCGATCTATTCCGAAATTTGCTAACATCAAACAAATGTGCAAAAATTTTAAGTCAGAGAACGTTTGAATTTTACAAAAAAAAAAAAATGCGCCAATTAGCGAAATCAATGAAACTGCATTATCGATATACATTTAGCAAAAGCCAAAAGCGACAACACTAAAACTGGGTGTGGGTTTTAGAACTCAAAGAACTCGCAGAACCCACAAATCGCAAGTTTTGTATAATTTTTCATTTGGAATGATTGTAAATAAAAAAAAAAATATTTTCTTCCATAAAACAGGAAACAGCCCTCGACCTTTCGACCAAACAAAATTTTAAAAAAAGAGATTTACTCGAGTTATGTACAAAAAATGTGTAGAGCGCTAGGAGAGACTCGTTTTTAGTGCCCTAGCTATATCCTAGGGCCAAATCTCAAGAAAGTTTCTTCTACAAATAGTAAGGCTTTCATAGACCTGTCGATTAAAATAACAATTATGAAAATCGGAAAAGATTTACTCGTGTAATGTACAAAAAACATGTACGGCCCTAGCATAGAATCGTTTTGAATGCCCTAGCTAAGTCCGAGGATGAATCCAAAAAAAGTTTCTTCGATAAATTGTCGAAAATTATGAAAATCGGAATTTACCCGAGTCATGTACAAAAGACCAAAAACCATTTCAACGGCCCTAGCTCGGCGGCCCTTGGGCCGACAGTGCCCAGATTCAATACCACACTCAAGTTATCGCGGTGACAGACGGACGGACGGACGGACAACGTTTTTATTGTTGATTCGTAATCTAAGCACCGGGATCGATGCTCCCCACCTACTCCCAGGTCGAAATTGGGGTGATTATAAACGTCGTGGTAAACACATAAGAACCCTTTTCGAAGAACTTCGTTCTTCGTACGGGTCTAAACATAGCCAAAGACCCGTACGTATCAGAATAGATCTATGTTGCAAAAAGACTCGAACGTATCTAAATATTGAAATGAGCCAATGAGGTGTAGTGAAGTGCAGTGAGGTGTAGTAAGGTGTACTGAGGTGTGTGTAGTGAGGTGCACTAGGGTGCAGTGTAGTGCAACGAGGTGCAGTGAGGTGTAGTGTAGTGAGGTGCAGCAAAGTGCAGTGAGGTGCAGTGACATTTTGGATTTTATATTATAGAAGGATTTCAAAGATCCATAGAAATTACCCAAGGTAATGTCAAAAACCGAAGTACGTCTGAGACCATTGATTTCGATGACCAAAATTGTTCAATCTCGAATAGATTGAACATTTTTTGATCCCAAATTTTACAGATGGCAAGATGTTCAATCTCGAATCGATTGAACATTTTTTGTCATTTCAAAAATATGACACAAGTTTAGCCTATTTAATTAAATATAATTATTAAGGAAAAGAGTTGTGTTACCTGATGACTGGAAATTCTTGGCTGACGAGCATAAATGCTTTGCAATCACATTATTTCCATGTGTAAATATAACAAATATTGCAATCTCGGCAATAAGCATTTTATGTAGTATCTACAAAAAATTACTGCACCAAATCACAAAGAGGACCAACGTAGTTTCTCCAAGAAATCCTGAAACTATTTTCTCTAAAATGTAATTCTCACCAAGTTTGCTTTTCGAAGCAAATTTCTAACTGTCATAGTTCTAGAGATATGCGCAATCCCTCCTAATTTTAGAAGTGGCCATATTCCAGCATTAAATCATTTTGCCTTAAAACTTTGAAACACGTGTACTTTAAAATTTTATCCTTTACAACTTTGCCTTTGGAAGCAACTTTCTAACTGTCACACTTCTAGAAATATGGGTCGATCAATCAATCAATCAATCATTTTTATTTAAAAAAATATCACACTTAAAAAATGTCTGCGTAGCTCCATTATATATTTTAAACAATTGTAAGGAGCTACACTAACTTACCAAAAATAAAAATTTATGATTAAGTAAAATTTTAAATTATAAAGTTTTAGGTATTCATGGGTAAAAAATATAGGTTCTCTAAGTTGGATAAAGTAGGAGCAAGGGAAAAACAGTGGGAATAAAATTAATTGGAAAATTAACGAATCATAAGTAATCACCTGCTCATTCGTGCTAAGACGGTGGTATTTATGTTAGATGATCAAGAATAAATATTATCTCTCGCTAATAAATATGCCTTCAATTTATTGGAGAATTCTCTGAGATTCGTCAAGTTCTTCAATGCAATCGGCAGCGCCTTGAATAGGGTAGGGCCTGCGTATTGTAGGCTACGCTTACCGTAGTTTGACAATATAATTGGTTTTTTAGGAGAAAGGAGTATCTCGTGTTGTACCTGTTACCGAGGGGTGACGCACTTCATTTATTCCATTTATTCTTTTATTCCATTTATTCCCAAAATTTTGTTGTTGTTTTTGCGAAATATCTGAACCAAACACATCACAAGTGAGACAAATAAGTTCAAAAAAAGGTTTGTAAAGCATTTTGAGCATCTTGAGATTAAATTTTATTTTTTTTTGGAATAAATGGAATAAATTTATTTATTCCATTTTTCCACAAAAATTCTTTTAAGTTTTCAAAAGTGGGTTTTTTCACTTTTTGACACATTAGTATGGTTTGTTGTGTGCGTTGCCATCAAAATCAAGTCCATTTGAGGTTTTGACGAATTTGAAAAAATTATCATTTATTCCATTTATTCCAATATTTATTCTGTTGACAGCATCGATGGAAATTCCATACCGAAAAGGAGCTGAGTCGGGAAGCGCGGTGAAAGCTTGTAGGTGGCTTTTAAAGCCCTCTTATGCAACGTCTGAAGTTCGTCTATCAAGTTTTTTTTTTGCTGAGTCCCAGATGCCAACGCAATATGTTAGGTGGAAGTGGATTGTCGAGTAGTAAATCATTCTGAGGATCCGTTTAGGCAGGAAGCGGAGCCTTTTAATGACTCCAATACCACGAGATATTTTGACAGATATACTAGCAAGGTGCTCGTTCCAGCTAACAAATTCATCAAGCAGCAATGCAAGGCACTTAACCGAGAGATATGATCCGCATATCTCACCATTGAAAGGAAAGGACAGGCAACTTACCAATATCGACATGCGGCTTGCGGAAATGAACCATTTTCGTCTTTTTAAAGTTCAACGTTAATTCGTTCACGCGGAAGTACTCGGCCAGAATTTTGAGATTAACAGAGAGGTCAGACATGTTTTCAGTAACAAAGGCTGAAGACACAAACATATTGGTGTCATCGGCGAATCCTAATGCTGAAGATTTAATCGGAAAATCGAGATCATTTAAAAAGATCATGAAAAGCAGGGGTTACAGAACACATCAGTCAAAGAGCTTCTGACACCATTGTATTCGGAGCACTGTTTTCTGTTGCTCAGGTAGCTCTTAATCAGATCATGAGCGACCCCTCCGGCGCTGTTGAGCTTGACTAAAAGCAGTTCATGGGTGTCAAGTGCTTTAGCAATAAACAGACCAGAAACCACTTTCCTGTCATCGATCTCCTTATTAATCATGTTCGAATAAAGCAGTGAGTGTGCCACTGCCTCCCCTGAATCCATACTGTCTAGAATTGAAAAAGTCAGAGCCAACAATCGTCCGTTGAATAATGGTTTCAAGTACCTTGTTCACCCTCGGCAAGATGGATATCGGCCGATAATTGGACACATCGAATTTCTTCCTATAGATAGGAACCACTCTCGTGATTTTCAATTTGTCGGGGTAGATCCCATGAAACAAAGATTGAAAAGATCGCATAGAAACGGAGAAATCGCGTAAACACAGCATTGCAAGGATGACCCCATCGACTCCCGGGGCTTTTTCAATATCCATTGAATAATATCAGCTACCTCACTAACAGCAACAGGGTCTAAGAAGATAGACGCAGAACTTGTATTTAGAGTCCGAAATGTATTCAAATCATAATATTCCGCTTCAGGTATGTTGTCGGCTAAGTCAACGCTGATTTTCGAAAAAAAATTGTTGAAGTGTGAAGTATCTGATACTAAATTTTCCGCAGTTGATGTTCTTCCACTTGCACTTAG
Organism: Pseudolycoriella hygida; assembly: GCA_029228625.1. Lineage (NCBI taxonomy): Eukaryota > Metazoa > Arthropoda > Insecta > Diptera > Sciaridae > Pseudolycoriella > Pseudolycoriella hygida. The sequence goes on along the minus strand of CM055404.1, from coordinate 98,169,520 downwards.
AGTTACCACAACCTTAATTAGATATTCAAGATGGTCGTTCATATACGGGCAACGGAAGTGTTTACTCTTAACTCTAAAGACTCTAGCATTTGAATTCTCTTTGACGCCTTAAAGAAATATGAACGGTGTTCTGCAGTAACTGAGTGTTTTCATTGTGGTAACAATAGAATGACAAAGATGGTGCAGAACGCCGTTCATATGGGCCATCCTTCCCAATTCTAGAGGAGGGGCCATATTCCCGGATTGTGTCATGTTTCCGAAAAACCGTGAGGCATGTGTTCTTTTATACTTAACCAAATATTGACGAAAACCCATCTCCTATCGTATTAGGCCGAGAAACTGGATTTCGTCAATTCCATGGGTTCCACTGCCCAAAACACTCAACTGATTTCCAATAAAATTTTTTCCCTTGCGAGATCAAATATAAAATGCACAATTTCCGTGCTATACTTGCTGAGATATTAGCGAAAAAGTTTCACCGACCCTCGAAAAACCATGTTTTTGGTCACTTCTTCGACCATATCTCCGGAACTACTTGGCAGATTCTGCTCATCTTCGAACTTTGATCGTGGGAGGCATGGACCTTTCAAGGAAAGGAAAGTTTAGGGTGATCGGTTGAGCCGTTTAGAAAAAAAGTGAAGACGGATAGACATTTTTTTTGCTGAGTCGTCATCTCTAGACGATAATAAATATTTCCCCCCACTCCTAACCTCGATCTATCCCATGTTACAATAAAATTGTTTGTAGAAAACGTATGCATACTTCGTACGAGTCCAAAAACTCAGGTGGACAAGGCCGGGCGGGCATTTTTTCTGAAAAATGCTTTGGCCGGGAGTGAAAAGTGAATCAGATAATGGATTCATTTTTACAAATTCAGGTTAAGTTCGTAGATGTGCACAATACAAGTAATTATCTGGGAGTAATTCTTAAGAGTTCTTGATTGGACGATGACATGAGTAAATTTCTAAGTATTTTTACAAATTTGCTGTTATTTGATGAAGAATTAAATTCGTCAGATTAATTCCGCAAATGGACACGATAGAAGTAATGATCTGGGAGAAATTCTCCAAAGAGTCCTTGATTGCACGATAACTTGAGTAAATCTCAAAAGATTTTTACAAATTAGGTTTTATTCGACGAAGAATGTAATTCCTCAGGGCAAGTTCGTAGATGGGCATGATAGAAGCAATCAACTGATAGCTATTCCACAAATAATTTTTTCCTGTTTTTATATGTGGCGATAACTTGAATAGTTATGGACCAATTTTCGAAATTTTTGTTTCCGTTTAACCAAACTAACAAGGACAATTTCGCATATGCAATATTAAACGGACGATCTGGGAGTTAATAGTTATTCCCAAAAGAGTTTTTAACTGTTTTTAAAGTCACAATAACTTGAGCAACTCTGAATACGAAACATTTTTCAAGAGTTTAGTTTTAGTTGATTAGAAAAAAAATTTCTGAGGCCTAGTTCTCTTGATTAAATACCAGGGTCTTGTTACAGAAAACCACTTATGTCACAGTGTGATAATTATAAATGCGATTAAGAACGTAAAATGTAATACGTGGCTATGTGACAATTCTCTTTGTACTTTTTTACAGATTTTCTTTAAAACTACAATCACATGTCAATAAAGTTATTTCAAAAAGAATGGCTTCAGGCGTCTTTAGTCAAATTTATTTTCGAATTTGTTTCAGCTGAGCCACTCATACGTATGAGCTCAAGCAAATTTAACAACGAAATTTCATTGAAGCAGAATGTAGAAATTTTGCATTTCAAATACTAAATCAGTCAAGGGACCCGACCCATCCAGAAGATGGGGCCCAGTTTTATAGGATAGATAAGTGGGGCCCACTTAGTGGGCAGATTCCTTACGAGAATCAAGTACCTAGGCTTCAATAGGGCCTGTTGGGCGCAACCACAATTAAGTCCTCAGTGAGGCTGTATTTTTGAGTATTAAGTGTAATCGACGAGCAGCTCAGCTGTTCAAAAAATTAAGAATGTGCTTGGGATGTATACTCCAAATAGAGCCGTAGCCCAGTCGATAAGCACCCAGATATTTTGCTCTTCAGCCAAGACTGGACAGTGGCAGAGAAAGTGTTCGGATGTTTCGATCTCTCCGCATTTACTGTAGTAAGGATTGTCCAACAGATGTTTGTTCAATGAGCAGTTGCTTGTTAGTATATCGGTTAGTCTCTTAACATTTCTTCTGGTTTCAGACAAGAAGTATTTCGTGTGGTTCTCTTTTATCGATAGGCAGTTTTTGGCTCGTCGAGCCGAGTTCAACAGTTTCCAGTGGTTCGCTCTTCCACCGCTTGGTATGCTAATTGCTTATTATGTATATTGTTCGACTTGAGGATACCATCTCTTAAGTATCGATCAATCAACCTTCGCAGCGTTTTTAACATCAATGAAGAGAGGCTAATAGGTTTAAAAGCTTTCGCTAAGTCGTAGGACTCTTGTCCTAATTTAAGGATGAAGACTACGCGGACTCCTCTCCACGATTTCGGTATGTGTTGTAGCCGAATACTGGAAATGAGCGTCGTGACCATTACCTCTACGATACTGTCAACACTGTGTTGCAGAATAGCAGAAAATATGCCGTCTTCTACTGCTGCTTTCATTGGTGAAAACGATGAGTTCGCTCATTTGGTCCTGGAGGATTTGTTGCTAATCCGGAGAAATAATAAGATTGAGATAACAGTATACCATAAGCCCACCAGCACACAACGTTCCATTCCTTCAACCTCCAATTGTCCAATTCAACATAAAATGGCCTGGCCCCATTGCATTCTATGGCCCATAGATTATGCAAATTGCCTCTTTCAATTATGAATTTTAAGAAGGAGTACGATTATATTCAACAAGCAGCGAAGGTAAATGGGTATGAAGCATCGAATATAGATAAAATTATCAAACGTCACTCTGATAAAATCCGCAAGAATAATTTGTCTACGTTCTTTTCACAACAAAAAGCAACGAATTCCCACAGAGCCTGTTTGACGTATGTTCCCAAAATCAAAAACAAACTGAAGTCGTTGTTGAAGAGACAACAAATGCAGATTGTTTACCGAACGCAAAACAAGCTATTCAATTTTTTTGTAAGTACCAAGGACAAAATTATATGGTTAGAAAAGTCCGGAATCTACTAAATCACCTGTAGTTGTTGTAATTCCACTTATTACGGTCAAACTCGAAGACAAGTCCAGATCAGATACAAGGAACACTTAGCGCACATAAGAAACAACCATCCAACTAAGTCATCTGTAGCTGAACACGCTCTAACGAATTTACATCTTAGCTTTAAAAAAGTTAATGAAGCAGTGGAAAGTAAAAGTTTAATTTTATTGAAGACAGTGGTTAACCCTATGCGCCTAGATGCTTTTGAAAGCTTTTACATACATCGACATACAAAAATTAAATCGAACATAGACTTAATGAACACAGACCAAGGTAACATCTCATCATATCTTTTTAATTGTATTAAATAAAAAAGTTTTATGTTTGTAATGATTTCACCTTGAACTTGAGTGTGTTATCACTGCACAAATTTACTCGAATAATTATTTATTATGTTTAATAATTTTGATCTTTAGTTGTGTGTTGCTGATGATGGAGGATAGATACCTTCGAAATGCATTCAACGTTAATTTATTAAAAGTAATTTAATAAAGTTTATCGGTGAAATCAATAACGGAGTTTGAGCTTATTTTCGCCCAATTATTTGATAGAGATTTCACGTTTAAGATTCTTGAAACAATTTAAAGTATTTATTAAAATGTGAAAAGGATATCAAGGCTAAGGGTATATCTAAGACTTCCTCGCGGGTGCTATTTACTAACGGGAGATCCAGTGTCTTACAGTGAGCAACTATTTTTTTCATTTCTTCACTCGGTGGCAGGATATTTTCTTCAGAGGGCATGTAGCAAGATGCAATGACAATCTTACGCTCGCATCCCTGAAGTTTAATTTTTAGTGATGCTGCTGTTAAGTCACCCGTACAGAGTAGGTTCATTGGGAAAATATCTAAATTTTTAGATGCAAGAATACATGCTCTTGTTTTATTTTAACCTGGATGACTGGCTTCATTTTTACGAACATACGGCTCTTGCACAAGGATTACATGAACGGTGTTCTGCAGTAACTGAGTGTTTGTGGTAACAATAGAATGACAAAGATGGTGCAGAACATCGTTCACATATTGTTGAGATTTAATATTCAGACTGTTTATTTCCAGTGTGGTTGACTTGGAGTGATGAGCATTTATTTGATAGAATCTTAATTTGTGCTGGGACATGTAAAAATTCGGATCAGTTTTTTAGGAGTTGGTCCAGATTCGGACCGAAGAATTGTTTGGAAGAATTTAGCCAATCTTTATGTGTCCTTGCAGGGGCTATCTCTGGGTGTGAATAATTATTTTCTTAATTTCAGTTTGTTGTAAAGACGATAATCTTTTGACATTTAATTTTATTTGATATTGTAAAAAGAAAAGGTGGGAAATTATTGGATTTACTTGGCATTCGGGTTGACAACGCAGATTTTGATGCGGGACGATCCCACATATGGCTTGAACTCGATAGTTTTCAAGTGTTCGATCGAGATTTCGTCGACTCCAAAAGTCCATAATTGTTTCTTTTTGATTTTATCCACTTTGCCACGAGCAATCATCAGCCAGAATTTGGTGTCTATGGGCGGGTTTTGAGCTTCAATTATGGTGAATAGGTCTGGTGGATCAAAACTCGGGACGTTCATGAACACTTTCGTGAGCTGCGGGGCAGCACCTTGGTCGATCGCAATGATTGTGGCATTGGGTCATAGATCGTTAGTCGGGACATTCGGGATTGCTTCCTTTGTGGATCTGGCATTCAAAGCCAGACCAATCGAATCTTATTTTAGCGATATTGTCTGATTTAAAGATGAGATGGCTTTCGTTGAGGAACTTGTAATTAGGAGCCTTCGAGATTATGTCGATAACGAATGATTTGGGGAGTCGCGTGACCGTTTAATTGATTTGTTCTCTTTCAACTGTTCAATTGATAGGTTGTATTCTATTAGACCAAAATTTTATGGTTACTCGAATGATCAGAAATTAAATAGAGAAACAGTTAACTATGCAAACCTCTGGTGTATACAGTAAAGGCGCTAAAACGCTTCCTTGTGAAACACCTGCTGGGATTTGGTAGAAGCTTGAGTAAGTTTCTGCCATTTTTACTCTACGAGACAGTACAATATCTAGACCGCTTTCCCAGGGTAGCGCGCGCGCCAGATTTTTTTATCTAGGGCACCATTGCGGGAAGGACCCGACCACCAAACTTCCTAGAGTCCTAAGCATCAATAAGGAAACCACGGACATTCACATATAACGTGAGCGCCCGTCTGCTCATCGAGGCTGCAATTGGGATAGTTAGAGAGACCCATTTTAGCCAGATGATTGCTCAGCTCAGTCTAGTGTTCAATGAACGCACCCACACACCACCCACTTGATGATTGCTGCGTCCATGTATAGCAATTCTCTAGCCCACTTCCCATCGGGCACCGACAAGAAACGCCTCAATGGCTAGTGAATTCCGATCTCACCCAACTTTTCACCGGTTTTACACATGCTGAGTGTTGGATGGGTATAAGAGACTGCTTTCCGCACTCCGTCAAAGCCGCTAAAGTCTCAGCCTAGCGAACTTTCCTAGGTGATATCATCTGTTCGCCGACGGTTCCTCCGGCTCCCGTGTTTTCACATGAATATAAATATTGTACTGGCATTGAATGCATGATCAGAAACTTCAATCGTTGACTAATTTTCTCAACTTGTATTAACTTTTATTACTGTCGACCATGATTACAAAATCATTGCAGATCCTCTAGGCCTGGTCTTTCATAACCTGCTCTATTAGCGAAATGTGACTTTCCGTATCTCATATTTGAATATCCTCCACTTTTATTATTGGTGTTGTAGCTCGCTGCTAAAACTCTTTTGTCTTTTCCCACTTCCTTCTGAGAACCTAAGAACGAATCTATTGGCGCTGTTAAAAGATTTTCAAGCGTCTGAAAACATTTCAATCATTACAAAGACACCCAATCAACGAGTCTTAAGTCTTACATTCTCACTGATAAGACCATTTTCCCTTAAATATTTCTCGATTTTGTTGAAATTCTGTTGTAATTCCTTGTCACCACATTTGCCCATTGTTTCCTTCACTTTATCGATCTGTCAAAATACGGAAATAATCGAATGGCTTTATCACTCCAATCACTTGATTCACAACATACCACATCCTTGCAAAAGGTGTGTTTCTCCTGTGTCACTGAGTCATTGAACTGTAGTACCGCTTTCAGTATTGGCATCACATCATTGACACGTCCTAGAATTGTATACGCTAGCACTTTGATATTACGCACAGTTACGTAGTGTTGTTGTTTGGCTGTTACAACAATTTCCATCGCAACATCCGGAGCATTTTGCTTAAGCGCTAATGCAGCAGCGAATGTCACAGCTCGTCGCATCGGTGTATGTCCAACGAGGCGCAAATCAGCCCATAGTTGCTTCATGAACTTAAACGATTCTGGAGTGTTCTGTGCTTACGAAATAATTTTGTCAATAATTATGGGAATGATGTGGGAATTTCTAAGAATTACTTCTTTGTAACAAGCGGCGAAGACCAAAGTCACAACATGCCTTGGAAAAATGCCTCCTTGTATTTGTCTTGATCGAATTATTCCGAACACTTCGATAACGTCATTGTAACGACCAGCTTCGTAAAGCATATCAACCAAAATTTGATAGGTCATCAACTGGTCAAAAAAGCCATCAAACTGCGGATCTTTGAATAACTACAACAAAGGAAATTAAATTTTTTATGTTACAATTGTAGTCAAGTGTGGAATTGAAAAGTGGTCAGGCATAAAGTTGAATTTCCCGGCGTATGTAAAAGCAACTTCCGCTTGACAAAGTTTCATATTTTTAAGATCATGCGTGGGGACATGAGGGATGGGCTCACATTGTAAAAATAAAAATAGAGTTTGTCGTATGGGCACAGTTTCCTCCCAGCAAACACTTTCTCTCCCGCTATTCAGAACAACTTATTTTGGAGGAAACCAAGCCACACTAAACGATTATTCGTGTCATAAAACAGTGTCTATTTTTGGGAAACCGATTTCCTGAATATATTGCAAATTTCCTTCATTTTCTGAAAAATTTCCAAAAATAGGCGCTGTGGTGAAGGGAATATTTTTTATTATATTAAAAGTTGAGTTATAAATAAACGCTCTATTTTTTCAATTGCACCAATTTATTTTAATAATTTTTTACCGACCTAGGTTTCAGTTGTTAAACAACCATCATCGGGGTATTTATTTTAACTGCATTTTCCCTCTATAAAATGTCGCTCTAGGACATGTAGTTCTGTATGTAGTTCTGAAGACACACAAAGAACTTGACCATGAAAGTGACATGAAGGCCAGTGGCGTCGAACACCAATGCCCCAACTGAAGCTATAGCGAAAAAATTGTCTAGAATCTTCAACTCCCTTCCCCCACCTGAAGGTAAAATCGTCAAAAATGGCATCGAGTTCGCGAATATAGTGAGTGGAATGAAAATTAACAGATCAGAAGAAATGGGTTCATATGACGTCACATCACTATACCCGAGCGTACCGATCCCCTTCACATTAGACATACTCATGAAGTGGTTGGTTAGAGTTGGTACAACTAGGGAAGTGGCGGAAGCGTACGTCAAAATGTCCAAGCTATGCATGGACCAAAACATTTTCCAGTTTAGAGGGAAATGGTATGTACAATATGAAGGGACGAGCATCGGAAATTCGTTATCTAGTTTCCTAGCCGAGCTCTTTATGTGCCATTTCGAAACACAAATGGCACCCCACCCACAGTTCCCTAGATTCTACAAGCGATATTACGACGATATTTTCGTGATACAAAACGCGAGGATGTTCAACGCAGTGAAGACCCTTTTCGAAGAATTTATGGACTCTATAAAAAAAGATGCCATAAAATTTACCATCGAAAGGCAAGACGAAGGAGAACTCCCGTTTCTGAACGTAATGTGCAAGATAAAGAATGGCACCATCGAAACAAGCGTCTATAGAAAGCCAACAAACACGAAGAGACTGATAACTTGTGATTCTTTCCACGACCACCAACACAAAATGGCAGCCTTCCACGCAATGGCTCATTTTATGGTCAACATCCCAATGACTCAAGAGAACGAAGTTGAGGAATGCGGAAAAATCATTGACATCGGTCGGGCGAATGGATACCACGAAGCGGCGATCCGAAATATCATCAAGAAGCATAGAGAAAAACGACTGAAGATAAACATCTCAACTTTCTACGACATTCCTAAAGAAATTGACAAGCGAGCAGCGATCAGATTTTACCCGAAAGTGACGAAAAAGTTAAAAACAGTGTACAAAAGACATGGAATGAGTATAGTACATAGAAATGACGGCTTTTTGAGACAAGCGTTAGGAACGTTAAAAGACAGACCGGTCAACCTACATAGATCAGGCATATACCGCATACAATGCTCGTGCTGCGGACGGCTTTACATTGGGATGACGATCCGCAAGTTGTTCGAACGTTTCAATGAACACATAAAATCCGCAAAATGGAAAACGAAAACTGCAGTAGGACGACACATTTTTATGACGAACCATGTGATCAACATAAGTGAGTTAAAGCTTTTGCAACCCATAAATCACATGTGGAAAATTGAATATTACGAAGCCATCCACATACACAGACATAAACATGAAAATCTACTTAATGAAGACAATGGGAACATAACTTCACCGCTACTACATCTATTCACGATTGAAAGAAAATACGACGAGAACATTATCGAAATAGAGGAAGACACACCTAACACCAGCGTAAACGAAGAATTTTTTGACTGCGAGTAGAAATTGCTATTTGTTTTACACACGACCCTAACTCCTTCCAAGGGAATTAGTATAATTAGTTGACGAACTGATATGTTATCAGCGACACATGTATGTGTAAGTCCTTTGTTTTTTGGTTCTTGTCTTCTAAAGAAGGTACTGTCCTAGAGCGACATTTTATAGAGGGAAAATTCAGTTAAAATAAATACCCCGATGATGGTTGTTTAACAACCGAAACCTAGGTCGGTAAAAAATTATTAAAATAAATTGGTGCAATTGAAAAAATAGAGTTTTTATTTTTAACTCAACTTTTAATATAATTTTGAAATTGCACGGAGTTACGCGCACTCCCAAAATGTGGAAAAAAACCCCAAGAGGGTATCTGAAACTTTTTCGCATATATCTCAGCGAAACAAGCATGGTAATTGGTTTCCATGGTTTTAAATGAAAGTTACGTACCTAAGGAAAGCAACCAAATAAATTTAGTGAAAATAGGTTGAGTGGTTTTAGCTGTAGGGTAAATTACAGAGCTTGGTCCACTCTATCATGGGCGCGCGGTAGCAATGCGCCCGTGACGCAAGTCTTACACGCCAAAAAATTCACAAGAAATTTTTTCGTAGACTAAGGAACATATATACAGTAACTTTTTGACTTCCCCCCCGAGCGACGTACCCCCCGGAAAATATTTTTCCCGGATTCTACGGAAAATTTTAGGCCGAAGTGCCTTTTCACTCATTAAAATCGGTTCAGTCGTTCCGAAGATATGAATTAAACAATTTTGCTATTTTGTATGGAAATGGACTCAAATCGAATATTTTTGACTAGTCAATTTGGTAAACCTTTCTTTCTTTCTTTCTTTCTTTCTTTCTATGTTTGTGGCAATTTTTTTTTGACGTTGTAAGGTTTTGAAAATTTCATGAAATGTATTCCGTATCTCTAGAACTATGAGAGTTAGAAAGTTGGTTCCAAAGGCGAAGTTGTTGAGAATTAAATTTAAGCGAACACGTGTTTCAGGGTTTTGGGGAAATATGGCCCAATCCTGGTATATGGTCACTTCCATAATTAGGCAGGATGAAGCAAATCTCTAGAACTATGAGAGTTAGAAAGTTGGTTCCAAAGGCGAAGTTATAGAGAATTAAATTTAAGCGAACACGTGTTTCAGGGTTTTGGGGAAATATGGCCCAATCCTGATATATGGTCACATCCAGAATTTCGTCTTTTTTATGGCAATTTGTGGCAGGATGACCCAGATCTCCAGAACTATGAGATTTAGAAAGTTGGTTCCAAAGGCGAAGTTAGAGAGAATCAAATTTAAGCGAACACGTGTTTCAGGGTTTTGGGGAAATATGGCCCAATCCTGGTATATGGCCACATCCATAATTAGGCAGGATAACCCCAATCTCCAGAACTATGAGAGTTAGAAAGTTTGTTCCAAAGGCGAAGTTGTAGAGAATTAAGTTTTAGCGTACACGTGTTTCATGGTTTTGGGAAAATGTGGCCTAATCCCGGGATAACGCCACTTCCATATTCCAGAGGGATGATTCATACCTCTAGAACTATGGCAGCTAGAAAGTTGTTTACAAACTTACAAAAGTACTGATATCCGAAAAAAAACCTCTTACAGAGGAGGTGTGACGCAAGTCTTTATGCCTGCTTACAAAAGCTGTGAAATCAGAAAAGTGTGACGCATTAATCAACTAAGGTAAAACTATTTTCTTCCAGTTACAAAAGTTCTGAAATCAGAGGGGGGTGACGCATTAAGCTTCGATTCGCAACAAAAAATTTTAAACAAAATTATGTTGAGTTCAAAAAATTGCGTCACAAATGCCAGACCCACCAGCGGAATAATTTTTCAACACTCAGTTTTTAGACGCAAAAATTAAAATTTACCCTAAACGATGTAATAAGAAATAAAAATCAAATTTTCGCAGCGTAAAAACTGAAAGTACAGAAAAATTGTTTCGTCGTTGGGTCTGGCATTTGTGACGCAATTTTTTGAACTCAACATAATTTTGTTTAAAAATTTTTGTTGCGAATCGAAGCTTAATGCGTCACCCCTCTCTGATTTCAGAACTTTTGTAACTGGAAGAAAATAGTTTTACCTTAGTTGATTAATGCGTCACACTTTTCTGATTTCACAGCTTTTGTAAGCAGGCATAAAGACTTGCGTCACACCTCCTCTGTAAGA
>CM055404.1:98144341-98157937 GCA_029228625.1 Pseudolycoriella hygida | reverse complement strand
ATCTATTGGCGCTGTTAAAAGATTTTCAAGCGTCTGAAAACATTTCAATCATTACAAAGACACCCAATCAACGAGTCTTAAGTCTTACATTCTCACTGATAAGACCATTTTCCCTTAAATATTTCTCGATTTTGTTGAAATTCTGTTGTAATTCCTTGTCACCACATTTGCCCATTGTTTCCTTCACTTTATCGATCTGTCAAAATACGGAAATAATCGAATGGCTTTATCACTCCAATCACTTGATTCACAACATACCACATCCTTGCAAAAGGTGTGTTTCTCCTGTGTCACTGAGTCATTGAACTGTAGTACCGCTTTCAGTATTGGCATCACATCATTGACACGTCCTAGAATTGTATACGCTAGCACTTTGATATTACGCACAGTTACGTAGTGTTGTTGTTTGGCTGTTACAACAATTTCCATCGCAACATCCGGAGCATTTTGCTTAAGCGCTAATGCAGCAGCGAATGTCACAGCTCGTCGCATCGGTGTATGTCCAACGAGGCGCAAATCAGCCCATAGTTGCTTCATGAACTTAAACGATTCTGGAGTGTTCTGTGCTTACGAAATAATTTTGTCAATAATTATGGGAATGATGTGGGAATTTCTAAGAATTACTTCTTTGTAACAAGCGGCGAAGACCAAAGTCACAACATGCCTTGGAAAAATGCCTCCTTGTATTTGTCTTGATCGAATTATTCCGAACACTTCGATAACGTCATTGTAACGACCAGCTTCGTAAAGCATATCAACCAAAATTTGATAGGTCATCAACTGGTCAAAAAAGCCATCAAACTGCGGATCTTTGAATAACTACAACAAAGGAAATTAAATTTTTTATGTTACAATTGTAGTCAAGTGTGGAATTGAAAAGTGGTCAGGCATAAAGTTGAATTTCCCGGCGTATGTAAAAGCAACTTCCGCTTGACAAAGTTTCATATTTTTAAGATCATGCGTGGGGACATGAGGGATGGGCTCACATTGTAAAAATAAAAATAGAGTTTGTCGTATGGGCACAGTTTCCTCCCAGCAAACACTTTCTCTCCCGCTATTCAGAACAACTTATTTTGGAGGAAACCAAGCCACACTAAACGATTATTCGTGTCATAAAACAGTGTCTATTTTTGGGAAACCGATTTCCTGAATATATTGCAAATTTCCTTCATTTTCTGAAAAATTTCCAAAAATAGGCGCTGTGGTGAAGGGAATATTTTTTATTATATTAAAAGTTGAGTTATAAATAAACGCTCTATTTTTTCAATTGCACCAATTTATTTTAATAATTTTTTACCGACCTAGGTTTCAGTTGTTAAACAACCATCATCGGGGTATTTATTTTAACTGCATTTTCCCTCTATAAAATGTCGCTCTAGGACATGTAGTTCTGTATGTAGTTCTGAAGACACACAAAGAACTTGACCATGAAAGTGACATGAAGGCCAGTGGCGTCGAACACCAATGCCCCAACTGAAGCTATAGCGAAAAAATTGTCTAGAATCTTCAACTCCCTTCCCCCACCTGAAGGTAAAATCGTCAAAAATGGCATCGAGTTCGCGAATATAGTGAGTGGAATGAAAATTAACAGATCAGAAGAAATGGGTTCATATGACGTCACATCACTATACCCGAGCGTACCGATCCCCTTCACATTAGACATACTCATGAAGTGGTTGGTTAGAGTTGGTACAACTAGGGAAGTGGCGGAAGCGTACGTCAAAATGTCCAAGCTATGCATGGACCAAAACATTTTCCAGTTTAGAGGGAAATGGTATGTACAATATGAAGGGACGAACATCGGAAATTCGTTATCTAGTTTCCTAGCCGAGCTCTTTATGTGCCATTTCGAAACACAAATGGCACCCCACCCACAGTTCCCTAGATTCTACAAGCGATATTACGACGATATTTTCGTGATACAAAACGCGAGGATGTTCAACGCAGTGAAGACCCTTTTCGAAGAATTTATGGACTCTATAAAAAAAGATGCCATAAAATTTACCATCGAAAGGCAAGACGAAGGAGAACTCCCGTTTCTGAACGTAATGTGCAAGATAAAGAATGGCACCATCGAAACAAGCGTCTATAGAAAGCCAACAAACACGAAGAGACTGATAACTTGTGATTCTTTCCACGACCACCAACACAAAATGGCAGCCTTCCACGCAATGGCTCATTTTATGGTCAACATCCCAATGACTCAAGAGAACGAAGTTGAGGAATGCGGAAAAATCATTGACATCGGTCGGGCGAATGGATACCACGAAGCGGCGATCCGAAATATCATCAAGAAGCATAGAGAAAAACGACTGAAGATAAACATCTCAACTTTCTACGACATTCCTAAAGAAATTGACAAGCGAGCAGCGATCAGATTTTACCCGAAAGTGACGAAAAAGTTAAAAACAGTGTACAAAAGACATGGAATGAGTATAGTACATAGAAATGACGGCTTTTTGAGACAAGCGTTAGGAACGTTAAAAGACAGACCGGTCAACCTACATAGATCAGGCATATACCGCATACAATGCTCGTGCTGCGGACGGCTTTACATTGGGATGACGATCCGCAAGTTGTTCGAACGTTTCAATGAACACATAAAATCCGCAAAATGGAAAACGAAAACTGCAGTAGGACGACACATTTTTATGACGAACCATGTGATCAACATAAGTGAGTTAAAGCTTTTGCAACCCATAAATCACATGTGGAAAATTGAATATTACGAAGCCATCCACATACACAGACATAAACATGAAAATCTACTTAATGAAGACAATGGGAACATAACTTCACCGCTACTACATCTATTCACGATTGAAAGAAAATACGACGAGAACATTATCGAAATAGAGGAAGACACACCTAACACCAGCGTAAACGAAGAATTTTTTGACTGCGAGTAGAAATTGCTATTTGTTTTACACACGACCCTAACTCCTTCCAAGGGAATTAGTATAATTAGTTGACGAACTGATATGTTATCAGCGACACATGTATGTGTAAGTCCTTTGTTTTTTGTTTCTTGTCTTCTAAAGAAGGTACTGTCCTAGAGCGACATTTTATAGAGGGAAAATTCAGTTAAAATAAATACCCCGATGATGGTTGTTTAACAACCGAAACCTAGGTCGGTAAAAAATTATTAAAATAAATTGGTGCAATTGAAAAAATAGAGCGTTTATTTTTAACTCAACTTTTAATATAATTTTGAAATTGCACGGAGTTACGCGCACTCCCAAAATGTGGAAAAAACCCCAAGAGAATATTTTTTCTTACCTTCAAGGCCAGGTCTGGATTGTTGACATGATGAAAGAATCGCATCACAACCGGTCCAAAGATAAAATTGCCGAAACGAATCTCTTTACTTTGCTTGTTAAATCTTACGGAAAAGCAAAAAAAAATTATTTTCCTTTTCAACATACGAAATTATATTTTAGGTGGAAGGCGAAAGTCAACTTTGTAAACTTTCCGAATTTTACGCGGACAAAATTTCAATATGTTGTGTCCAACAATCACCAAAAATAGTTTATTCAAAAACGAACGAAACGAAACAGTACATTCACGTCAAAACGTGATTCCGTTTCTAAAATGTTGTTGAAGTCACAGTGAGCTACCGAAATACGACCTTGATTTGTAGACTGTCACTTAAAACTTATCAATTTTCCTGAACTTACTTTCGCAGCATACTTTCAACCAATTGCAAGTCCTTGTCATTGGGTTCTGCCAAATGAATCATATTTTTTAGATCCTCCGTGAAAATCATGGAAGTTTCTTCATTTTCTATGAAGCTATTCATTTTCTGTCGAAAGTTTTCGGCGTCACGTGAGAAATACTGTTGCGTCTTTTCCCTTCCTTCCATGTAGCCATCGATTCCGAGTGTTTGAAGTGAATACAAAGAACGGTAAGGACTCTTTATGTCTGTTAATGTAAGAGCATTTAGTGAGGTTATATCGGTTAAAATTTTTGAAAAATTACGATTGTAAAAGTTGATTCGATTGTAGAAAATTCGAGATAAGCGAAACATTGTCCAAAGTTTTGTCAGTTATACCGTTTAGTATGTTTATTATGAAAAATTTAACTAAAATTAAGACGACCGACAACAGCATGCACTTCATGCAATTTATTGAATGACATGACAGCTTCAACTTATTCAACATACTCAATATCACACTCACATCAACACTATTATAGGGGGAGTTGGTGTTGAAGAAACACAGCAAACACAGTTATGGTTAGAGTGCGTACAGCAATTATTTCTTCATTCAGTAAATCCGTGGAAAGAGCTGTGAACGTTAAGTTTGTCGAAGTTTGCCTAATAATCAAAGGCACAATTGCAATAAAACCTAACACTTTTTTTAGAGAATAAATTGTTGAAAATTGTATTGGACCCAAAAATAAGAATTGTATGCTTTGATGCAAAAATTTTACGATCACGATCAGCAAAAATTAGTAACAAGCAGGACTCTTGGTAGACCTAAGGTTACCTACACAATATCCCAAAAGTTCCCATCGATCACCCCATAGCATTTTGAGTAATTGGCCAAAAACCGAAAAAATTGAGGTTAAGTGTAAGCTTTTTGTCGTTGTTAGACGAAAATCTGAGTTTTCCAAAATTTTCTTTGGAATTCTTTCTAAAAAAATATAATTTCAACAATTTCACTCATTTTTTGCGTGAGATATGATTTTTCAAAGTCAAAAATTCAGGCAAAAATTGACACCAGCCAAAACCTTTTTTGATTTTATACCGTTATCCCCAAAACAGGTATCCCTAAATTTTTGATTATATTGGCTTAAAAACATCTACGGACTATCCTGAACATTTCATAAGCAGCATGTTGTGATTTTCCACCACAAACAAAAATTTTTGTCGCATGTCGAAATATAGAATATAGAATACGGATCAATAAATAGCTAAAGTACACCTGTCGGTAGCGCCGTCCATTTTTTTCGTAGCTGAATACGATTCAACCAGACAACTGAATAAGAACAAAAACGGAGGCTCATTTTTTCAAAGATATTTAGACCCGTACGAAGAACGAAGTTCTTCGAAAAGGGGTCTTATGCGTTTACCACGACGTTTATAACCACCCCAATTTCGACCCGGGAGTAGGGGGAGCATCGTCCTTAGATGACGAGTCAGCAATAAAAAAAATGTCCGTCCGTCCGTCACCGCGATAACTTGAGTAAAACTCAACCGAATTTTAAAAACTTTTTTCTCTGAAAGGCAACTGAAAAACCTTTTTTGGGATTGAATCTGGGCACTGTCGGCCCAAGGGCCAATGAGCTAGGGCCGTCCAAGTGGTTTTTGGTCTTTTGTACATAACTCGAGTAAATCTATTCCGATTTTCATAAATTTTTTTTGTTTGAAAGGTCCGGGTTTGTGGAAGAATTTTTTTTTTTAATTTTGAGCTTTTGGTCTCAACCAGGGCCCTAAAACTGAATCTCTACTAGGGTTCAACGTGTTTTTCTACATAAATCGGGTAAATCTTATCCGATTTTCAAAAACTTTTATTTTCCTGAAAGCTAATCACTAAATTGATTACGGGATTGAATTTAGGCAAAATCGGTCGAAAAAGTGGTCAAAAACGTGGTTTTTTGAAGGTTAGTGGAGCTTTTTCACTTATATCTCTGCGAAATTAGAACGGAAATCGCTCTCCAAGGTTTTGAATGAAAGATGTGGACATCAAAAATCACGAAGATTAAATTAGTGAAAATCTGTTGAGTGGTTCGGGCCTAAGAGTCTTTAGTGTGGGCCCAAATCACGCTACGCGACCATATATGATATTTGGTGATTTGTCGTGAATATTTCTTTAATTATGAGGTTTTTTGTACGGTTCTGCAGAGAAAATAAATGCGAACATTTTTGTTCGTGTCAGTATGGATCAGTGGCCTCTCCTAAGAGCTCTAGGTCGGTTCTAAGATCGGCCCTAGTGCAATTTTTTTAAAATTTTGAGATTTTTTTAAGGATTTAGAGAGGTTTTTGCGCAGTTTCTTCGGACGGGTTTTTCATATTACCCTTTCGGCAATTTCCATTCCAATTTAATGTCGACGTAATTTCATGCACTTAAGAGTTAAGGCAACATTTACTTAGATACGTTCGAGCCTTTTTGTGACATCTATTCTGTTTGCCCCATCTATTCTGATACGTACGGGTCCCTGCATATGTTATTTGTTTGTGCTGTATGGATGACGATTGACAACTCAAGTCAGTCAGCAGGAAACCTATTGCCTGATCAGACACTGTGGAAAAACACGACCTATCAATCGATGGTATGCATATGGAAGAGCAATGCTGGACTCATATAAAGTGCGTAAACATAGGAAGTAGCGCGGACCGTCATTTAAACAGATGAGCAACGACAGCCTGGTTCGTAAAGATCTTTAGCTTTCGTTTAAGCGTATTGAAGTCGTAGAAATTTCTAAGGTGTGTTCATAAATGACGTCTGCGTTTGAGGCAGGGGGGGGGGGGAGGGGGGTCATTGAAAATAGTCGAAAACAGACAGGGGGAAGGGGTGTCTGACGAAAACAGACGTCATATTTTGTGATGTTGCTCAATTAAAAACTTCCATAGTTTTCATGATGTAAGCTCACCTTCGAGCACACCAAAGTTGTCCCATCCCATTTTCGAAATCGGCCATTAAATGTCGAAATATTGGCAATAGTTACTTACGTCACAAGTACAATAGAACGAAAGTGTTTTGCCGAGTGACGTATCAAGTTTTTCACGCTTAACAGCAGTCAAAAATGTCACTTTGAAGGGCGAAAGTAATTGATATTTTCTACTTTGGGCACTGCTATGAAGCATGAAAATGACATTTGAAAAATAGTTATGCCTGTTACACAGTAATTGCAAAACAGACGAAAACAGAGGGTGGGGGTGTCTAAAAAAGCCAAAAAATTGCAGACGTCATATTTATGAACGCTCCCTACGGTCACCTGATCCGCGTTACTTTCTATGTTTAATAAACATTGTTTGTATACTGTGGGTTCCAAACTGAAAGGTGCACATTTCATGAAACTCTCTTTGGTCATCTTCTACGTCTCCAACCGACAACCCTGCAACGGTGTCGATCAAATCCGTATTGCAACGTATCTAAAGTCTATTGTCTTCATTTTATTAAATTAAAGTTTTACAGCGCACTGTGCAGAACAACATATTGAGCTTGCCGTGGGCCCCAACCTCTCCTAACTGAATTCACCACACCAATCAAACGGTACTACAACCGGTAACCTCTACAATGGTCTGTCAATGGTTAGTATGGTGTGTACGGCACATACCTAGACGCATGTGTCAAAAAAAAATTGTTTTTGGCACGTTTATCGGTGGTATATATTTCTAACTTAAAAATTTTGTTGTTAAAAAAGTGAAAAAATTTGTTTTAGGATCGAGTTAATTAATTAGTTTAAGTAGAAATTGATAAATTATTTTTCGGAATCAGCAATTGTCCGTAAACGGTAAAATGTCTTCAACGAAATTGTACATAAAGGTAAGGAAAAGGTGATTGTATGGATTCTTTGATTGTTTTGTGTTAACCTTGAAAGTGAAAAGCAGTTTTTTCATTCTTAGTTTGAGTGTTTTAATTACCTTTTTATGCTGTGATTTGGATCCAATGTGCGGTAATTTGTCTTGAATATTAGTCGCACACTTTATGTCGAAATTGTGTGAGAAGCTGTCATTAATGTGAGTAGAAAATTTCAATCAAAACGACAGTGTTTACAAATGAATAACCTACTTTTTTTCGTCAAAATATTAAAATTCTTTTCTTCGTGAGTTTTTGTTCATAAAAAATAAAAACAATTATTTCCATTGTACTCTTTGGTGTCTCAGTTCGATGCCGATTTTATTAAATATACAAGCAATGAGGAAAATACTAAAAAAGGTGATTCATAAACGTTCACTGTGATAAACAATAACAACAATTTGATAGAAAAGATAAGAATTTTATTAAATTGATTGCTGTGGTTGTTTAAGTTTGTTTTGTCGTAAATATTGAAGTTAATTAAACTTTTCTCTGAAGGGCTTAGAGTGTTTAAAGTAAGAACTAAGTAACTACGGTGTGTAGTGAACTATATTCGTTATTTCAAATGTATTTTACACTTTAGTCTCTCCAATACTTAATTTTTTCTGTGATAATTCTTTGGACTTTACACTCATTATTTCTTGGTTATGAAACCTATATAAGTTGTGACTGTAACATTTTTTAGCCGAAATTCCACCATCTAAAAGGATGAACGAATCAATAGTTTCTTCGTTTGCACCACAGTATAACAGATGGAATTAAATGAGTTAACATACTCTTTCCAGAAATAATTTTAAGATTATCGTAAGACCATTTTTACCTCGAATGTGCAATCAAGATAAAACGATCAACTCTGCGATTCTGAACGGGGTTTCGTGGCACGTCATGGCGTACCTAACATTATAACATAAATTAATAGAGTAGATGGTCCATATTCCTGGTTCGGCATGGGATAAGACCGTCACTAAAATCATGGGATTAATTCGAATTTTCGATTTTTATGTTAACTTTCGTCTTATTTTTTACGATTTTAGACCAGTATGTTTTTGCTTTTACCTCGACCTTTGTAACCAATTAGATAATAGTAGATTATGCACCTGCGGGGAAATTTTTAGACGTACGAAGAACGACACGGGAGTAAGGGGGGAACACCGATCATGGTCCTTAGATGACGAATCAGCAATAAAAAAAATGTCCGTCCGTCCGTCCGTCCGTCATCCCGATAATAATAATAATAATCTCCTTACAACCCATGAAGGGTTAGAGGCTAGATCATCACGATAACTCGAGTAAAACTCGACCGATTTTCAAAAACTTATTTTTCCCTGAAAGGTAATCGAAAAATCTTTTTTGGGATTGAATCTGGGCACTATCGGCCCAAGGGTCAATAAGCTAGGGCCGTACGAATCATTTTTGGTGTTTTGTACATAACTCGCGTAAATCTTCCCCGATTTTCATTTTGTTTGAAAGGTCCGGACATGCCTCACAACTTATGGAAGAATTTTTTTTAATTTTGAGCTTTTAGACTCAGCCAGGGCCCTAAAACTGAGTCTCTACTAGGGCCCAACTTGTTTCTTCTACATAAATCGACTAAATCTTATCCGATTTTAAAAATCTTTTTGTTTTACCTGAAAGATAATCAGAAAATTGATTGAATTTGGGCAAAGTCGGTTGAAAACTTTCGTCGAAAAAGTGGTGAAAAACGTGGTTTTTTGAAGGTTGGTGGAAATTTTTGGGGAACTATATTAACGCCCAATTTAGGAAAAAACACATTATTTATTATCGCCCAATTTTTTTTTTGTAAAAATGGCATTTTGCAAGAGCCATAATAAAAACTGTGTTGAGCAATCATGGGCGCGCGGTAGCGATGCGCCCGTGACGCAAGTCCCCATACCAACAAAAAATTGGGAAATTTTTTTTTCGAAGACTTCGGAACCGTAACAGCTAAGTTTTGACTTCCACCCCTTGCGACGTACCCCCCGGAAAATATTTTTTACTGGATTCTACGGAAAATTCTAAGGCGAAGTGTCTTTTCACTCATTAAAATCGGTTATGATCATTTCCTATACAAAAACTGCTGCCAAAGCCAGAGTTAATGCAAACAGCCTACGTTAGTTAGTTTGTTAGTTAGTTAGTTAGTGGGTTAGTTAGTTAGTTAGTGGGTTAGTTAGTTAGTTAGTTTCAGGGCCATTTGTATGAAAAAACGTGAAAAACCACTTTTTTCGCTCGTGCTCGAAAACGGCTCGATAACTTTTCTTGAAATTTTGCAGGGACCTTCGGGTGGGCATTCTACGTCATCGTCATATGAGATTTTAAAAAAAGGGGGGGGGGGACCGGCCTCGTTTGGGCGCCAGGGCTCTTAGAAGGCGCCATATAAAGCCCATATGTATGTGTTTATGTGTGTAGTGTGTATGATAGCACATTTTGTATGAGGCAATGGTTGTGTGTTCGAGATAGAGGTTTGGTGTCAAAGGGAAAGTTGTTGGGTTGGGTGCGTAGTGTATCAGGGTGACCGCCAAAATGGCGGAAAATAGGCGGAGACTCAAAAAAAAACTTGATATATTGTAGAGGAAGTTGAGCGGATCATTTTCGCCCATGGGAGTAGCAGCCGCCGCGCTTCGGTTTGGCGGCGGCGCGGCGGCTAAAAAAAAATTTTGATATGTTGTAGAGGAAGTTGAGGATATCATTTTCGCCCATGTGAGTGGTAGCCGCCGCGCTTCGATTTGGCGGCGGCGGCAAAACTTTTGATATGTTGTAGAGGAAGTTGAGTGGATCATTTTCGTCCATGGGAGTAGTAGCCGCCGCGCTTCGGTTTGGCGGCGGCGGCGGCTCAACAAAAAAATTTTGATATGTTGTAGAGAAAGTTGAGAGGATCATTTTCGCCCATGGAAGTAAGTAGTAGCTGCCCCGCTTCGGTTTGGCGCCGGCGGCGGCTCAAAAAAAACTTTTGATAGGTTGTAGAGGAGGTTGAGGGGATCATTCTCGCCAATGTAAGTACTAGCCGCCGTGCTTTGGTTCAGCGGCAGCGGCGGCTCAAAATAATGCAAAACAATACAATCACAACGAAAACCCTTCTTAAAAGCAAAACGTGACGCAAGTCCTCGTCTCTTCTTCCAAAACAACTGATATCACAACAAAAACCCTTTTTAAAAGGGAACGTGACGCAGGTCTTCGTCCCTTCTTCCAAAACAACTGATATCAACTTCTGTGACGCTTGCAGCTTCGAAACGCAAAAAAATTCTTTTGAAATATTTTCACTTTTGATTAAAAAAATGCGTCACAAATGCCGGACCCGCCAATGTAATAATTTTTGTACGCTTTCAGCTTTCATACGCAGTAATTTGATTTCCTGTACAAAAATACGCCAAACATCCCATAAAGTCAAATTTTTTCATTGTGAAAGCTGAAAGAACAGAAAAACTATAACACTGGGGGGTCCGGCATTTGTGACGCATTTTTTTAATCAAAAGTGAAAATATTTCAAAAGAATTTTTTTGCGTTCCGAAGCTGCAAGCGTCACAAAAATTGATATCAGTTGTTTTGGAAGAAGGGACGAGGACTTGCGTCACGTTTCCCTTTAAAAAGGGTTTTTGTTGTGATTTAGTATTATCGCCCAACTGTTCTTCATACATTTGTTAGTGGGCGCTAAAATAAATAGACACAATTCATATAATAATAAAGTTTTTTGACATCATTTTCTATATTATTGCTCACGAAGAAGTGTAAGGAGTTGGGCGATAATATAAATGGATACGTTGTCCCTTTTATAATATGAATTGGGCGATAATAAAAACATGTTTACTACATACATTTATTATCACCCACTAAAAAATATTAGGAGGCGATAAAAAAATTCAAATACAATTTGTGTTGAAATCACGAACAAGGCACTGTTACTTGCTTACTTACTTAACCGGCACTACGACCCATTAAGGGTCTTGGCCTTCTGCAACATGCTTCTCCAACCGGACCTATCCGCAGCTAACGTCTCCCAGCTGGATACTCCCACAGTTCTTAAGTCGGCAAGAGCTGCGTCATACCATCTGGATTTTGGACGCCCTGCACCTCTCTTGACCTCCGGTCTGGTTCTAAGGATTTTTTTCAGAATACGACGATCTTCCATTCGTTGTACATGACCGAGCCAACATAGACGGTTTATTTTGGTGTTTCTGACTATGTCCGGCTCTCCAAAAAGCTGGCTGATTGAAACGTCTGCGCCATCGGTTCTGCCTTTCATCGAATGCTGGTGCAAATATTGTCCGCAGTACTTTTCTTTCGAACGTGTGCAGCGATTGCTCGTCTTTCTGTGTCAAGCACCACGACTCCGAACCATACGTAACTACCGGTCTGGTCATAGATTTGTATATTGCGCATTTTGAATTTCGGCTTACTGACTTGGACTTTAAGATTTTCAGAAGGCCGTAAAAACTCCGGTTGCCCAGAATTACTCGTCTCTTAATTTCCTCCGCGATGTCGTTATTAGTGTTCAGCTCCGATCCAAGGTATACGAATTTGTTGACCATTTTGAATGTGTGTGTGTCGATCGTTACGGCTTCCTCCTGGTGTCGATTCGAAGGCGGGATGATCATATATTTCGTTTTTTCGTCATTAACTTTCAACCCAAGGAACCTTTCCTCTCCAAGGCCATAAACTTGTCTTTAACAACATCCATATTTCGTCCAAGTATGTCCAGGTCGTCTGCGAAACCTAGCAACTGACTGGACTTGGTGAAAATGGTGCCGCTGGAATCTATGTCCATGGTGCGCGCGCACAACTGCTTCAAGGGTGAGGTTAAAATGCAGCGTCGCGAGAGGATCTCCCTGACGTAGGCCTTTCTCTATGCCGAAAATCTCTGACAGTTGGTTACGGATACTTACTCGGATATTAGCTCAAAATTTTAAAATTTTCGAACATTTTTTTTTAATTTTTTGTTTTTCCATTTATAATATCGCCACAAATGTTCCCCTCAATTTTCTGTGCAACATCATGCCCGCAGCGGTGGCGGAGGGCATGACGCAGTCCCCACACCCCAAAAAAGAAGTCCACAAACTCAAAAAACGCCATACAAAAACCTTTGGGACAAGACACGATGCATAGGGGAACTTTTGAAATTTTCCCTCTGACCCCCCCCCCCTCCCACTCCAAATTATTTAAAAAAAAACACGTCGCATCAGCTTTCAGACTCAGCCAAATCGGTTATAAATTGGCTGAGATATCGAGGTTTGAAAATGAAATTTTTGTATGGACCATGGATTTTTCTATTGTTCTCATCATTATGAAAACTTTTTTTCTGATCTGTCGGTTTCTATCTATGTTCTATATGTTCTATCTATTAATAATTTTCGATCTCGAGAACTAGATTGCCGATCTTCCAGAAAATTTCAGGGAACGTCAGTCTCGGCCCCAAATGAAATATTTCATTAGCCGCTTTTCCGGGAAAATTCTGGAAAAGCCGTGGCATGTGAAAAGTGGTCAATTTTGAGGGTTTTTCAGGTTCCGAATTTTACCTCCGGAGTGACAATGGCTAGAGAGTTGGTTTCTTCGGGAAACTTATAGAGTTTGGTTAGGAGAATTTTTTGAGATCTTAAGAAAATGGCTGTCAGCAGTCAAACCAGCGCCATCTTGAATTTTCCCAAGCAATAAATTAGGTTTTTTTTGGTTTTCGAATTTTAGCTTCGGAATGACAATACTTAGAGAGTTGGTTTCTTCGAGAAAGTTGATCAGAGTTTGATCAGCTGAATTTTTTGGGAGTTTCATCAGGAGAATTTTTTGGTATCATAAGAAAATGGCTGCCTGCTGTAATAGCGGCGCCATCTTGGATTTTCGTTTATGCTTCTACGGTTTTCGAATTTTAGCTCCGGAATGACACTACTTAGAGAGATGGTTTCTTCTAGAAAGTTATAGAGTTTCATCAGGAGAATTTTTTGGTATCATAAGAAAATGGCTGCTAGCTGTAATAGCGGCGCCATCTTGGATTTTCGTTTGTGCTTCTACGGTTTTCGAATTTTAGCTCCGGAATGACACTACTTAGAGAGATGGTTTCTTCTAGAAAGTTATAGAGTTTCATCAGGAG
>CM055404.1:98092567-98143841 GCA_029228625.1 Pseudolycoriella hygida | reverse complement strand
ACTTAGAGAGATGGTTTCTTCTAGAAAGTTATAGAGTTTCATCAGGAGAATTTTTTGGTATCATAAGAAAATGGCTGCTAGCTGCCATAGCGGCGCCATCTTGGATTTTCGTTTATGCTTCTACGGTTTTCGAATTTTAGCTCCAGAATGACGCTACTTAGAGAGACGGTTTCTTCTACAAAGTTATACAGTTTCATCAGGAGAATTTTTTGGTATCATTAGAAAATGGCTGCCAGCTGTCATAGCGGCGCCATCTTGGATTTTCGTTTATACTTCTACGGTTTTCGAATTTTAGCTCCGGAATGACGCTACTTAGAGAGACGGTTTCTTCTAGACAGTTATAGAGTTTTATCAGGAGAATTTTTTGGTATCATTAGAAAATGGCTGCCAACTGTCAAAGTGACGCCATCTTGGATTTTTTGCTAAATTTTGTATAAGAATACCTAGACAGTTGGTTTCTTGGTGACACGAATTGTTCCGAAGGTAGCCGAAGGTGACATGAAGTGTTCCGAAAGTAGCCGAAGGTGACACGAAGTGTTCCGAAGGAAGGCGAAGGTGACACAAAGTATTCCGAAGGTGATACGAAGTGTTCCGATGGTAGATTGTTGGCGAACAAATTTTTTCGGAGAAAATTTTTTTTGGAGAAAAACTTTTTTGTATAAAATTTTTTTCGGAGAAATTTTTTTTTTGGAGAAAATTTTTTTTTGGAGAATATTTTTTTCGAGACAATTTTTTTTCGGAGAAATTTTTTTTCTAAGAAAATTTTCTTTTCTGAGAAATTTTTTTTCAAAAAATAGAAATTTTTTCAACAACTGAAAACTTCCAAAACGACTGATATCACAACGAAAACCTTTTTAAAGTATTGAAAGTACTGAAAGTATTGAAAAATTATTCCGCTGGTGGATCCGGCATTTGTGACGTAATTTAACACAACGTAATTTTGTTTCAAAGAAAGCGCTCTAATTTTTTCAGGAAATCAAAACTTTTAACACAAGGTTCCATTCAAACAAACTTCTGCGTATTATCTGCGATAGCTTCACCTCAAGCGATATCATTAATTTTGGAAGCGGACTTACGGACTGCGTCACACTCAACTTTTAAAATGGTTTTTGTTGTTATACTGATTTGCATGGGAAAAATAGTTTTTCAACAGAATAAATACAAACGTTAAAAAAGCAACACGCCCGAATTGAAGTGTTTATTTTCAGAGCGTCAGAAACTCCACAAAACAATGGAAAGTAAGCCTAAGACTTGTTGGTAGATGTCCTGGTTCCAGCATTTAACTGTCACAACTGTCAGTTAACGCAATTAGTAATTTAAGGCTTATGTTTCAATTAAATTTCCAATTAATTTCTTGTTTTTCATATCTTTTGTAAAAATGTTTGATCTCCTTTTGATTGGCTAGCTTGACAATTTCGAGTAAGATTACAGTATTTTTTCGACTCCTGTCTTCAGAATTTCTATGATTACCAAGTACCCCGCCTGACGTAACAGCTAGATGTACATTTCTTACGCCATAGTGCGGTAGGGGAGGTTTCTTAAGTATTTCGCTATCTAAATTTCGTGAGAGTTTTTAATTTTCGGTATCACCACAATCTCAGTAAGGTACTATATTACTGAGAGAAGATCTCTAATATTTCTTCTTAATTCATTCAATGGTCACACGAAAACATTAAAAAATCAAAAAAATTTAGGCGACTCTCAACGGGACTCACAATTTTTTTCGTAATTTTATTTCAGGACGCGCGAATATGGACACCTCATCCAACTCTCGTTTGGGAAGGGGCAGTACTTACCGCTCCATACACACCAGAATCGAAAGTGATACATTTAGTAACAGACGCTGGCGTCTCAAAAACAATTGTAATAAAAAATGAAGACACCGACTTGCCGCCGTTACGAAATCCTGCCATATTAATCGGTCAAAATGACCTAACAGCATTGTCGTATTTGCACGAACCGGATGTACTTCACAATTTGGAAGTGCGATTTTGCGGACGGCAGGCAATCTACACATATTGTGGTATCGTCTTGGTAGCAATTAACCCGTATGCTGAGCTACCGCTTTATGGACCGGATATGATTCGAGCCTATCGAGGTCATTCAATGGGTGAACTAGAGCCACATATATTTGCAGTAGCTGAAGAGGCGTATGCAAAGTTGGAGCGAGAGAATTGTGATCTTAGTATAATTGTGAGCGGTGAATCTGGAGCGGGAAAAACGGTTTCGGCAAAATATGCCATGCGATACTTTGCGGCCGTTGGTGGAAGTGAATCGGAAACACAAATCGAAAAAAAAGTGTTGGCCAGTAGTCCGATCATGGAGGCAATTGGTAATGCTAAGACAACACGTAATGATAATAGTTCAAGGTTTGGAAAGTTTACGAAGCTTTTGTTCACCAACTACTTGAATATGATGTCATTGACTGGAGCAACTATGCAAACTTATTTATTGGAAAAATCCAGAGTCGTCTTCCAAGCTCCAGGGGAAAGAAATTATCACATTTTTTATCAATTGTGTTCTGCTAGAAATCAGTGGCCGGAATTAATGTTAGGTAAATTTGTTGTAAGAAATCAGATGAGAAGAGATGACAAATTCGTTCAAAATTTCAGATCATCAAGATAAGTTTCGATTCCTAAATCAGGGTAACTCACCAGACATAGCCAAGGTGTCCGACCTCGACCAATTTTCTGAGACTATCGGTGCACTTGGTACACTTGGCTTTACACAACATGAAGTAATTCATGACAACTAATCGCCACCTTCGTCCACCAAACTGATATAATTTTTTTAGGTGAACAACATTGTGAAAGTTTTGGCCTCTATTCTTCATCTGGGAAATATCGAGTTTTGTCCTAGCCGCAGAAATTCCAAGGAGGTTGATAGCGATGGATGTTCTCTTAATGTAAAATTAACATTTACTTGTAGTGATTATTGCATGCTGAACTTCTAAGATTTGTTTCTTAGGCTGACGATTTGCATCTGAATTTCTTTAGCGACATTCTAAAATTGAACATCGAAGACCTTCAAAAGTGGCTGATTCATAAGCAAATTGAATCAATCAACGACACCGTCCTCATTCCAATAAATATGTCTACCTCGGAAGCTGCACGAGATGCTCTAGCGAAACACATTTACGCCAAATTGTTCCAGTACATCGTCAATGTTATCAACAAGAGTTTGGTGAGCGGCAAAAAGCAGAATTGTTTCATTGGTGTCTTGGACATTTATGGCTTTGAAACATTCGAAACGAATTCGTTTGAACAGTTTTGCATAAACTATGCCAATGAAAAATTACAACAGCAGTTCAACCAGCACGTCTTCAAATTGGAACAAGAGGAATATCTTAAAGAGGGCATCGTGTGGACAATGATTGACTTCTATGACAATCAACCTTGTATTGATCTCATCGAATCGAAGTTGGGCATTTTAGATTTATTGGATGAGGAGTGTAGGGTAAGCTAAACAAGCAAGTTGTCGGACTACTGAAGGGTATGTCTTCACTGATTGTCGTACATGAGTTGCTATTTGACACGACTTTTTCGCGGGTGGGGAAGATATTAAGCAATTGAACCCAAGGAAATTAGTTGTTCACATCGAGGACAACGACGAAAATTCGCTATTTTGGAGGTAGCCCGACAAACTTGACTTGCATTCAACTCGTTTCAGCTAACAGGCTTAAACAGTTCCGGTTATTTCCTCTCGCAGATGCCGAAAGGTACAGATGAATCATGGGTTGGCAAATTAATCGAGAAGTGTTCCAAGTACAAACATTTTGATAAGCCTCGATTCGGTGCAAGCTGTAAGTAAATTTCATATTCAATTTGACAATTTTCCTTAAAATTTACTCCGCAGCTTTCTTTGTAAAACATTTTTCGGACACCGTAGAGTATGACGTATTCAGCTTTTTAGAAAAAAATCGTGACACGGTCTCAAAGGAACTGGTTAACGTGCTACGAGAATCGGAATGTGACTTTTTACGAAAGTTAATGGAACAGGACGACTGCGACGATGGTAAACTAAATAAGTCAAATACATCGCTAGGCGGTCGGGTTGTTATTAGTGCTTCGAAATCGTTGGTAAGATTTTTAAATTATTGATAACGAAGTGTGGCTGTTTAATTGAGTTTTTGAAACAAATTTCAGAATGTTTCGACGCCGGGAAAGAAAAGAGTTAGTTTTTGATAAATTTCTTTGTTTTTTGCATGAAATGGTTATGGAATTTTTTTTCAAAGTATTTAGTATTTCCTTCAGCAATCAAAACATTCCTAAAATCGAAATTTGATTTCATATGTTTTACTTTGACATTGTCGTTATGAATTTCTTCTTTTGTTACTAACTTCAAGTAGATATACTAACTCGCATGCTCTAATCATATTTAATCTGGGGCTGTTGATAGAAGGTTTGGGTAAATGATAACAAACACATCACAGTCAATCCTTTCAACTTTTCATGTCGAAAGCCTAAACAGATTAGGAAACTTACATACATTTTTTGTTTATTTCGAAAATATGTGAATAAATCAAGTAAATAGGTTGTGGCATGTAAAAACGTCATTACTGACGACATTGGACTGACTGCTTAAAACGACTGATTGTTCATGTTCTTTGAGAGTCAACGTGACAAACTTATGTCATTTTATTCGGAATAAATAGTTAAGAAATCCCTTATTATATTTTCTCGTACATAAAATTGTAACAGATTTCACCGTCGCGAGGTGCTTTATTTACAATGCATTTTTTTTGCCACCTGCTGGTCACTTTTAAAAATTGACGATGAAAATTGGTCACTTTATTTTTTTTACCCTATATACATTAAGGTGCACATTCTTCTACGTTAGACGAAATAGTATAATACTATGACTTCCTCTATTAGTAAAACACATAAATCAGGAAAAAAACTAGGAAACCTAAAATCAGGAATTTTGATAAATTTAAAATAGGGGACAATAAATGTTACAGTTTTTAACATTCAATAAGGGACAGTGTTATTAAATTCAAGTTAGCTAGAAATGTCATGTTAGCTTGTCTTACCATCCAAACAATAGCTGTGTACTTTGAACATACATAGTCAGTTGCGGGAAATGTTAACCAGCATTATAAAATTGAAATTGAAATGTTTTGGATAGCAAACGTATTTTGTATCAAATGTAGCACTTGCCTTATTTTACCAAACACGACAGTTGCTTTTCAAATCAAAAGATGTAAACAAATTTGAATTTTATAACGAATTTTAACGCTGCATTCCATACTTTATGCACTAATGCTGAATAAAATTGACTAATCAAATTTTAACATTTCCCGCAATTCCCAGTTGGGATTTGTATGCATTTGACAGCTCTTAATTTGTTTTAACTCTTGAAATTTCGAATCGTCAGTGCAGCAGGTGAAACAGTATTTTTCTACGAGTAAAAATATTTCGAAAGTTATAAAATTTTGACCAGTTCTGTGTTTGATTGTTTAGTTGTGAACCTTTTTTTAATAGAATAATCGGTGTAATCCAGCAAAATTTGGCAAATTTCGGTCCAGTAAAAAGTGATTCTGTATTTTGTATTTCAACTTTCTTCCACCGCTTCCTTATATAGTATTGGCAAGAAATTTGTTTTTATTACAATTGCTAAACTATCATAAGCAAAGTGTTAAAGTTTCGTGAAGTTTGAGTAAAGAACTTATTTATAAAATCTCATTTAAATTGTTGTCATCACACAAATCTTCCGATTTGTTTACATATGTCGTATTGGTCCATTGTTTTATTTTACACAAACACATTTGCACAGAATATGTGGAACATAAGTGGACATTGCTTTTATGTCATATGTAAATAAGAAAAAAACAAATCGGCAGATCACAAATTAAATTAGATTTTATTATTCATTTAATGCTCCAACTTCACATAATTTTAACACTTTGTTTTTAATAGCTTAGAAATTCTAATAAAAACAAATTACAGATCTCCCGCGTTTTATGCGGTGTTTTCGTACCGCATATCTTCGAACCGCATAATTCGAGCTTGATACCGTTATCAACATTTGACATTAAAAATGTATTACCCGATGTGTAGTAACAACAAATGAGTTTTCTTGTCATAACGTCTGAATGTATGTAGTCTCCATTCTATCAAAATTCTATCGAAATTCTATCAAATCATTTTTTTGCATAAATTTACAAAATTTGTGATGAAATTGAGAGTTTTTGTCACACGGTATGTTTATTAAACACTCTTATATGGTTTTCACATATCGTTACAAAAATTATCAGTTCATTTTCTGCAACTCGTCACATATCGCTTTCATTCCTGAGGAATGCTAAAAGACTTTTTCAGCGAATGAGATCTACAAGCCGAAGGATGAAGAGGCGAAATTTCAGTACGCCATCCGACAGATGAAATTGAAATTGAATCGTTTTAATGTAGCGAATGTTGTTCTTCAGATACAGAAATACAATTTTTAGACTACTGCACGACCATTTCTATGTATTGGAGGCTGGTTATAAAGTATTTCAAGCTCCAAGGAAAAGTAGTTGTTCACAAATCCCGTCCGCACTAACTCCCATTAAAAATCCATAATAAATGATAAGGTTACGTCAATTGCCCATTTAAAAATTACTTTTTCGTTTAAACTCTATTGTTGTCTTTCTTGTCAAAATTTAACACACATCTGGTAACACATAATGCGCATATACCCGAAGTTAGGTCGCATATTTCGAACCCGTCAAAACCGCATATAACCGAATCCGCATAAATCAAATACCGCATAAAACGCGGGAGATCTGTACTTGAAAGAACTCTATAAGGAAGCGAAATAATGCTAGTGGAAATACAAAACACAAAAGCACTTTTTACTAGGCCGTAATTTGCGAATTTTTGCTGGGTTACACCGAATTTCTATTAAAAAAAGATTCACAATTGAACAATCAAACACAGATAAAGAACTGGTCAAAATTTTTTACTTTTGAAATTCTTTTACAGGTCAAAAAACACTGTTTTTTCACCTTCTGCACTAACTATTCGAAATTTCAAGAATTAACAAATTAAGAACTGTCAAATGCATGCCAATCTCAACCGTGTATGCGTAAAGCAGCAACACCAACGTGGATTGTATTTATTGTGTTTTCAGCCACACTAGGCCCCATCTTTTAGATGAGTCAGGTCCCTTGACTGATAATGAAATTTCATTAATTGTTTTAACGTAACATCCGCGGACATTCGAAGATTTAAAATATAGATTTTCACTTAAGCTGAACGTTACGAATGTGAAGCTGAAATGTTTCGAATGTTAATATTTGAAGTTTTGTATTCAACGGCTCTTTGGTTATTTGACTTGTAAATTTGAATTAAAAAGACGCGCCATAAAGTTCACAGCCGGTGTGGAAATAGTGGAAGATAAGAAATCTAGATCATCGAGTTTTGATTAAATCGATGAAAACTGTCTGTTTTTGAATGTTAAGAAGTGTATTCCAGAATGTTAAATAATATTGATGAAAGTCCAAAATATTCAATCAAAAAAGCGACAGCCCCTGGTACCTGATTCACTGATGAACTTTCATTGGTTTCAGTATTTTGCAATAAAATATCCTAATATATACCGATATCATATCTTAGAAGATTGCGACCAATTTGCTTTTTCACTGTGACAGCAACGTAGAAATCTATGTTACCGTCATATTTTGGTTCCCATGTGTTGATATCAAGTTTGGACTCGCTAATAAATTTTTTAACGACACTAGCGCTAACGCTAAAATCGAAAAATGTCAGCGACGCTAGTCGCTAGTAGCGAGGCTTTTCAAAACTAGCGTGCTAGTAGCGGTCGCTAGTAGCGAGCAGTAATCTTCGCTAATGGTGCAAAGTTTTCATTACATTGAAATAATTAAAAAAATAAGAAAATTTTTGTGGAAATCGTCTGACCGAAAAATATATTCAGAAAAGCGGAACAATCTTTTACTGCTACACAGTACAACTGTGTTGTACTTTACAATTTCCTACATCGGAAAAGTAGTCGAATTCTCTATTTATATATTTGCCGAAGTCACAGTCAACGTGCACTTGCGAAGATTTTCACTTACGTCGTCGTCGTGGAAAAGGTTCATCCCCTCGTGACTGTGTACTACCGTCTCACA
This sequence comes from Pseudolycoriella hygida, assembly GCA_029228625.1. Classification (NCBI taxonomy): domain Eukaryota; kingdom Metazoa; phylum Arthropoda; class Insecta; order Diptera; family Sciaridae; genus Pseudolycoriella; species Pseudolycoriella hygida. Next base: position 98,135,728 of record CM055404.1, on the reverse strand, counting down.
GAATTTTCGGGAAATTTACATTGCAATTTCAATAGAAGCGCAAAGATTCTACGAGCTCTTTACAGTTAACAATAAAGTGCGACGATGTGTAGTTTAGGCGTGACACGGCAGTACAGAGTAAATATATTGAACGTTCAGTCGTCATAATATGCTACTCAATATTTGTGTTACGTGAAAATGATTTTTTTTTGACATTTCAGTAATTTTTTTTTCAAGTCGACGAAGTGGAATCAGGATTTTGACTAGTCGAATTTTAAATGTACCAATAAAATACTGTGGAAATTTGAATTCCAAATGATTCGAGTTCGTACAATTGCGAAGTAGCGACTAGCGAAATGGGTTCCCTAGTTGACTACTACTACTTGCGAAGTGACTGACAAAATAGCTTCGCTCATGGCGGCGCTAGTGACTAGCGTCGCTAACCCAACCTTGGTTGATATGATGAACGATAGTTTCATACTACATTTCAGATTCATTTTGCTTCATCATATCATCATATTTGTCATTATTCTTGTACAATTACAAAACTACAATTTACAACTGCCCACATTACTAAGCCTGGTGCCGTCACAAATGTGTAGTCGAAACCACAGATTTTATTGAAGAAGGGGTAATAAAATGTCCTCACTTTGTCCTTTTAGAAAAATTTGTCCTGGCTCAGGAGCCGGGCTATAGGAGTGTACTAAAAACGGTAAAAGCTCTTAATGGCGGAAACAGTGAAAACAATATTTTTTTAAAAATGTAATTATGCCGAAAATTTGTCCGCAATATGTCCTTAATTATGGACACTTTACATTCTAATTGAATACTAATTTACAAATTTGTCCTCAATTTGTCCTTTCCAAATATATGTATAATAATTGTAAAAGAAAAATAATTACAAATCCGCTTTTGAACCATTCGTTTCTTCCCATACATTATTTTTAGTACTCAAAGCTCGAATTATGAACTAAACGAGTTGGCTCGAATCATACCTTAGCGGGAGATTTCAATATGGGTCATGTGTCTCCGACCTTTGAGGTCAAATCTGGTGTGCCTCAGGGCAGTCACTTGGGTCCATAGGTTAGCTCAGTGGTTACGTACTGGCTTTCCACCAAGAATACCCGGGTTCAAACCCCGGTGTGGAAAAAATCTGTATAGGATTTTTCTTCAATTCTTATCATGAAAGTAACGTTCCTAAGCTCACCCAAGCTTCATAAATGGGTAGTTGAGGTAGCAATATCGGAACGATTTGTACACAACGAAGTATGACGACGTCACCCATATTCGATACACTGTGTACGAAACAAGCAGGGTCTTATCCAGCTGCTAAGTTAAGGTGTGTGTAAACGTCGAAAAAAAGTAACGACAAATTCCACACCGTTAGGGTTGTGATTCGAATCTGTTCAATGCGCGCTTAGGTGTTGCCAGATGTGCTAGCGCGCGACAAAATCGGAAAAAGAAATAATCCTTCAATCGAAGGCGTGGTTCGGAATACACGTTAAGCATGTTGTCCCTAGTGTGGTTAATCCACACTAGCTGGTAGTTACACAGTGTAACACCTAGGTAGTCGAACCAGACACTTTTCAGTGCTGCTCCCGACTAATTAGTGTCATTGGGATTAAAAAAAACTGTTCTTGGTTCTTTTTATGTAGGATGTCAGTAAGACCTTCAAATCGATAAAGATATTGTATGCTGATGACCTTAAGCTGCTTTGCAAAGTTGCATCGATCTCTGATGCTGTCCGTCTTCAATCTGATATCGATGCTCTAGTGCTTTGGTGTAGGCGGAGTCAGTTGTAAGGACCAACCTGAGTAAATGTAAATAAACGTCTTTTTACAGGATCCGTGACACGATTTATTTTCAATATGAGGTTGATGGGGTGTCTTTGTCTCGAGTTACCGAAATCCAGGATCTCGGGGTATGGTTGGATGAGATGTTGACATTTAACCGGCACATAGACTTTATTACGTCCAAGGCATACTCCATGCTGGGATTCGTGAAGTGAATATGCAGGAAGTTCACGGACATTACAGCTTTGAAAAGTGTATATTTTGCTTATGTGCGATCTCACTTGGAATACGCTTCTGTTGTATGGGATCCCCATGAGATATTGTGTATGTGAACAAAATAGAATCGATACAGACAAATTTTCTCATGTGTGCTCTGAGAAGGACCGTACTTCGGGACAGCGCGCTTCGTCTCCCTCCTTACTTAGAGCGCTGTAAGTCGATTGGAATTGAGCCACTTTGGCGTATGAGAACCAACTTGTCCGTGATGTTTGTGTCCGATTTATTGCGCTGTCGTATTAATGCCCCTGGAGGGATTCAATTGAAGGTCCCTGTGCGTTAGAAGTAGAGAATTCTTTGTGATTCCTTTTCATCGTACTGACTATGGACAAAATAGCCCACTTGATAGAATGCTCAGAATTTTCAACTTTCCCGCAGCTTTACAGAGACGATCTCACGAGGAGCCAATTTCAATCCAGGGTTAGATCTGCGGCTCCCACTGCTTCATTACTCTGTCAACCCGGACTTTCTTCAGTCTTTGATGATAATGTTAATTGAGATAGACGATGTTTTTGTTTTTGAATGGCAGTGGCCTGTGCTTTACATGAATTTGTCCGATCTGCCCAATATTTCTGTAGAATGGGTTGTCTTGTAACATCAACTGTATTTGATCTATTAATTCTATTTTCCTATTGAATTTACTTTTGCTATTGTGATTGAATGAGTCTTTTTTATTTTATTTTTTGGTCCGAACCATTTTTTACTTTCTTAATATGATGTAGTCAGGAAGCTCGGGTTCGAGCGGTTGACGTAATAATAAATAAATAAATAAATAAAATAACTTTATATATGTTTCGCCCAAAATGTGCTCTGAAAACTAGACATAATTTGACGTTTTTTGGACAACATTCGAAGTCGACTAATAAAACCATATTAGTCCAGTTCGAAACGTTCGCACTGGCCCAAAATGATTTTATTAGTCAACTTTCATTCATAAGTTGACGTTTTTCGACGGCTGCTTCATAAAATGTTCAAATTCATTTTGAAAAAATTGAAGAGTATAATTCGCTGCCGCCCTGGGATTTTTAACCAATCTCGCACAATATGACCGACATGTAGTACGTGGTGCATTGATAACTATTACGATTTTCGATTTTTTGAGTAGTTAATAGTTATGTCCTCAATTTGTCCTCTTCGTATGTCAACCGTAAAAAACACATATTTTTCTAGGAAGCAAGAAAATACAGTGTACTAATTTAATAAAAGCTCTAAAACGCCAAGATAGTCAAAACGAAAATTAATTTCAAAATTGATCATGACAAAAATATGTCCTCAATTTGTCCTTTTAGGATGTAACGCCTAGAAAAAAAATTAAGTACAATTTTCAACTATCCAGCTTCACGCCTTCCTTTAGTGTTTTTCTAAAAGAGGGCGCGGATACTGGTATTTAAAAAGCACTACTTTCAGTCCTCTTTTGAAAATTTAATGCACTCAAAAAATGTCCTCATTTTGTCCTCTCTTAAAAATCGAAAACAGTTAACAAAAACGTTCTGCGAAAAATCATTGAATGCTTCGCCGCACTTGGACTGTCAGACCTTCCCTGAAAATTTAATTGACAACAAAAATATGTCCTCATTTTGTCCTAGTAAAAGTAGTGCTTTTTAAAGATCAGCATCCGCGCCCTCTTTTAGAAAGACACCTCTATATCTCGGCTCTTGAGCCAAGACTAATTTTTCTAAAAGGACAACATGATGACATCCCCTTTCTTCAATAAAATCTGTGATTTCGACCACACATTTGTGACGCCACCTACAAAGCCTGGTTTTATGGAATACAATCACGGCGCCGTAAAAAAATTTCCGTAAAACGTAATGCCGTAAAATTTTCATTTTTACAGGCAATTTTCCGTAAATCGTAAATTTTTTATACCTGTCTCAGGCTTCATATTTGTTACATTAATTGCTTACAATGTAAAATACTACAACACCATCAGTGGCGCCGACTTTGGTGGTGCTAGCAAGCACCGCTACGACCGGATCTATCGCTTCCGTATAGAAGAATTTCGTTGTTCAGAGATTCAGAGTTTTAGTACACCGAAGCAGACAAATTACTGCCATTTTTCCAGCTTAGCTCAATGAGTTTAGCGATCATTAGTCTCAGAAACGCCAGTCTTGTATAGATTACCACAAATGTTTATAAATTAAAATTTACTACAGACGGGGAAAATTAAATAGAAACATTTTTTGACAGTCCGATCATTTCTGCAAATTTTCATATTCGAATAATGAAATTTTCAAAAATAATCCAGCTTTCAAAAAATGTTTCTATTCAATTATCCACGACTTTGTTATAAAACTTAAATGGAAAGTTTAATTTAATAACGTTTTTTGGTCGCTTCGATATCGAGTTTTATGGTTCTGTCAATAACATAATGTTTATATGATTAGGTTTTGCCTCTGAAATAGTGTTTAACTAAAAATCCCACGGGCATTAAGTTTGTTTAGGAACCACTGTACCTAGACAGAGGTCGGCGCTACGGACCATTTTATAATTAAAGATAAGTTCTTTTCTGTATTTGAGATTAAATCGAAAATTGTAAGCTTTCCATTTCTTTTGGATTTGCCCAACTACAACTCGTAGATGTGATGGAGCATTTTTATTTACCAAAAGAAGTTGTTGAGAAAATTCGTTTCTTTTGCCGAATATTTATTTTGCTTTTCTATCGCCGTAAATTTTACCGTAAAAAATTCCGTAAATTACGGCCTGTATCGGAATCGCAATCCCTACCTGAGAACGTTACTTTCATGCTTTACATTGAAGAAAAATCCTATACAGAATTTGTCCCCATCAGGAATCCTGGTCCAGAATTATTCTTGATGGAAAGCCAGTACGTTACCACTGAGCTAGCCCGTTCCTTATAAACTTAAAACATAAACTTAATTATCACATCAATTGCTATGATAACCCGAGTGTACTGCATTAACTCGACACCTTCCTTTCATGATTTAAAGCATGCTGAGATTTGTTATGTACTTACCAGCTTTCGACATTAAACAACGATTACGTTTCAAGATGCCATATCACTTTCCTCCAAAAACATAGCAATATTAATAATTAATCAACTAACCCGGCCTTTAACGGTCAATTATTAACTCTAAGATCTCATACCATTTTTTTTTTGAAAAAGATCTAGCAGAGAAATTTAGGCAGACAACAGGCAGCGGATGTTATTTGGCACGCGTCAAATTAAGTTCGATTTTAAAAACTCAAGCAAAAACAGAGTCCGCTGCGTTGTCTGGCTAATTATATCCAAGTACAAATAGTATCAGCTGTGTTGTTTGGGTATGTGTTACCCGGGTCATTTGCCATTGGTTACATCGGTCAATAATAAAATGGAACTGGTGCACTTATTAAGTAGCGAAAGCTACTTTATGGTAATGCTCTGTCTGTCTGTGCACGTTTTATGAAAGCTGTCAAAATGACACCTTGACATCTGTCACTCTAACATTTGTTTTGTTAAGAAAATTACTCTACCGCTACTTTTTAATACGCTTTCAATGGTGACTTTAATTCTTAGACCATGTTATCATTACCGAAGTGATTTTTTATTTCTTGTCGAAGAAAAAGTTCTGATTCTGACTGATTCATCGTAAATCATCTGTATATTCTGAGGAAGAATCTATTCGATTTCAACTATTTTAATATCGCCCGGTGGAAGTTATTACATTATCTGGGCTATTCCTTTGTAAAGTTGAAAATAAAAAAGTGGATGATCTGGGAACCACGTTTTCCGGTTAAACCGATCATCTGACAAAGTTTTCTTGTATGAGAGACTTATAGACAAGGTTTTTCCTGAAAAATGTTTCATACATCACAACTCTCGCACCTTTGTACGCTTCAGAAGATTAACACGGTTCCCAGGTCATATACAAAATTCATTGCATGGAATTGCTCATCTAGTGCATTTGGGCTTTAAATCAATTTTTTGTTTTGGTATTTAGAACGTACCACGTAACTGTCTGCTTTGTCTGAAACGGACATTGATGATGCGTCGCAAATCAGTTGATATATCGTAACCAATATTGATTACAAATTGATCGATTAATACGGTCGATTTTATATCCAGTGTATGCCAGTAACAATTGTGAGGTTGTTAGTTATTCGGAATGACTCAAAATAAGCGATGTAAGTTCCTGTCTTCTTTTCCTCTGCATCCAAAAAAATGTTTATTTCATTTTGATTGATCTTAATCTTTAAAGTGGTCCTTTAATTGCAGAATATACCATCCAAGCAACACAAGCAATCTGTCGGATCACAATTTCGAGAGAGTTTGAGTTTACTTATTGAAACACTGCACGCAACTACGCCACATTACGTTCGTTGCATCAAGGTAAGAAGCTCAGCTCATTCATATTTATATAACAACTTATGCGTTCCACAATGTTCCACAAAAATTACATTCCTAACATTTTGGAATGGACTCGACTTTATTAGCCAGAAACTTTTTTTTACGCCGTTAATTAACAGTCGAACTCTCCAATTTTCTTGACAGCCCAATGAAGAGAAAAAAGCCTTCAAGTGGGAACCAGCTAAAATAGTTCAACAGTTAAGAGCTTGTGGTGTCCTGGAAACGGTAAGAATATCAGCCGCTGGGTTTCCCTCCCGTTGGCAGTATGACGATTTCTACGCTCGTTACCGTCTACTTTGCAAGAGTTCGCAAATAGTTGCTTGGAACTCCAAGGCAAACTCCACGCAAATTATTAATAATTGGATTCAAGATGATGACAAATATCGATTCGGCAACACTCAGATATTTTTTCGAGCGGGACAGGTTTGTCATAAGCCAAGCATTTCAATTCGTAACATTTATCGATTTGATGAATTTGTCTTCAGGTTGCTTATTTGGAGCAAATGCGAATGGACATCCGAAAGAAGTACATTGTTGTAGTTCAGTCAATGGTTCGACGGTTTGTCTATCGACACAGATACAACAGACTTCGCAAATCTGCCCTGGGCATACAGCGCTATGCACGAGGCTATATAGCCAGAAGGTTATTTCACAATCACTTCTTCCAACCCTCGGTTTTACAAGAAATTATTTTTACAACAGAAAGGCCGATCAACTTCGAAAAAATCGTGCAGCTATTACAATCCAACGTTACATTCGCGGATGGTTTGTTCGGACCAAGTATATCCGAACACGCAAAGCCGTACTTGGCGTTCAGAAGTACAGCCGAGGTTTGTTGGCTCGCCGTAAGTTCCAAAATAGTTTGAACAACTACAAGGTAAGGGAAGAAACTTAAATCGGTTCGTCAATAAAGCGTTTTGTTCGATAGGCTATACAAGTCCAACGATTCTGCCGCGGTTATTTGGCACGTGTGGCTTATAAGTCCAAATTGAGAAAGATTATCATCTGCCAAGCAGCTGTTCGTCGATTCTTGGCAAGGCGATTGTACAAGAAAATGAAGGCCGAAGCTCGAACGATTTCTCACATGCAGAAAATGTACAAAGGATTGGAAAATAAAATCTTTTCCATGCAACAGCGAATTGATGAGTTAAATAAGGAAAATGTTCAACTGAAGACCAAGAACAATGAGATTCCTGAACTAAAGTCTAAATTGGAAATAATGAGAAATCTGGAAAATGAACTGAAGTCCGTTCGTAATGAGTCGATGAAAAAGGATGAAATTATTGTTGCGGTAAAACAAGAATTGGAGAACGAAAGAGATGAAAAGATGAGTATACTTGATGACAAAGCTGTTGCTGAGGAAGAGTGGAATAATCAGAAAAAGACTTGGAGAAGTGAAAATGAAGAGCTTAAGAAACAAGTCAGTGATATGATTGAACTCGCTAAAAAGGAAGAAAATGGTAATTTTGAGATTTTAATCCTTTCTACGTTTGAAGTACTTATAGCTTGTCTAAACCAATTTTTTTTCCTTTAAAGTTACTTCACAAAGAAGTCGACTGCTTACCGAAGTCGATAACAACGAAATTCACCAAGCATACCAACATGCCATTAAAGATAAGGAGAACTTGGAGAGTGACAACTACATTCTTAGAAACGAGATCGATCGATTGCTTCTCTTAGTTCCAAAGGGAAATGTTGCCCACTCTCGGTCAATCAGCAATGCGTCAAGCATCAACAATGACGAAGACTTTGGTTATTCCTCATCGAGAAATACTTTGGAATCGAAGAAAACTGACTTCAGCACTCCACCAATGGACGCTAATTTACGTGTAGATAATTTGAAGAGTGAAAGCTTCACTTCCACAGAAGTCTTTGCTGCTAAAATTAGTAAACTAAGAGTTTCCGCAATTTGTGCATTTGCTTAATGGCAACTTTTTGGGAATTTCAGACTCGTCTACACCAACAAAGAGTTCGGATACTGTACTGATCTTAAAACTGAGAAGGCTGTTGGACGATGAACGCGCGAAAAGGAAATCTTTGGAAAAACAAATTGTGAGAATGGATACCAAAAGTAATAAGTCAATGACTAACGAAGAGTCTCTCAAGTAAGTTTAAAAGTTTTTAGAGAAAATCTAAGAATTCAAGGAAATGTCAAGAGTCACACATAACTCTTCTGACTTTGATGCAATCAATATAGATTTTACAATATACAGTTATCATCTCCATCAAAATTTACAGACCATTTAGCTCCTTTCTGTGTCAATTCTTTGTTGGACCCGTACGAAGTACAAAGGTCCTATACGTTTACTACAAATAATTTTATTGCAACATGAGGTGGATCGAGGTGGGAGGAGGAAGAAATGCATCTATTATCGTCTCCACTTTTTTTTCCAAACGATCAGCCTAAACTTTTTTTCCCTGAAAGGTTCATGCCTCCCATGATTCAAGTTCGAAGATGAGCAAAATCGGCCAAGTAGTTCCAGAGATATGGTCGAAGAAATGGAGGTCGGACATGAAATTTTCGAGGGTCGATGAAACTTTTTCGCAAATATCTCAGCAAGTATAGCACAAGAATTCCTGATTTTGGTGCCAAATGAAAGCATTTGATGTCACAAAACTGGGGAAAAATTTTTGTGGGAATCGGATCAGGGGTTTGGGCACTGAGACCAATGGAATGGACGAAATTGAGATTCTTGGCCATATACGAAAACAGTTGTTTGTCTATATTTCCTTAACTATGCAATATGGAGATTTACTGTCAAAGGCAAAGTTGTAAAAATAAAATTTTAGTTAACATGTGTTTCAGGGTTTGAGAGGAAAATGGCTTAGTCCTTGGATATAAGCTTTTCTAGATTTGAATGGTCTGAGACGTACTTCGGTAGGGGCTTTGACATTACTTTGGGTAATTTCTATGGATCTTTGAAGTTCTTACAGTTATAAAAGAACAGAAAACCAAGGGGAAATTACTTCATAATAATCCCAAAATAATCCCAAATAATCCAAATAATCCCAAATAATCCCAAAAGATCCCAAATAATCCCAAATAATCCAAATAATCCCAATAATCCCAAATAATCCCAAATAATCCCAAAAAATCGCAAAAAGTTTAACTTCCAAAAACGCTCTAAAAATAACCAATTTGTCTTGCAAAGTACGAATTCTGAGATTGAAACTGCGCAGTATTTGATTCAATGATTTTGTACGCTAGACGTACCTACCTATCTAGGCTTTATGGAATCGACATTTGACACCTGCCGACGACTGCTGACCGAGATATAGCCGAAGAACTGCTCCCGTTCGTTGGCGACAAATCGTATCGAAATTTTTCAACCAACATTATTCGGCAATTTTTTAGCACTGAACCTGCACTATCAATTGATATTCAAAAGCGCATTCCACTCCACACAACAGCACCACTTTCTTACCAAAAAATTTACCAAACCACCAAATTTGAATAGTTTTCGCTGCCTAACTCCTCTGGATGAAATAGGATGAAAACATTTTCTCTAAGCTAAGGTGCTCTAACCATATCTGATAGCGCTCTGTACTGTTCTCTCTCGGCATGCCTCACAACCCTAGACACACTTTCGTTTCAGAAAAAGCTAAAACAGTGGCTTTCGGAACAGCAGTACCCTGGCTGAAAGCTTAGATGCTATGTGTCCTTTCTAGCTCCGTCAAACAATATTCATAGTATGAGGTTCAATTAAAGGGGTTGACGAACGGTACTCTCCATCTCAAATCTCAGAGTGTTAATTCACATGTGGTATTGGGGTGGGAAGAGCAGGGTCGTCATTATGGGCCCATGTGTTTTTATTCCCTCTTGCTTAACATTTTATAAATCACTGAGATATCGGAAGTAGAAACAGCTCGCGCTTGTTCGGGTCACCACTCCAATTTCCAATCCTTAAAAAAGCCCAAAATTAAAAAAAATGAAAAAAAAATGCACTAGGAGAGGCCTCTGATCCATACTTCCATGAACAAAAAAGTTCACCTCTTGTTACAGAGCGGTAACACTGCACAAAAAATCTCATCGTTACAGAAATACTCACAAAAAACCACCAAATATCGTATAGGATCGTGTAGCGTGAGTTGGGCCCACACTGAGGACTCTACAGCCCGAACCACTCAACAGATTTTGACTAATTTAATTTTCGTGATTTTCTGATGTCCATATCTTTTATTTAAAACCTTTGAGAGCGATTTCCGTTCTAATTTCGCAAATATATAAGTAAAAAAGTTCCTCCAACCTTCAAAAATCCACGTTTTTGACCACTTTTTCGACCGTAACTTCGAAAGTTTTCGACCGATTCTGCGCAAATTCAATCTTGTAATTAATTTTCTGATTATCTTTCAGGAAAATAAAGCTTTTGAAAATCGGATAAGATTTACCCGATTTATGTAGAAGAAACACGCTGGGTCCTAGAATAGATTCATTTTTAGGGCCCTGGCTGAGCCCAAAAGCTTAAAATTAAAAAAACTTTCTTTTATAAAATGTGAGGGATGCCCAGGCCTTTCGAACAAAAAAATTTATGAAAATCGGAAAAAATTAACTCGACTTATGTACAAAAGATCAAATATCACTTAAACGGCCCTATTACAGCGGCCCTTGGGCCGACAGTGCTCAGATTTAATGCCATAAAAAATATTTCGATTATTTTTCAGGAAAAAAAAGTTCTTGAAAATCGGTTGAGCAAGAGTTATCATGTTGACAGACAGGCGGACGACGGTCATTTTTTGATTGTTGAATCGTCATCTAAGAACCATGATCGAAGCTCTTCCCCTACTCCCGGGTCGAAATTGGGGTGGTTACAAACGTCGTGGTAAACGCATAAGACCTCTTTTCGAAGAACTTCGTTCTTCGAACGGGTCTAATCAAGTCAAACCCGTCCTAACTCCCGTCGACATACCTTTCCAAATCCCCATTCAAATACGTTTCCCAATCCCCGTCTTAACCCCCGTCCGAGCCCCTCCATTCAAATACCCTTCAGAACCCCGTCTTACCTCCCGTTCAAAAACCCTTACAAATCCTTGTCCAAATACCTTCAAAAACCACCGTCTTAACGCCCGTCCGAGCCTCCTGTCAAAATTCCCTTCAAAACACAGTCTTAACTCCCGTCCAAATACTTTTCAAAATCAATGCACGTCCAAATCCCATCTTAATTTTCGTCCCAATGCCGTTGCAAGTCACACTCAAAATCCCGTTTCAAGGCCGACATTATTTTTGCAATGTCATACATTTTTGTGGGTTCCGGAATCTAACATTTCTGTGTGACATACTTTATGAACGGCCCTTTACGAGATTTAACATTACTTGTCGTAATGTTTTGGAATTTTATGTGACTTTTTGTGATTTTGGACGACTTTCCAGAACTTTCGTGCATGACTTTTCGTGACTATATGTGATTTTTCGCGATTTTCTGACTTTCCGGCTCACTTTTTAACTTTCCGTATGACTTTGTAACTTTCAGGATTTAATGTTATTTTTCTGCGGTGGTCTACGACTTTCCGGAGCTGTTTCCACCTCGGTAAAAACCTTGACGACAGACATACAGTGACCGAATCCTTAGCTTTTGCAACTATTCATTTTACCAGCTGGTCTACAAACACATTGAAAATGAGCAACGTCACAAGTATAAAAAATATTTTATTAACAAGAAAACGCCGTTAACGTCATCTACGTTCGATTCTTATCATGAAATCAACTGTCAGTTTTAGCGGAGCTTTTCAAAGCGAATGAATACATTTACTTCGAATCAGTGTAAGAAAAGAAAAGGGGGTCTGCGCTGCAAATTTTACGTACAAAATAATTGATTCGTGTTATGTTTCATAACAAGTGTTATTCATTTATTCAAAATTGATTTTACGACAAGAATTGACGGTAGATGACGTAAACGGCGTTTTTTTGTTTGGAATATGTTTTATGCTTATTACGCTGCCCATTTTCATTGTATTTGTAGACCAGCTGGTAAAATGATAAGTTGCACAATCTAAGGATTCGGTCCCTGTACATACACAAATTCCGCTTTACTTCCAGAGGCTGGAAAATATTAACATTGGTGACAGGTACATTTTTGAATTGAGTGGACAAGCACAGTTTTCGCCTTATAAGCGGAAAAACATTCAAAGATCAAGCTTTCGCCTAGTCATTTACTTCAGTGCAGTCCGTAAAGGAATTTGGTACTACTAGAATAGTGTCGGCGCATTATTTGCTCGACCTGTTGACAAACGCGTATTTGAAAATATTCAGTCATTTAATGGAAATATTTCTGTACCTATCTATCAAAACAATGTGTTGAGAGTATCAAGACGTCTTATTGAGTTGATTGAGAAGGAATTGGTCGAATAATGTTAAATTGATATTCAAATCGTTACTCATGTATTTTTATTTCAAAGACCTTCTTTCGTATGAAAAGGCTAACATTTTTACAGGTTGCTGACTTTTCTGACTTTGCTGACATTCTGATCCTACTACAAATTTGAAATAATCCCAAATAATCCCAAATAATACCAAAATAATCCCAAATAATCCAAAATAATCCAAATAATCCCAAATAATCCCTAATAATCTCAAATAATCCTTAGTGTCCATACACAGATCTGTTAATCGAAGCGACAAGCTTCTCGAAGGTAAATGATGTCACAACGATCCTAGGCTGTGACGCCAACGTTCATCATATGGTCTGGGGTAGTACGCACATAAACCCGAGGGTTTCTCGTCTGCTTCAATCCTTAGCTGACGCTGAGCTAAACGTTTTAAACAGAGGCAAAGTGCCGACCTTCATCACTAAGAATAAAAGCGAAGTGTTAGATATAACTTTGGAATCTGACTCCATGGTAGACCAGACTGACTCATGGAAAGTATCGCTGAGCTTTGAGCGTGACCCAAATGAATATGAGCCGTTTTGGACGAAGGGGCAACAAGACGTGATTAGTACATTCTGAAAATATAATATGCTTACGGGTTGGATAAATATACCTACCGATCCTATGAAATACTTCATGGGCAGCATCATTCAATTGCAGGCACAAAGTTCATAAGTGAACTAGGAAGTTTACGAAAATCCATCCAAATCTTATAAAATATTTGACAAAAAATGACCTCAACGAATTGTTAGATTTAAGATTGTCATGTGGTAGATCGATATGCTGTGTTATTAGGGAACTTACTGCAAGTAGGCAGCACAATTTATTAATTTAAATTTTATTCTCTCTCATATGACCCAACTCAAGAATTATGTTGCCTTTTAGCAATGGGCTGTGGCCTGCTACGAGGGGCACCTTTTAAGTCTTGAGAACCGGCCAAACTAGCCAAATAATGCTGGAGAATCAAACGGATATGAAAAATTTGACATTTTTCATGGTATGTTTGCGAACAATGTTTTTTATTACGTCTGCAATTTTTGTTAGCAAAAATTTTTTTTTAAAAGATTCCTCAACACTGAAAACGATTTTTAGTCGTTAAAATTTTCGTTCGGTGAATTTTTATAATGTTCGCCTTGGTGTAACTTAACAATCATGTACCTATCAACCTATATTAACTTTTGGCGATTAAGTACCATCCAGTACCACCGTCACTGACTAGTTTGATTGATTAAATCCATACCGTACATCTCTTAACGGCGAGTCTCGTAAAGTTCATCTTAAATTTTCTGCTCTCCCACTTAGCAATGCTGCTGTGTGTGAACGGAGGAAGAAAAATTGTTATAGGACCTACCGAAAAATTGGGGCATCTTTTGACATTATTTAGACCAGCATCGATTCGATTTAAGATTGTAGCACTAAAGCACTGGACAAAGATGGCCACAGGGCTTCTAAAAGTTCATATCACAACTTACTCTTGAAAAAGAATCGTAGACATATGCGTAGGAGGTAAGAATCATTTCGAAGGAAATGTCTTTCAATTTTTTCAGTACTAAAAGCCATAGGACTACATGCTCAAATGACGATCGTATAACCATCAATTCTGTTTAGGACAGAACCGTTAATTTGCTTAAATTGTTTAGCAAAAAGACAAATTCCATTAAAGCTCTTCATCAACATGCTCTTAGAAAAAAGGAGCCTTTTGACATTCAGTTGAAATAATGGTATTTCCGGGTATTTCTAGGTAACCAACCGATGGATTGATGTACCATCCGCCCTCCAACATAATCTGATACCAAGAGATGTGCCTAGTTCATTCACATAAAGAAATAACTCCGTAAAATGAGAATCAAAGCACTACAAAATCTGTATTATGTTCTTAAAAAGCTTGTTTTTTAGGTGTTAGATTCTACTACTTATAGCTACGCAATTAGTGACGCTAGCTTAAAACGTTGTTCGCAAACATATCGTGAAAAATGTCAAATTTTTCATATCCGTTTGATTCTCAAGCATTATTTGACTAGTTTGACCGATTCTCAAGACTTAAAATGTGCCCCTCGTATAACAAAAAAAAATGTTGCCTGCTTTTCAATTTCGGTAATTAATTTTTCCACTTCGGTAATCCAGATGGTCATCGTAAATGTGTCGTTCAGAATGAAAAGTGAACCGCATGTAGTGCAATGTATACAAACTTTTTGGTTCTGTGTCAAAGAATTAGTTCTTCATTCGTTTATCATTTCTTATCAACACCGACATTTCATTTACACTTACAATCCATTATCTTCACAACAATAGTCTTAAATCTATCACATACACTGTAGTTGTAGACGTCGGAAAGTGATCGGCCATGAGTAACAAATATTTTGTGACAAACTTTCATTTATTCTTTAGAGCGTCTGAATTGGAAGTGGAAAATGAGAAACTTCGACAAGACTATCAGCTGCTTCGGAACAGTATCAATCGTGGTGTGGAGAGTAAGGAACTGGAAGGTAAAAACTTTAAATTTTTTCAACTGGTCGACGCTTATAACAAAATTGCAGCTCAATATGTGGCGCTGCAAGATGAAAACAAACGTCGTCGAGATGAATGTATTCAATTGAGAGCCATATTAGCGCAACAAAGTCAATCACTACGTACTTTGGGATCGGCTGGTGTTCGAAATGAAAGTGGAATGAATGAAGGAGAAATTATTGAGGCCTTTCAAGCACAAAAGCTCGTCAATAGGTAGAAACATCAGATCCGTTATGATCCGACTTGATTGATTGACGAAAGTGAGTTTTTATTTCAGACAGCTGGAATCTGAGTTATCTGCTCTCACAGAAGAAAATAATCTTCGTTTAACCGAACTCAATAAAACCATAGATGATTTACGCAACGATCGCGACAAACTGCAAGAAATCATTTATGAAAAGGTGATTCAGACCGATGACAACAGCGTGGAAGTTCTACAGCAGAGCGTTTCCTATCTACGATTTGAATTGGAAAAAGCCTTGACAACTTACTCCGAACAACAGGAGCAAATCGATGATCTAACAAGGAAAGTGGAAGAACTTATTAAGAAAAATAACATTTTATCGAATCGATTGCGAGAACACGGATTGGACGATTCGACGAAGTTGAAGGAAAACGTTAAAAGCAACTTTTCTATCGTTAAGAAAAAGGCCCAAGTGTATCGAGGTAATGGAGTTTATCTAAATTGAGGGATTTGATTGGTTAAACGACTGCTATTTATTTTCAGGAATTTTCAAATATAACGAAAAGGACACAGAGAAAATACTTCAACGGCTAATTGTTGAATTAACCCCACGAGTTGCCATCACACTTTTGCCGGGATTACCAGCTTACATAGTCTTCATGTGCATAAGGTAAGTACGCCTCTACAGCTGAAAATATACAGATAGAGTCAAAGAAACGGTTTCTCTAAAATTGGCGGTTCGTGATAAAAATTGATATATTTGTTAAAACGTCAGAGTGACATCATCGGAAGTTGTACAACACAAAGAAGGTTACGGTCGCTTCGACCACATATTTGCAATAAAGTGTCTCAGTGGCGTATGTGAATACAGCGAGTGTTGTAGAAGCAGAAGGCTGTCAGATGAAGAATAGGCTGAGACAGAAATAAGAAGACTGAGAGAATCCAACTGTCAGTATAAAAAGCTGCAAAGAGCATGACGCGACGTCAACGAACGAATGAAGAATCAACGAAATGGTGGGAAAAGGTTTGCATAAATACGACCGCCTTCTGAAGTAATATCGTAAGGTGGGAGGATACGGACACAGGAAGAATATTAGAGGGTGAATTTTGGAGAACATACCGAAAGGTGTTTGTGTTTCTCCTCCCCTTGGGAACTAAAATGACATATAACTCCATAACTAACACTTTTCTGATTCTTAAATTCATGTTTACAGATACACCGATTTGCTCAACACAGACAAAGACGTCCGTCTCTTACTCACTAATTTCTTGTTGAACGTACGAAAAGTATACCGTTCGCCGAACACCAGCGAATGTCGCGTGCTGTGGTTAGTCAACTCTCTCAAGTAAATTTTTGTTTGAAATGTTTCTATGAAAACGAAAGCTTAAATTCACAATTTTAGATTACACAATCTTTTGAAACAGTACGGCGGTGTAGAGGAGTACATGCTGCTTAACACGGAAAATCAGAATCAGCAGCAATTGAAAAATTTCGATTTATCCGAATACCGACAAGTCATTTTGGGAGACATAACCGGTCTGTATGAAAAAACGGTTCGTCAGGTACAGGAGGTTATGAAGCCTCATATCGTGCCAGCTATTTTAGATCACGATGAGATGGCGAGAGGTAAAAGTCAAGGTATTAATTACTTCGAATTGATCAAATGGCCTAACGGTAACTAAAATGAATCAAACCAGCAGGCAATCGTGGTCGAACGATGTCGTTAGGAATTTCACCTGACGGCAATCAAACTGTTGAGCCGAAATCGTTGGTCAACCAACTTGAATACTTCTTCAAACAATTCCAATTTTTTGGATTAGACAACGGTTACATTGAGCAGATATTCTTGCAACTATTATACTACATTTGTGCCATCTCATTGAACAATCTCATGTTACGACAAGAACTGTGTATGTGGAAAACGGGCATGAAGATCCGATATAATGTGAGCTGCCTGGAAGAGTGGGCACGCAAAAAGAAAATGGTATGTGGAAGCCATGTGGACCCATTCGCAACATTTGTAATTTCAAATGTATTTTTCAGCCGATAAATATTTTACAACCTCTGCAACCGTTAATTCAAGTGTCCTCCTTGCTGCAGTCCCGCAAATCCGAAGAAGATGTTGACACAATATTCGAATTGTGCTCGGACTTGACAACAGCTCAAGTGTTAAGGGTACTTACAATTTGTTTCTTTTTTATTTATTTATTTGAATTTTGCGTTATTTTACTGTCATTTAGATTATTAAATCATACACACTGGACGATTGTGAGAATCCCATTCAACCGATTTTCATAGAAAAACTGGAAAAGAAACTGAATCAACGGAATACTCATGTAAGTAAACAAATGATTTTTACAATCAACAAATGATATTCATATCATGTGAACTTAGATAGATAGATAGATAGATAGATAAGGAGTGTTGGGGGGCCTAGAATGAACTATGAAATGTGAACTTTGTTAAGAGAGCAAATGTAATGTATGTATTCCAAAATACTCAAATAGTTAATGCTGCAGTTCGTACGCACTACAAAAGACTTCATGGCTAATTGAACATTCTGTTTAGTTAAGTCATTAGATCCCAACTGGTCCATTTATTTAATTCCGAATGCAGGGGTTTCTTCTATATATTGGATCTAGGGAAGGGAAACCGCTATTCGCAATACCGGTATTACCGGTAATACCGGGATCCCGAAACCCGCTTTGCTTGCTTTGATACCGGTTTTAATTCCGAAGAGTAAAAACTTAGGAAATCGGTGCTATTTTGAGATAAAAGATGAGATCGATTTAAGAGTTTTTGTAAAGTCGAAGAAGAACAATATTCCAATGAATGTACTTCACATATTTATCTAATTTAATAAAATTTAACGAAATATTTCATGTTATCTGACCATATTACCAAACCGAGACCAATGACATATTAGTTAAAATAGACTGGCCGTACATAGCACGATTCGGTATGCATTTTGAAGCAAAAGATCACGTATAATAGTGTGCGTAAGGTCCATAAATTATGAATGCAGTAGTTAAATTTGTTAACGAAATTATATGAAGGACTACGGTATAGACATATTAGCGCTGAGCGACGTTAGGATGAAAGGAGAGGCGGAAGAACATGTGGGCGACTATAAGGTGTTTTTGTCCGGGGTTCAGTCTGGTAGGGCAAACTGGGGAGTTGGAATCGCTACCAGGAAGGAATTGGTCAAGTTTGTCCTAAATGTGCGTTTCGTAAATGAAAGGCTAATGTGGGTTTCTGCAAAGTTAGCGGATGGAATTTATCGCTTAGTTAGTGTATATACTCTTTGCGAGGGCAGCAATGCTGCTGACTTGGACACTTTTTACGGACAATTAGGGGACGTAGTTAGCAAAAAGGGAAATGAATCTTTGGTTTTGCTGGGCGATTTTAATGGAAGAATAGGAAATGGTAAAAATAACTCAGGTTATGAAAGGGTAATGGGTAGATTCGGGGAAGAAACTTTGAATTCGAATGGTAAACGGTTGTTAGATTTTTGTGATTTCAATGGGCTAGCAATAATCAACTCTTTCTATAAGCACAAATGGATTCATCGGTATACGTACGTCAATGATAGTTTGGGTCACAAGTCCATAATTGATTACGTGATTATAGAACAGGACAAGAGGCAGTTAGTCAGGGACACTCGTGCTTTCAGGGGTTTCACCTTCGGTTCGGACCACCACTTTTTCGGTACCCATCTGTCAGTTGGTAAACTCTGTCAGACTAAAAGGAAGAAAGTGGTAAGTCGCAAGTTTCGGGTTGGCAAATTCAAGGACGAGGAATGTCTGGGTAGTGTAGATAGCGGGGGTGTAAATAAAAAGACGGGTTGGTGGAACGCAGATATCAACCAAGCTGTATTGGAGAAAAGAAAGCCGTATTTAGTCTGGCTACAGGATAATACGGCTGAGAAGAAAAGGGAAGGCCTGTAGGAAAAAGGTTAATACTCTACTAGAGGAGGCGAAGGACCGGGAGTGGAAGAAGTTCGGGGAGGAATTGGAAGAGGCAGGTCAAGGAAGGAGTAAGAAATTTTGGTCGACGGTTAAAGACATCAGGCATGGTGGTGTGAAAGATTTTAGACAATGATGGCGAGTTAATTACAGATAAGGATGAAGTCTTGAAGACTTGGCGGGGTTACTTTCAGAATCTGTTTACATCGGTCAATCAGATAGGAGAACTTGATAGGGAGGCGGGTCCTAGCTCGGAGGTGGACGAGGAAATTACATTGGAGAAGGTTTCCCGCAAGGTCAGCAGATTGAAGGCAGGGAAATCCGCAGGGGTGGATGAAATCAGGACAGAATTTATTAAGTACAGCGGATCAGGTGGGATACAATGGCTTTGTAGGATTTTTAATTTGGCCATGAAATCTTCTACCGTACCTGCTGACTGGAGCTTCGGTGTTATTGCTCCGATTTTTAAGAAGGGCAACCGTAAGGTTTGCAGTAACTACAGAGGGATATCGCTCTTGAGTGTGGTTGGTGAGGTGTACGCGAGTGTACTTGTGGACCGGGTTAGGAACATGGTGGAAGGTGTATTGGATGAAGTTCAGGGTGGTTTCAGGCCTCTGAGGGGGTGTCAGAATCAGATTTTCTGTCTCAGGCAGACTATCGAAAAGCTTTATGAAAAGAATAGGGACTTATACCTATGCTTCATCGACTTGGAGAAGGCATTCGACCGAGTACGGTATCAATGGGAGTTTACTGCGTGCCATTAAGAGTATATACTCAGGGAGCAGGGCCGCGGTAAGAATAGATGGTGAAATTAGCGAGTCTTTCGATGTTAATGAGGGCGTTCGTCAGGGTTGTTGTCTCTCCCCGCCTATGCTTATAATTTTCATGGACAAAATTATCAAGCAAGCCAACTTGCAGGGAAAGGTTGAGGTGGGTGAGGTAATAATGAAAATACTGGCCTATGCGGATGACTTGATTCTGCTGGCAGATAATTCCAGGGATTTACAGGATGGGGTGGACTGCCTGAATGCCGAATGTGAGGAGTACGGGATGAAGATAAGTGTGGGAAAACCTAAGGTAATGCATGTCGGCAAATCTCGGAAGTGTATTGCTTGCAGTTTGAATGGGGAGGAGCTAGAGCAGGTTTCTGAATTCAAGTACTTAGGAACCATTTTTTCAGAGGATGGCAAGTTAGTTAGGGAATTTGGGGAACGAAGGAAGATGGGCAACGCGGTAGCCAGTCAATTGAGGTCGCACGTGTTTAACGAAAAGGAATTGAGTAGCGAAACAAAGTTAGCTATCCACAGGTCTATTTTCAGACCGACAATTTTGTATGGTAGTGAGAGCTGGGTGGACTGCGGATATCTCGTGCATGACCTGGAGGTTTCTGATATGAGGATTCTTAGGAGTATAGCGAAAGCTAATCGGAGGGAGCAGTGGGATAATCACATTAGAAACGACGGCATTCGGGAAAACTTGGGGGTTTCGTCAGTGGAAGAGGAGGCAAGGGCTAGTCGTCTGCGCTGGTTCGGGCACGTTCAAAGGATGGGTAATAACAGGCTACCAAAAAGGATCTTAGGTGCACAGGTCCCGGGGGTTAGGACAAGGGGTAGACCAAGGAGTCGAATTTAGAAGTTAGGGGACTTTCTCTTGGCGAACAAACCATCTACTTGGCGGGCGATAGGAGGGCATGGAGGGGGTGGTACACCTTCCTAGGGTTGTGTCATAAAGACCTCACACCGAAAGGTACTTAATGGTCTATAAAGTTTGATGATGATGATGATGATGAAATTATATGATAGTGTGCGTGCGGTCCATGAACGTCTAGGTGAAATTCTATATGTATTATGTATGTTCGGTTAACTTTTGCTTCAGTGAATTTAGTATGAACTACTGGTCTATCTTAACTATTATGTCATTGACTGAGACAGAATCTGAGGCACACTTAGATATAGTGTAAAAGTTCGTAGAAATAGTAAATAGGAAATATAAAATTAGGCACATTTCGGCATTTTTCAAACTTCTCCATATAAAAAAAGGAGCATAAGTTTCCCTGAGCCCGGTAGGAGTTTCTTTCTAATTTGAAAAATCACACATTTCGGAATCGAAAAAAGGCTTTTTGTTGTGGAATTCTCAGGCCTATGCGAAAATTCGGGATTCCTAAATACTGTAATACAGTTACGAGATTTCTGGAGTTTACAAATTATAAAATTTCTTTATTTCTCAATTATCATTGAAGAGAACTTAAACGTGTGTAAATTCGATGAGAAATAGAGAAACAAACAGAACTTAAAAATTTGTAAACTCCAGATATCTCGTAACTGTAACAAGTTTTGTAACTTAGAGTATTCCAGCACTAGTCCTGAGTATTGTCCCTACGAGTCGAAGGCGAGGACGTGTGAACTCGTCTTCAACTCGTGGGGACAATACTTAGAAATGATGCTGGAATACTCTAAGTTAGAAAAATTGTTACAGACAACGTTTTCTGCAATTCATTATCGAGATAGACAAAACATCCTAAATTATTAATTTGTTCTCAAACGAATTTCACTGTCAAAAGGTTTTGTTTGAATGGTTTGAATCAAGTAGCCGAAATTTTAACTTGACCAAATCAAATTGATCAAGTGGTCAACTATTCATTCAAACATCGAAATTCATTCACATCACGTATATATGATTGCGTAGTCGAATAGTTTGCATGTCTGACTAATGTGATGTTATGTTTTGACAGGGCCGTAGCTACGGGAAGGCTATGGGGGCGCAGGCCCCCCCCCAAGAATTTTTTCGGCCCCCCAGAGGCTTTGGAGCAAGTAGTAATATAAACTTGAACAAGTTAATACATTAGTCATTAATATCATTTTGAATTTGAACACCTCTTTTTATAAAAAAAGCACAATTTCGTCGTTTTGTCGAATTTCCCTAAATTTGTTGAAATGGGTTCTGCTCTGCAAGTAACCAATGAATCAAAATCCAATTTTGTAGAGATCTTTATGCAGAATATGGCAGTCTAAAAAATACTGAGGAAAATACTGGCTTACGACGCGACGGGTCCGTCTTCTAAAACTTCAAATATTTTTTTTTACTTTCGTGAAAGCGTCTAAGAAAATACTTGTACATTGTAAAAGGACCACCAAACCTCATTAAGGATTTGATATCATTAATTATTAAAATTGAATATTTATGTGTTCTTAAGAGCGTGTCAGATATTTTGACAGTTCTATGTTTTGCGATGTTTTTTCATTGCATATTTCTAAGGCAGGGATCATCAATTTTAAATTCCTAAACATCTACTGTTTGCATAACACATCCCTTTATAGATTCTCTGAATCAAAATATATAATTATTGAGTCTTAGTGTCAAAATTTGATCTGAAAAAACTTCGCAAACACCGTCCATCCCCCGATATTAATAAAAACCAATCAGAATTTTCATATATTAAAAATTTTCGCCTCCGACACTGAAGTACACGCCTAAATTTTCTTAAAAAGCAAATAAACGTCCCTAAAAAAGTCGGTTCCGGCACTTATTTACCTATTTATTGTTTTTATTGCTTCAATTTATTTAAATAACAAAGGAAGTAACTCCAAAAATTTTGCCTGCGACGCTAGAGTCCTTCACTGGGAAGTCTGATTGAAGAAATAAAACCGTTCACTTTTTCTATCACCCGAATTTGTGGGAATCTTAGCTCAAAAAGCAATTCCTTCAAAAACGCACAATTTACGGAATTCCGTTGGCTCGATCACAATTTCTATTTAAGTTTCTAACTATTCACTCTTAGCAACAAAATTCAAAAAACTTTTCTCGCTTTAACTTTTCAACAATTCGAAAAAAATTGTAAGGTAGCATTGTTTTTCAGTGCAGTAATGTTATTTCCGCATGGTTTACGAACATTTGTTTCATATAAAAATTTCTTGTCGTGACGAGATTTTGAACTCCTGATACCAAAACACAGTCCGCTTCGTCAGGGGGGCTGAAACAATGCGGTAATAACATTACCGCACTGAAAAACAATTCGGAAATGTTGAACAATTCCGCACTGTTTTACGAGTGTGGAAATAGTGGTCGTTCTAGCATTGAATGAATTGTCTTAATGTGTCTTATTTTGGTATTGAATTGCAAAAAATTAGTTCCAAAATCATAAGAAAAACTTCCGGTATTAAAACCCGTAACCCGGTATTACCGAAAACCGGTATGCTGATAGTGGTCCGGTTTTCCCTTCCCTAATTGGATGATGGATCCGGTTTCCCATCATTAGACGTTGAAAACAAAGTTTGTTTTCTTTTCCTTCACTAGATTTTTCTCATTTTTTCCCATGGAACCTTATCCTTATGCTTGAATAACTTAAACCCTCATAGTAAAAATTGAGAAAATTCTCGTTTTGGTACAATTGCACCCATAGAAGTAATATTTTACTATGGCTGCTGTACCTTCGGCAGATTAAAGTCCACCCGCTTGTATCAACATTTAAAAGCCACTCACAATTCTTCATCCTACTTCCAAATTTTTAACAAAATCGAAAAACTAAAAGTGCTGATCACATGGTCTTAAGGCAATGATGTACTGATGAGTCGTAAACGACGAAATCAGCACTTTTAGTTTTTCGATTTTTGTTAAACAATTGGAAGTAGGATGAAGAATTGTGAGTGGCTTTGAAATGTTAAACCCTCCTGATCCTGTCATCCTACAACCAGACCAAATTGAGCATTCTTTTTTCTTCATGACATGACATCCCAAGATTTTTTCACAAAATTATACTAGTGTGAGTATTTCTGTTGAATTAGCGCGTTTTGTAAAGGGAACATGGACTTTGTTGGTGTATTTTTTGTGAAAATGGAATGAGTTTAAAATAGTTGTGTAATTTCGCCTAGGGCGACTTTGAAAAGCTCAGGGAGGGGGAGGAGTAAAGAGCAAGTGCAAGGGGTTTTCGTGTACGTTTGAACATTCTACAACCACTTTATCGGCAAGACATAAATAACATTCTATTTTCATGCTTTGCAGACACCCAACGATCTATTTACAATGGAAGAGAATTTTGTACATCCTTTGAAGGTTATCT
The DNA here is from genome assembly GCA_029228625.1 of Pseudolycoriella hygida. Taxonomy (NCBI): domain Eukaryota; kingdom Metazoa; phylum Arthropoda; class Insecta; order Diptera; family Sciaridae; genus Pseudolycoriella; species Pseudolycoriella hygida. Next base: position 98,111,255 of record CM055404.1, on the reverse strand, counting down.
ACAGATACGATGAAATAAAATTGGAGGAAATCGAATTGCCGACAATACTAAATTTGGATGATTTGTTAATTAAAATTTAAATGTCTTTATGGAAGCGGTGAAAATGTCAATGACGAGACAATACGAGAATCATTTTGAAAGTCAATTTAGCATATCTTTTGTGTTCTTTATTTTACACTCGGTATGTACTTAACATAACTGTTTACAATTTCTTTTGAGATAACAAATTATTTTTGTTAGAAATCTAACTGATGCCAATAATATCTATGATAAGTTAAAACAACAAACCTACTATTTTTCGTGGTTCAGTGTCATTATTTTAGTTTATTCAACTATCTGTGGTTCATTAGTTCTCAAATGCTCCTTGCATAGGACTGCAATGTACAAATTCAAGGTTACTTCTCACTTTTTCCAGTATTCAAAAACCAAAATTGTAAAACACCGAAAATTTCGAAAATGTACAAATTTAATTCGATTTTCTGTGTTCGACATTTCGTTAACTTATGGAGACGAAAAAGAAACATAGGAAGAGCTGAAATTTGAAACTATCAATTCGGAAAATGCAGAAGCTCTTTTCATAACTAGAAAGTTGAGCAAGAACTGAACCCTGCGTATCTTGTGGTTTTGTAACTTTCAGTTTAAGCTAACGAAATGTTTCCGTTTTGTGTACGGCATTTTGTCTCTTGAAACTTTAGTTTTCTGTCCTAATTTAGCTTAAAATAAACATTCCATTTTCTTACTGTCTTCTGAACATTTTATGTGGAAGTTTGATTTGACGTCAAGACTGACAAAAAGAAAGAAGTTTCAATTTGTTTTTTACACATTCCGGCCGGAATCGATGCAAACTTTATTGCTTGCAAATAGTTTAAAAAAATGTAATTATATTTACAATTGTTGGTAATTTGAAAAATATTTAACTTGTTTTATTAAAAAATGTTGAATTTGTAAAAAAAAAGTAAAAAATATTTGTGATGTTAGATGTGAAAGAGAAAATATTTTTTTATGAAAAATTTGTAATTTTTTGGTAAAAGTAGACATGTGCGTCTGCATCTGCCGAAAAAAAAGTGAAAAAATGATGTCGTCGACATCGAAAAGAGAAAATTGTCCGGCCGCCGCCGTTGTTTTTTCCGTGTTTTTTTAATAGCAAAATGTATCGAAATTGTTTCATAATTTCACAAACAAACTAAAATCTTTGTTTTGTTTTTTTCTCGATCACAAGTGCTGTAAGATAGTTTTCAATAATCCTAGATACCCTGAAATGTATGATCGCACACAATGCAGACCATGATAATGTTCAGTTTTCCTTTTTAACAAAATCACCCTACACCTTTGTACGTATACGTACACGTAAGGATTAAACATGATGTGAAGATATTTAATATGACGTCACATTTTCATTTAATGTATTATTATAACATCAGATTCGCTAGAGTGATTCGAGCAAAAAAATTCTCCAGCGTAAGATAGCGGAGAATCTTAACGGAAATGTGAAAATTGTTTTTCCGCGTTTCAATACCGAAATGTAAAATTAAAAGTTTTCCGCTTACTTCACTTTTTCGGCGCTACAGCCACTTGTGGGCCTTGGCCTGTTCGAGGATTCTGATCCAATTGTGTCTGTTCCTTGCCGCGTATTGTCAATTTTTTATTCCGAGCGTCCGAAGATCTTGTTCGACATCATCGATCCATCTAATTTTTGGGGGACCCACTCCTCTTCGCCCTTCTGGATCGTTACGGAATAATTTTGAGGGGGCTCTGTTTTCATCCATGCGTGCTAAATGCTCCGCCTACCTCAACCTTTGGACTTTCACCACTGCCACTATAACCAGCTCGCCAAAATCACGTTCCAATTCTAAGTTATATCGCCGTCGCAACCTTTGACCCTCGTGCGAAGTACCTTGCGCTCAAACGTTAGGGGCAACTGTTCATCACTTTTCTTCATCGTCCAAGATTCGCATTCGTAGATCAATACTGGGCGTTTTGATCGTAACTTTTTGGTTAGACCATAATAGCATCTACTCTGCTTGGCGCCATGATACGTCCGTTAAATTCAGGTGTTTTGTTACCATCTGACCGTCCAAGATAAATGAACTCATCCACTATCTCGAGATTGAACTCTCCAATGCGTATTTTGTCTCCCTGTTGATTGGCTACCGGATTCGGCTCGGTCTTCATGTACTTGGTTTTAGATTCGTTTATCATCAAACCCATTCTCTCGGCTTAGATTTTCAGATTTGTGAAAGTGTCAATTGCTGCTGTGTACGACCGGCGAGATCCAAGTCATCTGCAAAGCCCAGAAGTTGAATTGTTCCATTCATCAGCGTTTTGTTGGTTTGGATACCAGCACGTCTCATTGCGATTTCCAAAGCCAAGTTAAAGAGTAAGCAAGCAAACCCTGTTGTGATGCTGAGTTATGTGTATATATGTGTGTACATGTGCGTGTATGTGTGTTTAATGGTTGATTGATACTATTGTTGCAGTGCAGCGTTGTCTTTTTTGTGATGGTGGTGCTGGTGCGTTGGTTGTGGTTGGTGTTGTTGTAATAGCCCCCCCCCCCCATGAAGGAGTTAGTCGAACCAATTGCTTCCTATGATGAAAGAGGCTATGTTAGTTATCGGTATCTTCCGAAATTCTTCAAGGGTAAGGTAAAAGTCTCCAAACCACTTCACCCTTAAGTTCATGAGGCCTGGACAGTGTAGTAGGAAATGCTTTGCTGTTTCTGGTATGTCGCCGCAACTTCTGCAGTTCGGGTCACTGCTGAGTCTCAATTTGTTTAGATGGTATTTCAGTGTATTGTGGCCCGTAAGCATTCCCACTGTCGACCTTCAGTTTTTCCTATGAAGGTTTAAGAGGTCCTTGGCGTTCTGTGGGGTTACATCTATCGAAGAACTCCTCAGGCTGCCTGCAGCTGTTTATCCCTTCCCAAAATTTTTGGTGCCTTGTCCATGAGTCCCATAACCTGTCCGGTTTTAATACCCAGGGCTGGTTCAGGTCCAATGACGGGGGTTTCGCTACCTTGCCTCTCGTTACCTAGAATACCTGAGTGTCCTGAAACCCATACCAGAGATACTTTATTGTTCTCTGAGAGCACATCCAAAGCCACTCTGGTTTGTAGTGTCAATTTTGCCGCAAACTTATAAGATGAAAGCGCTACTATCGTCGACTATCAGTGCAAATGGCAATTTGCTTATTCACCACCTTACTTCCCGTCAGGGACCCACAGCTCCTTCCGACCGCTATGGTCTCTGCTTGGAATACTGTCGGGTAAACTCCAATAGGTATTGAGTCATTGAGCCCTAAGTCCTCGCAGAAAATACCTGCTGTCATTTTTTAACCATCAGTAAAGATGGTAATGCTACCGGAGAGTTTTCGCTCCGCCACTCCTCCCGACTTGGGAACATTGCTTCAAAGTTCCTTTTAAACCGAAATACCGTCTCCATCCTGTCTGAAGGCATTGACATCTCCCCAAAGTCTCACACTAGAGAGTTTAATATACCCGCGTTACCTATCTTCCTTCCTGTCGCCGCATACAATTCCATACGCTTAGCCCTGTCGTAAGCTTGTTTGAAGTCGATGAAAAGATGGTACGTCCGGGCTTGAAACTCTCTGCCCTTTTGCAGAATCAGACAAAGTGTGAATATTTGGTCAGTTGTTGAGCGATGTGGTCTGAATCCGCCTTGATAATCCCCAATGACACTCTCAACCAGCAGATTTATATATAATCCGCCGTTACAACCCGTCCGGGTCAGAGGCTAGATCATTTTATTTACTAGTTCCGCAATTTTTGTGAGTTTTTCCTCACATTGATTCTCTTAGAGATCCTTTCGTTAGCGACCTTTCTTCTGTGTCAGTGGTAAATTGCACACAAAGCTAGTGCCACCTATGATGTACTAGTAGCATCGCGTCCAATATAATGAATCCTTTAAAGCCTACTGTAGTTGTCCTTGACAGAATAACCAAAAATGTCTTGTAAGGACGCGCCCGTAAAACACCCCAAAAAACATGGCGAGAAGAACAGCTTGCCTTAAAATTTGACCATTCGAAGAAATCTTTTTCAAAAATTACCATTTTTTTGGTATGCGTCGCCAGTGTCGATAAATAATTTGTAAAACGCCGAGGCGAGTCGTTGGGGACAGGGTCTAGTTAGTTAAAAGCGAAACTATAAACGTGTCCAACTAAATGAATCGCATGCAACGACATTATACGCTGTTACATTGGTCTCTGGTAAGGGCTCATTATATTAGACGCGATGCGAATCGCATCGCATAAGGTTTGTGTGAAAACTCTACTTGACAAAAAAAATGTTTGTTCAGTTGCGAGTCTTGGCGTATTAGCTGAACTGAACTGAACAAACGCGCTTCAAATGTTATTCAGAGCGTTGCTATTTTGTAGTCCGAATTCGGAGAATTGATCGAAAATAATTTATCATTGATTCATGTGAAACGGCCAGAATTTTTCTCTTTGTTTAAAATTGATTCGAAACTATTTACTTACAACGTGTCGCCATCTGGCGACATAAACTATTGCATTTATAATTCGTACAATATATTTATTTAAGTATTAATTAAAGTTGACAGAGAATTTTATAATTATTTAATGTATACTAAAATTTTAAAGATAAAAATGTGCAATATCGTTAGAAATTCGTTGTCCATCTATCCTCCTATTATGTTCCTCCTAAACTCTTACTCTGATAAACAGCATTTTATACCAAATGGACTGATCCAAAACCTATGAAAAAACAACTCCGTTAACTGACGTATAAGAAGCTTATCAGATTTTGTATTTAAATTAGAGAAACCACGAGAAGCGTGTGCACATTTTTATTCGATGCCTAATATACATATTGTTAATCTAGTACTTCAAATTTGATTTGAAAGAATTTAATTTATCGTTTCCAACTTTTAAATTAATTGTATTAAAGAAACGTAGAGCGATATAAAAGATGGTGATGCTTGGTTTCACCGTGATAAATATGTTATCCAAACGAGAACTTCGCAGTTCATAAGTGATAATGGAAAATGTGTACTTAAAAAACTTGTTGAAAACAGACAAAGTATTTATTGAGAAAGTTGTCGAATTATTTAATTAGATAAATTATTATATTCAATAAAAATGAAATACCATGCTATCTTTGGCGTTTTGTTACCAAAAATCAGTGCCTCAAAAAATAAGATTCCCTGAATAAACTTAGACTTTGGCTACTGATACGGAATAAACACAACCGATTTTTATGTTTGTAGTAATATAACGAATTTATTTTACTATTAACATATTGCGAATTTGGTGTTAAATCTGGGTCGTTGCGTCCGTTCGCGGCATTGGTCGTACGCTCACTGCTCGTTTGATGCGATTTCAGTTTCTCTCGATGCTTTATCACTTTGCCAACGTGTCACTGTGTTGTTGCAGAGATGTGGTATGTGCTATCGTACGTCAGAGTCGTAACATTCCCTTTACTTTTTGAATAACCGAACTACCTTGTTACTCCCCGGTCATCATGCGAATCTTAAGAACATATTTCTTTCCATTTTACTTACTTAACCGGCACTACAACACATTAAGGGTCTTGGCCTTCTTCAACATACTTCTCCAACCGGGCCTATCCGCATCTAACGTCTCCCAGCTGGATACTCACAGAGTTTTTAAGTCGGCAAGAGCTGCATTATACCATCTGGATTTTGGACGCCCTGCACTCTTGCCCTCCGGTCTGGTTTTAAGGATTTTGTTTTAGAATACGATGATCTTCCATTCGTTGTAACATGACCGAGCCAACGCAGTCGGTTTATTTTGGTAGTGCTGACTATGTCCGGCTCTCCATAAAGGTGACTAAGCTCATGATTGAATCGTCTTCGCCATCGGTTTTGCCTTTGGTCGAATACTGGTCCAAATATTGTCCGCAGTACTTTTCCTTCGAACGTGTGCAGCGACTGCTCGTCTCTTTTTGTCAAACGCTACGACTCCGAACCATACGTAACCACCGGAACGGACTAGCTCAGTGGTAACGTACTGGCTTTCCACCATGAATACCCTGGTTCAAGCCCGGTGAGGATGAAGTTCTGTATAGGATTTTTCTTCAATTTGTAACATGAAAGTAACGTTCCTAAGCACACCCAAGCTTCTAAAAATGGGTAGTTGTGGTGTTTGGCGTCCACAGAAGAACGATATGTATGACGTCACCCATACACGATGAATTCTGTGTATAGATATCTGAGTCTATCTTAAGGCGGAAATCATTATATCATAGAAGCGGCAAAAGTCAACGGATACAATAAGACGATGATGGATAACATAATCAAGAAACACGCAGATAAAGTCAAGAAAAATAATTCCACATTTTTTCTCAACAGAAACGAGACAAAATACCTAACAGAGTTCGCCTAACTTATGTCCCAAAACTCACAAGCAAATTAAAAACGACGTTTCGACACAAGGAAATGGATTTGGTATATTCAACGAATAACAAATTAGTTACTTTGTTAGTACAAAGGACGAAATCGAAAAAATGCGCAAGTCTGGAATTTTTGAAATTACATGTAGCTGCGGGTGTAAATATTTTGGTCATACGCGTAGACAAGTGCTAATTCGATACAAAGAGCATTTAACGGCTATAAAATTAAATAGAACTGAGAATTCAGCAGTTGCACTACATGCTATTCAGAACCTCCACCTCAACTTTTCAGACTCGAACAGTAAGGTAAAGAAAATAGTAAATAACCCCGCTTTATTGGATGCGTATGAAAGCTATTACATACACATTATCAACAAAATCCGGAAGGGCGGAAGCCCGTGGACTTTTCTCTAACCAAGCACTATAATAGACATTGTACCACAAGCTGGATTTCTAATTTTTTATCATTCTCGACCAATGATGGAAAAACAAAAAAATTTAAGTAAAATATACTCTTCATGTGAATTATTAATTTTGATTCAAATACGCATCGGCTGCTTATGTATGCTTTGCACTGAAATTTCAAGGTTCAAAAAAAGGATTATTTTGCAAAATATTTTTAATGAGTTTTAATGGCCAAATACAAACATTAAAAATGGGGAGAAATTGTAAAAACTTAATTTTATCCATGCATTGTTGTCAGACAAATTTTGAGGTCATTCTCAACTAAATGTGTGACCATTAATTCCAATCAAAACAAACATTCACAATAGCCTCTACTTATAAATTCATATTAGTTGAGTTTTCGAGCATTCACAATAGCCTAACCTTACCATTGCAACAAATTTTTTATTTGCATTCGAAATTTCAAATACTCCAAAATTTAATGACACAAGCTTTATTACGAAAATTCACATATATTGAAGCTACAATAAAAATCCAGAATATTGATCGAAAATCGTTTTCTTAAGTTAACCGCAATTGACAAACAACACCAATGCTATATTTGTATTCAATTTACTTTACACTCTACAAAAGTTTCGTCTATTTCTGACATCTTTAAAATTTTTATGTGTGTTTAATTGCAATAAAATTTCATTCATAAAAATGCATTCATAACTTGACCAAAATCAAATATTTGTTGGGATTCATTCACAGATGACGTCACTCTATGTTATAGAATTTTTTACCCCCCCCCCCCTTTCACATAGAAAAAGTGTTAAAAACATTCTACATTTCCATATAAAATTCAACATCTTCACGCTTTTTTTGGTAGAATATATCGTCACTTGTGAACAGCTCGTTTTCGCATATCCAGCTGCAGATCATGTTTCAGGGCAGTTATACAGACTTCTTTAACAGCCAAGAAAAAGGGTCAAAAATCGACCTTTCTTAAAAAAGTTGTTCCAGACTAGTGTAATAACCTTAAACCAGGAGAGTTTTTGCGTGGTCTTATAGTAGGGGAAGTATCCTAGAACACCCCATACTCAGTTTTTCAGTTCATCGCTGCTACAAGCAGTAAAGCGTCCACGAAGTTTTCACCAATAATGACAAATAACTCCGGAGTGGAGGAAGGCTCTAACCTTCGTATCATTGGGGCCTACCATCTCATAAAATTTCATTTGATTTCATTTGGTTTTACACAAGTTATCACCCCCGACATGAACTTACTTAGGCAGCTATAACTCTCCCGAGATGTCAAGTTTCCGAAAAATCACTCTGAAAAATCATTCGTCTTAATTACGAACGAGCTCTGTAAAAAGTGCCTTTACTTTGGTATATACCATAAAAGTAATAATAAAAATGTAAAACATGTGCAAAGACCCGTACGTAAAGCCTTCACGTGCGAAAAGCCTCGATGTAACAAACTCTTACTATTATCATAAATATCTATAACTATCAGAATTTAAACGACTCTCAGAAATTACCCAAGGTAATGTCGAAAGCCTTCCCGAAGTAAATTTTCTGAACTCTGACACCAATCACGCGTTGTCTAATGTTCTTATCCTTCTGTGGCTGAATCTCAGGATTGGGACATTTTTCGGGAAAACTCTGGAACACGTGTTCGATAACATTTAATTCTCTACAACTTTGTCTTTGGAAGCAACTTTCTACCTCTTATAGTTCCAGAGATATGGGCCATCCCTCCTAATTCTAGAAGTGGTCATATTCCTGGATTGGAGCATTTTTACCCAACCCCTGAGACACGCGTTCACTAAAACTTTATTCTCTACAACTTTGCCTTTGGAAGCAACTTTCTACCTCTTATTGTTCCAGAGATATTGATTATGCCTCCCAATTCTAGAAGTGGTCATATCCCAGGATAAAGGCATTTTTACCCTAAACCCCGAAACACGTGTACCCTAAAATTTCATTCTCTACAACTTTGCCTTTGACAGTAAGTCTCCATATTGCATAGTTAACGAAATATAGATGAAAAACTGTTTTCGTATATGGCCAAGAAACTCAATTTCGTCAGTTCCACTGGTCCCAGTGGCCGGACCCTTCACCCGATTCTCACAAGAAATTTTTCTCAATTTTCTGACATCAAATCCTTTCATTTGACACCAACATGAGCAATTTCCGTGCTATACTTGCTGAGATATTTGCGAAAAAGCTTTACCGACCCTCGAAAAACCATGTTTTTGGTCACTTTCTCGACCATATCTCCGGAACCACTTGATTGATTTTGCTCATCTTCGAACTTGAATCATGGGAGGCATGTATCTTTCAGGGAAAAAAGTTTAGGGTGATCGGTTGAGTCGTTTGGAAAAAAAGTGGAGACGGACGGACGGAGGACGGACGGATATACATTTTTTTATTGTTGATTCTGCCAACTGCCACCTCGATCTACCCCATGTTACATTAAAATTGTTTGCAGTAAACGTATAGGACCTTCGTACTTCGTACGGGTCGAACAATCAAGGAATATGCGATCAAAAACAAAAAAGTTTAAAAATGGTCAAATGACTGTTAATTGTATTGCCTATGAGTGAAAAAAAACTTATAAGTTAAAAGACGGTTATGTAACCGACTTTTTATTAATTAAGAAAAGGAATGACATTTAAACTTACGTCAATATTTTTATGAACTTTTAAATGATTTCGTTTCTTTTTTAATTCCCACACAATATTCGTCCCACAGCTGGAAGTTGCGGGAAATGTTTATTTGAAGATAACAATTAAATTTTTTTTAAAAAAATAAAAGCGAATATTACAGATAACATATGAAGGGACCCTTACGGAATCAGAATAGATGCGGCAAACAGAGTTGATGTTACGAAGAGACTCGAACGTATTTAAGTAAATATTGCCTTAAATCTTAAGTGTATGAAATTACGTCCACATTAAATTGTATTGGAAATTGCCGAGAGGGCAATATTGAAAAACCCGTCCGAAGAAACGATGTAAAAAAAGCTTTCAGAAAGTACCCCCAAATTGACCCCCAAATAGACAAAAATGTTCATCTCAATTTTTTCTACAACATAGGAAAAAACCATTTATGAAATTTATGAAAATCAGAAAAGATTTACTCGAGTTATGTACAAAAAACACGTATGACCCTAGCATAGACTCGGTTTTAGTGCCCTAGCTATGTCCAAGGACTCAAATTAAAAAAAGTTTCTTCCATAAATTGTCGGCCATGCCCAGATCTTTCAAACAAAAAAAATGTATGAAGATCGGAAAAGATTTACTCGAGTTATGTGCAAAAGACCAAAAACCACTCAAACGGCCCTAGCTCGGCGGCCGTTGGGCCGACAGCGCGCAGATTCAATTCCATAAAAGATACTTTGATTACCTTCCAGGGAAAAAAAGTTTTTGAAAATCGGTTGAATTTTACTCAAGTTATCGCATCGCGGTGACGGACGGACAGACATCTTTTTGTTTGCTGATTCGTCATCATTCGTCAACATGATCGATGCTCCCCCCTAGTCCCGGGTCGAAATTGGGGTGGTTACAAACGTCGTGGTAAACGCATAAGAGCCCTTTTCGAAGAACTTCGTTCTTCGTACGGGTCTAAAAAGAAAATTAATTGTACTTAAAGAAATTAGAAAGTACCAATAATGCCAAGTATTTTTTTCCAGGAATTTAAATGAAACTGTTTTGTGTTCACATTGGTTTCACAGATATGCTTACATTATGTGATTAATGAATTTGGCTCAAATGTGGTTCAAGTGTTCATTTTTTAGTTAAATGAGCACGCGAAATGTCAATATTTTAGTCTACTTTTGGCCCACTTATTTTTGTCCACTTTTTTCGTCCCAGAAGTGTCATGTATTGTGTGAATTTGAATACGATTCCATGTTAACATTATTATATTGGCCCTCCACTTAAATCATTTTGAATATTTTTTGTTAGACCCGTACGAAGAACAACTTCGAAAAGGGGTCTCATGCGTTTACCACGACGTTTGTAACCACCCCAATTTCGACCCGGGAGTAGGGGGAGCATCAGTCATGGTCTTTAGATGACGAATCAGCAATAAAAAAAATGTCCGTCCGTCCCGCGATAATTTGAGTAAAACTCAACCGATTTTCAAAAACTTTTTAGGTAATTGAAAAACCTTTTTTGGGATTGAATCTGGGCACATAACTTGTACATAACTCGAGTAAATTTATTTCGATTTTCAAAATATTTTTTTGTTTGAAAGATCTGGGACATGCCGGACATTTTATGGAAGAAACTTTTTTGAATTTTACGCTTTTAGTCTCAGCCAAGGCTTTAAAACTGAATCTCTACTAGAGCCAAACGTGTTTTTTCCACATAACGCGGGTAAATCTTATCCGATTTTCAAAAACATTTTTTTTCCTGAAAGTTAATCACCAAATTGATTACGGAATTGACTTTGGATAAATTCGGTAGAAAACTTTCGAAGTTATGGTCGAAAAAGTGGTCAAAAACGTGGGTTTTTGAAGATTTGTGGAGCTTTTTCACTTATATCTCTGCAAAATTAGAACGGAAATCGTTCTTCAAGGTTTTGAATGAAAGATGTGTACATCAAAAATTCAAGAAAATTAAATTAGTGAAAATCTGTTGAGTGGTTCGGGCTGAAGAGTCTTCAGTGTGGGCCAAACGAGGTTCTTTTGTGCGGTTTTGCAGAAAAAATAGATGCGAACATTTTTGTTCACGGCACTATGGGTCAGGGGCCTCTCCTAAGTGCTCTTGGTCGGTTCTAAGATCGGCCCTAGTGCAATTTTTTTAAATTTTGAGATTTTTTTGATGTTTTAGGGAAGTTTTTGCGCTGTTTCTTCGGACGGGTTTTTCAATATTGCCCTTTCGGCAATTTAATGTCGACGTAATTTCATGCATTTAAGAGTGAATTCGCGAAAACCTCAACCAATCGAATATACATCACATCTTCGATTTTCGAAAAGTTGATCTTAATCGAATCTCTGGACTATCCTGAGAAAATCGTAGAAGAAAATTTTTTTTAAAAACATTTTGTTTGGCTATGGCAGGTGTTGGAAAGTACCTCTGCACCAAAGTCGCTGAAAACGTTTTTTCGTAATATTTTCGCTATGATTTTTCTGATTAGACTGAAATTGGCCTCATTTGTGTAGGTTGATGAGACAAATTTTTAAAAATTAAAAAATCCTCAAAATTCGATCTGTGGTCCGGGCTATAGCGATTAAAAGTTGAAAAAACGCACTTTTTGAAAGAGCTCTAGAGGGCGCTAAGAGCGGCAGCCAACAAAACCTAATATACCATCAGAAGCACAATGATTTGAAGTTTCAAAAACACTATAGAGATCTTTCGGTCAGGGCTGTTTGTGAACAAGAGAGCCTATAGAGTGGGAAGTACCCAAAAGTCTTAAAAATAAAGATCTTTTTCGTAGACATCAGACTCATAATTCATCCTATCAGGTCTTAAAACTCATCCAATAAATAATCATCTCAAAACGGTCAATAATTGTTATTGAGATTGATCCTTGAGTTGGTGTAAACCAACGAATGTAAGGGGTGTCCAAAATTATATGGGAAAACAAAGTTTTCGAAAATTTGGGCTACACAGCCGGAAAACTTTGTGTTTGTGGACGCTGATGAATAGTGTGCATGGGTGCTATCGAATCTGAGTGAGTTTAGGCGGTGCTCAATAACAAAAACCGTTAAAAATCGCGAAATACTTAATGAAATATTAAGAGTTATGTTAGAGCAAGTTGGATCAAAACGGATCAAAATCATCCGAAGAAACCGTTTAATTAGGTCTTCTGAAGTAGCAGCACTGTTTCGACTCCAAGAGAGCATGACGTTCTATTCAAACTCATATGAACACTATTAAAAATTTAGTAATGAATCTACTGATTTCTTGTTTTTTCTCAATTATTACTCGATAGAGACAAAACAAAATACGGTAGATGTTTCCTTTGGAATTTTTGATATATCCGGGAAAATGTAATGTACGAATAGAACGTCATTCTTACATGGTAGGCATCACAAACCTAATATTTTCATGAAAACTACTGCAGCATTTGGCAATTTTCTATTTTTATAATACTAATCTGTCCTGAAAGAGTTAGGGCGCTTAGGGCAGCTCATGAAATTTCACGCATGTGCTCGAAAAATCAATTTCAGTTCAAACTTTTCGAAATTTATGCTGCCCAGGCAAACTGTTTGTGTGTTACTTTGAAGTTCTATGCCTAAACTTTCATTGAAGAAAATTTTTCAATAAGTGCCATAACTTTTTCGGCATTGGTCTTTGAACGTGGACAGTATGAAAGCTCTTTGACAGACTCTCTTGGAGTCGAGTACTGTTACTTCCGTACACGTTTTCTTCGGATGATTTTGAGCCGGTTTGAGCCAACTTGCTATAACATAATATATTTCTATATCTAAAAAAAATGGCTACGGTATAACGTAATTCGTAATATTTCATGCAAATTTCGGTAAAACGATTTTCGCGATTTTTAACGGTTTTTGTCATTTAGCACCGCCTAAACTCACTCAGATTCGGTAGCGCCCTTGCACACTATTCATCAGCGTCCACAAACACAAAGTTTTCCGCGGCTGTGTAGCCCAAATTTTCGAAAACTTGGTTTTCCCATATAATTTTGGACACCCCTTACATTCATTGGTTTACACCAACTCAAGGATAAATCTCAATAACAATTATTGACCGTTTTGAGATGATTATTTATTGGATGAGGTTTTAAGACCTGATAGGAAGAATTATGAGTCTGACGTCTACAAAAAAGATCTTTATTTTTAAGACTTTTGGGTACTTCCCACTCTATAGGTTCTCTTGTTCACAAACAGCCCTGACCGAAAGATCTCTATAGTGTTTTTGAAACTTCAAATCATTGTGCTTCTGATGGTATATTAGGTTTTGTTGGCTGCCGCTGTTAGCGCCCTCTAGAGCTCTTTCAAAAAGTGCGTTTTTTCAACTTTGAATCGCTATAGCCCGGACCACAGATCGAATTTTGAGGATTTTTTAATTTTTAAAAATTTGCCTCATCAACCTACCCAAATGAGGCCAATTTCAGTCTAATCAGAAAAATCATCGCGAAAATATTACGAAAAAACGTTTTCAACGACTTTGGTGCAGAGGTACTTTTCAACACCTGCCATAGCCAAACAAAATTTTTTTAACAAAAATTTTCTTCTACGATTTTCTCAGGATAGTCCAGAGATTCGATTAAAATCAACTTTTCGAAAATCGAAGATCTGATGTATGTGAGCTGCATACAACCTGGTCGAAGAATTCACGAATTCACTCTTAAGAGTTAAGGCAACATTTCGAATCTTTTTGCAACATCTATTCAGTTTGCCACATATACGAGGGGCACACTAAAAGTTTCGGGAATCGGCTATAAAACGATTTTATTGCTTCTCAAAATAATCACCATTACAGTCTATACACTTTTTCATCCTTAAAAACCAGTTTTCGAAACATCGAGTCCATTCGGAAGTTGGGATTTGGGCCACTTCTTGTTCATATGCCTCGACAGCAGCTTCCGCAGATAAAAATCGCTTCCCGCGCAACTTATTCTTGAAACTCGGAAACAAATAAAAGTCGCACGGTGCCAAGTCGGGACTGTAGGGTGGATGCAGCATCAAATTGATTTTTTCCTTCTCTAAGAACGTCGTGGTCAGAGCACTTGTGTGGGAGCTTGCATTATAATGGTGGAGAACGATCTTGCGATTTCGACTCTTTCCACGTAGTTCTTCAAATACCTTTGGCAAACAAATCGTAGTATACCACTCTGAATTGATTGTTTTACGATCCTCAAGTGGTACAGTAGCCACATGACCACATTTCCTGAAGAAAGTAGCGACCATTTTCTTGGCGACGCTTCGAGCGCGAATTACCTTTGTTGGTAAATCTTCATTTTGAAACACCCCAACGGTGGATTGCTGTTTTGTTTGGGGATCATAGCTGTAAATCCAACTTTCGTCACCTGTTACGATGCTATATACTGAATCAGAAGCCCCATTGTCGAATTTTTTGAGAGAATCTCGGCACCATTTCACACGAGCCTCCTCTTGGTCGTCTGTCAATTTGTATGGGATCCACCGAGAACAAAGCTTCCGTGTGCGTAAATGTTCGTGTAAAATTGTTTGTATTTGACTTTTCCCGATCCCAAGGGATGCAGCTATCTCAGCATAGGTCACATGTCGATCGGCTTCAATCATGTTCTGGACATGGTCAATGTTTCCATCGGTGATGGCTGTGGAAGGTCGACCTTCACGAAAGTCGTCACTGAGGTAAGTGCGTCCCGATTCAAACTCAGCGAACCACCGATAAACAGTGGTCTTGGATGGGGCCTCATATCCAAATGCTTTTTGCAAACGATCAATACACAATTTGGGAGTCAAGCCAGACTTAAAGTCGTAGAAAATCATGGCTCTAAAATTTTCACGTGATAAATCCATTTTTTCTCTGCAATGACTTTTTGGAATTGTTGTATCTTTTGACTGCTACGATCGATTTTCATTTTGATCATCATTTTTAAATCAGGAAAGACCAATTTAATTTTTGTGTAAATTGGCGAAAAGTTTACACGAGCCGATATAGCCGATTCCCGAAACTTTTAGGGTGCCCCTCGTATTCTGATAAGTACCGGTCCCCTTATTATTGTATAAAAACTCGATGTATAAAAACCTTTTCATTATTATTTTGAAATAAAAATTCAGGTGCCCTGAATAATGAAAAGGAGCATAGTATTTAACTCTAACAACCAAATTATGAGTAGGACACCGATATCAATTTTGACTTTTTATTCAAAAAGGTGTCGATTTCCCGCAATTCCCTGCGTTTATTGTCACCTGAAATAATAATGTATTGAATATTGCACGCACACCGTGAAATCATTTAGTTTGACGTTTTTCATACTTTCAAAATTGTTAACCGACGTAGGACCTGTGACTTTTAAAATTAGTGACTTTTCCGTGTTTAAAGAAGTTTGGTGTTTCCAAAAAATGGATTTTTGTTACAGAGCGTCAAAAGAGTTGTGTTTTCGTTCATTGATTTTGCAAGAATTGTTTGTTAGACAAGACACGATGTATAGGCCAACTTTTGAGTTTTTCCCCCTCGCCCCCCTCCCCATCCAAATTATTTAAAAAAAAAACTACGTCGCAGCAGCTTTCCAACAAGCCCACATTCATCAAAATCGGTTGAAAACGAGCCGAGATATCGCCAATCAAAGATGACCAATTTCAATACAAAAATGGTAAAATTATCTTTGAAAGTAATCTCAATTTTTTGTGTGTCAACGATCTATGTCTCTATGTATCCATCTACTTTTTTTTCTCGAGAACCCCCCGAGCGATTTCCTAAAAATTTTCGGGGAACGTCAGTCTCGGCCCCAAATAAAAAATTTCATATGCCGCTTTTCCAGGAAAATTCTGGAAAAGCCGTGGCATGTGGAAAAGTGGTCAATGTGGTAATGCTCGGAGCTTTCGAATTTTAGCTCCGAAGAGACGATAGCTAGAGAGTTGATTTCTTCGGGAAAGTTATAGAGTTTGGTCGGGATAATTTTTTGGGATCTTAAGAAAACGGCTGCCAGCGGTCAAACTGGCGCCATCTTGAATTTTCCCAAGCAACAAATTAGGTTTTTTTTTGTTTTCGAATTTCAGCTCCGTAATGACACTACTTAGAGAGATGGTTTCTTCTAGAAAGTTATAGAGTTCATCAGGAGAATTTTTTGGTATCATAAGAAAATGGCTGCCAGCTGTCAGAGCGGCGCCATCTTGGATTTTCGTTTATGCTTCTACGGTTTTCGAATTTTAGCTCCGGAATGACACTACTTAGAGAGATGGTTTCTTCTAGAAAGTTATAGAGATTCATCAGGAGAATTTTTGGGATCAAAAGAAAATGGCTGCCAGCTGCCATAGCGGCGCCATCTTGGATTTTCGTTTATGCTTTTTCGGTTTTCGAATTTAAGCTCCGTAATGACACTACTTAGAGAGATGGTTTCTTCAGGAAAGTTATAGAGATTCATCAGGAGAATTTTTAGGGATCATAAGAAAATGGCTGTCAGCTGTCATAGCGACGCCATCTTGGATTTTCGTTTATGCTTTTTTCGTCTTTGAATTTTAGCTCCGCAATGACACTACTTAGAGAGATGGTTTCTTCTAGAAAGTTATAGAGTTTCATCAGGAGAGTTTTTGGGTATCATTTGAAAATGGCTGCCAGCTGTCATAGCGGCGGCATCTTGCATTTTCGTTTTTGCTTTTTCAGTTTTCGAATTTTAGCTTCAGAATGACACTACTTAGAGAGATGGTATCTTCAGGAAAGTTATAGAGATTCATCACGAGAATTTTTTAGTATCATAAAAAAATGGCTGCCAGCTGTCAGAGCGGCGCCATCTTGGATTTTCGTTTATGCTTTTTCGGTTTTCGAATTTTAGCTCCGTGTCGCGCTTCGATGTTTCGTTGGGGCGATATTATGCCCTGCAGCGACCACTTGTTGATATATTGCGTTATGGGGGTTACTTCTAAGACACTTGTAGTATAAATAAACAACACACGACTTTATTTCCTTATCAACTGTATATTAGCCCTTAGGTCACTTATCGTATTGTACTATATTTATTACACGCCACCCAGATGCTAACACCGACGATATGGTTGGGATATGAGATATAATTGATATAACTGCACCGACCGTATCACAGACTTAACGTATATTCCCGTATCATAAAAATCCCAGTGCTATGACGACTGGCTTCACGTATTACCGTTTTACAACTGTCTTTTTACTATCATTCCGATACTGGGGCCACAAGCGCTAGCCTGTGCCCCACTATACCCGTGCGACACACTAAAACATATGTTATGAGGAAGTCATTTCATGACCTGCTCTCATAACACCGCAAAATAGCACGTGTTATCCAAAATATTTGATAACAGTTTCACAATGTTATGACCGAGCAATTTGCTTGTTATTAATTTTCAACTGCATATACTCATTGTCATACCTTGTGCAATCGGATCGTAGTTTATATTGCATTTCGCTTGTTTGGCATTCCTCGATAAGTTATTCAACTTCTTATCGAGGTTGCCTGTTCGCGGGTCTTGTGCGCCCACGTGGGTCTAACGGACTTGATACTCGCGTGGGTATTGGGTACGGGATACGACAGACGGTCGTTCCCGAAAGTAGATTATTTCCTGAAGGGAAATACTCGTGTAGTCGCGGTAGTCCTTGGTTGGGATACGACATCCGCAATGACACTACTTAGAGAGATGGTTTCTTCTAGAACGTATCATAAGAAAATGGCTGCCAGCTGTCAGAGCGGCGCCATTTTGGATTTTCGTTTATACTTTTTCGATTTTCGAATTTTAGCTACGTAATGACAATACTTAGAGAGATGGTTTCTTCTAGAAAGTTATAGAAATTCATCAGGAGAATTTTTTAGGTATCTAGCTGTCATAGCGTCGCCATCTTGGATTTTCGTTTATGCTTTTTCGGTTTTCGAATTTTAGCTCCGTAATGACACTACTTAGAAAGATGGTTTTTTCTAGAAAGTTATAGAGTTTCATCAGGAGAGTTTTTCGGTCTCATAAGAAAATGGCTGCCAGCTGTCAGAGCGGCGCCATCTTGGATTTTCGTTTATGCTTTTTCGGTTTTCGAATTTTAGCTCCGCAATGACACTATTTAGAGAGATGGTTTCTTATAGAACGTTATAGAGTTTCATCAGTAGAATTTTTTGGTATCATAAGAAAATGGCTGCCAGCTGTCATAGTGGCGCCATGTTGGATATTCGTTTATGCTTTTTCGGTTTTCGAATTTTAGCTCCGTAATGACACTACTTAGAGAGATGGTTTCTTCTAGAAAGTTATAGAGATTCATCAGGAGAATTTTTTGG
>CM055404.1:98040615-98072649 GCA_029228625.1 Pseudolycoriella hygida | reverse complement strand
TTGTCATCGCTATCCTGTACACGTTTCCCCATGGATTTGCGTCAGCTTCCTGGCACAGCTTCTTAAAGCAGTTTCTCTTGCTAGCTCGGATTACCCGCTTTAATGTTAGTTTTGCCGTACGATGTTCGTCTCGCCTCACTTTTGGCCCGCTGCATCCTCCTTCTTGTCATGAAGCAGTCTGCGCGCAAGAGCCTAATTTCGTCGTTCCACCAAAATGCCGATTTTCGTTTATTCTTCGGTTCTATCCTTCTTGGCATCGCTACGTCGCATGCATGCACCAATGCTTTCGTCAATTCTTCTGCCGATTTCTCAACGCCTTCGTCTTCTGATTGGAGGTATTCCTTGAAAGCTTCTTGATCGAAATTTCTCGTCTTCCATCTCCGCTCTCTTACTTGATTCATCTGCCTTGCCGCCACCGTACTCTTTTTCAAAGTGTACTTCAATGCCTGGTGGTCGCTGTATGTGTAGCTTTCATCCACTCGCCAATTCAGACTGGGTACTAGTGTTGGACTACAGAATGTCACGTCAATAATCGACTCTCGTCCATTCTTGCGGAAAGTAGTTGTGTTTCCCACGTTTACCAGAACCACATTCAGTCTAGCTAGCGCTTCTTGTAGAATGAAGCCTCTTTCGTTTGTAACTCTACTGCCCCACTCAACTGCCCATGAGTTAAAGTCGCCTCCAATGTTGACTGGGCTTAATCCCGTTAGCTCTCCTGTGAGTAAGTCTAACATTCGTTCAAACTGTTCAATCGTCCATCTTGGTGGTGCATAACAGCTGACAATATACACTCCGTCAATTTTCGCAATCACGAATCCTTCGTGGGTGTCTGATACAACTTCTTGTATGGGATAATTTCCCGTCGTCAATATTGCGGCCATCCCGGCTCTGTCAACAGCCCAGTTACCGTTGTTTTTATTAATTCGGTACGGTTCTGCAATAATTGCTACGTCACATTTTTGCTCCGCTGTGGCTTGCCAAAGAAGTTGTTGTGCCATGTCACAAGGATTAAGGTTTATTTGGATCACTTCCATTCTTGTCCCGTCTTTGATTTAAGCGCCTGTTTATAGACTGGGCATCTCGCTCCACCCGTCACGTGGTCATTTTCTGACGTGCACAGCAGGCATTTTGGTGGTTTCGTGCAATCTCTTCCTAGGTGGTTTTCTTCCCCACATCTCCTGCACAACTTGGATCTATCTTCGTTCTTGCAGTTCCTTGCTTGGTGTCCAAAGTCCATGCACTTAAAACACCTTTCCAACTGCTGGGCTTCCCTCAACGGGCATACGGACCAGCCCACCTTTCTCTTGCCGATTTTCAGAATCTTAATCGCTGCGTCCACTGAAAGTTTTATTTCCGCCGTTTGGAGTTCGTCTCTCGTTTTTCTCATACGTATCGTCATGGAATCTATCTCGTCATTTATATTACCTTGCTCTTTCAGGGCTTTTCGCTTGTCGTGATTTCGTCCATATACCTACATTCAATCGTGGTCATGTGGGACAACGCTCTCACTTTTGCTGCTTCGCCCAGTGACTTCTTGACTAGTTCTTTATAATCTGCACTTTTAATTTCTGGGCCCTTCTTGAGTTCAAACAGCATTTCGCCTTTTTGCGTTCGTCTTATTCTCGCGACATTTTCACCCAGGTCCTTGAGGTCTGGGTCTTCTTTAATTTTTTTGAGGATATCGGCGTACGTCATTCCTGTTTCTGCCGCCACTATTAGAGCATCAGCTTTAGGTCTCAGACTTCTAAGCTTTTGCTTCTCGCTCTTCCCTTTCTTCTTTTTCCTCACCTCTCTCCACTCGCTTATACTGGGCTTCGGTGTTTGTGCATCCAGTCTGTTTGTGGTCCTTTCATTGTTTCTCCTGTCCCTTTTACTCCTTTTTGCCGCGCTTCTTGGAGTGGGCGTAATATCCGGTGTTTGTCTTCTTTTTGTCGAGAGCGGGGTGGCTAGCACCTCGCTACCTTCGCCAACTTCAGTAACTTCGCCGACTTCAATGCCTGCTCTCGCCTTCTTGTAATTTGCTTCGAATCTCCGCATCCTCCACGGCTTATCTTCCTGTTCCACTTCGTTTAGGCAGGCTCGAATGCTGATCACCCATGTCAAATAGGTATAGGTATACCCATACCCATTTCAAAGTGGGTGTAAGTACACCCATACCCGTTGTGATTAGGATATGGGTATACCTGGTTGGGCTCTGATTGAAACCTTGGTTGTGAGGTACTGGGTAGTGATCAGGGAATGTTTGGGCGTTTAATCGACCATAGTCACCGCATGGGCGCCAGCTACCAGATGGCTGTGCTGTCATGTGTAGTGGTGATGCCCATGGACTATTGGAGGGTCGACAAATTCCTTGTTGGAGCATTTCATCAAATTCGTCTTTAGCAGGACTTAATCTGCGAGCTGTAGAAAAAACTTGTGGACATTTGGTGTGAATGTAATGGCCCAATACTGGTATATGGCCACTTCCATAATTGGGCAGGATGACCCAGATCTCCAGAACTGTGAGAGTAAGAAAGTTGGTTCCAAAGGCGAAGTTGCAGAAAATTAAATTTAAGCGAACACGAGTTTCAGGGTTTTGGGAAAATATGGCCTAATACTGGTATATGGCCTTTTCCATAATTGAGCAGGATGACCCAGATCTCCAGAACTATGAGAGTTAGAAAGTTGATTCCAAAGACGAAGTTGTAGAGAATTAAATCTAAGCGAACACGTGTTTGAGGATTTGGGGAAATATGGCCCAATCCTGGTATATGGCCCTTTTCAGAATTGGGCAGGATGACACAGATCTCCAGAACCATGAGAGCAAGATAGTTGGTTCCGAAGGCGAAGTTGTAGAAAATTAAATTTTAGCGAACAAGTGTCTCAGGGTTTTGGGAAATATTGGTTAATCCCTGGGATTGGCCACTTCTAGAATTGGGAGGGATTCTACAACACTTTTCAACTTCCATCATGTTTTTTTATATTTTACGGTTATTCTCGACATGAGTGAGGTCATGTAGTAAAGCTTCTCAGAATTTTGGGATTTTTGTGGATTATTGCGGATTTCTCTAGCACTTTTCAACTTTTATCAGTTTTTTTTTATATTTTTCGGTTATTCTAGACATGAGTGAGTTCATCCAATGGAGCTTCCTAGGTTTATGAGATTCTTATGAATTTCTCTAGCACTTTTCAACTTCCCTCAGTTTTTTTTATTTTTCGGTTATTCTCGACATGAGAAGCACTTTTCAACTTCCTTTAGGTTTTTTGATATTTTTTGGTTATTCTCGACATGAGTGAGGTCATGTAATAGGGCTTCCTCGGTTTATGGAATTTTTGTGGATTTCTCCAGCACTTTTTAACTTGCATTTTCGAAGAAATTTCGAGAGAAAACTCTTCCGACGGAAAAAGCGACAGCGTGACAAGGAAGTTTTGATCGAAATTGAGAAGTTTGGCAATCGGAAGGAGACTCGGAACTTTTACAGGAAAGTGAACGAATCCAGAAACGGTTACAGGTTGTTACCTTTGCTGTGTAAGGACAAGCATGGATTGGTCTTAGCAGATGAGGAAAGGTGTATCGCGAGATGGGCTGAGTACTTTAAGGAACTGCTTAACCCGAACAGACCGCTCAACCGAGACGACGAAAACGACGAATTGCCATTTCAGACTGCGCAACCATACATAGAAGAACCAACGATGCAAGAAGTTGAAGCTGAAATTTCGAGGCTCAGAAATTTCAAAGCCCCGGGGACTGACAACCTACCCGGTGAACTTTTCAAGAACGGCGGCAACGCGCTATGTATGGAGATGCACGAGCTCATCATACGCATCTGGAATGACGAGGAGTTACCGGAAGAGTGGAAAACCAGCATACTTTGTCCCATATACAAAAAAGGTGACAAATTGGAGTGTGGCAATTTTCGAGGAATCGCTCTGCTGAATATTGCTTACAAGATATTTGCAAATATTCTATATCAGCGCCTTCACCCATACACGGAATCTACGATAGGTGAACACCAAAGTGGTTTTCGTGTAGGTCGTTCAACATCGGACCAGCTGTTTAATATCAGACAGATCTTGGAGAAGTGCAAGGAGTACAACATTGAAACACACCATTTGTTCGTTGACTTCAAGGCAGCCTATGACAGTGTTAGAAGAAGTAAGCTATGGAGAGTCATGGAGGAGTTCGGAATTCCCAACAAACTGCTCTCGCTAACGAAGCTAACACTAAACGGAGCTAACAGCCGAGTAAGGATCCGCAATCAAATGTCAGAGACTTTCGACATTGAGGAAGGCCTACGTCAAGGAGATCCTCTTGCAACGCTGCTTTTCAATTTAACACTCGAAGCAGCCGTTCAAACCATGGACATAGACTCCAGCGGCACCATTTTCTCAAAGTCCAGTCAGTTGCTTGGTTTTGCAGATGACCTGGACATTATTGGCCGAACTATGGATGTTGTTAAAGATAAGTTTATGGCCTTGGAGAGGAAAGGTACCGACCTTGGGTTGAAGGTCAATGACGGAAAAACGGAATACATGATCATCCCACCTACGAATCGATATCGGGAAGATAACGTAACGATCGACACACACACATTCAAAATGGTAAATAAGTTCGTATACCTTGGATCAGAGCTGAACATAAACAACGACATTGCGGACGAAATAAAAAGGCGAGTAACTTTGGGCAACCGGAGTTATTACAGCCTGCTGAAAATTCTAAAGTCCAAGTCAGTAAGCCGAAATTCAAAATGCGCACTTTATAAAATTGTGATAAGACCGGTAGTTACGTACGGTTCGGAGTCGTGGTGCTTGACACAGAAAAATGAACAATCTCTGCATACGTTCGAGCGAAAGGTACTGCGTACAATATTTGGACCAGTATTTGACCGAAAACTGAACCGATGGCGCAGACGATATAATCACGAGCTCATAGAGCTTTTTGGAGAGCCCGACATAGTCAGAACAACAAAAATAAATAGACTACGTTGGCTCGGTCACATCACATCGTATTCCAAAAAAAATTCTGAAGTCCAAACCTGAAGGCAAAAGGAGTGCAGGGCGACCCAAGTCCAGGTGGAGCGACGCTGCTTTTGCCAACCTAAGAACTGTGGGAGTAACCAGCTGGGAGACGTTAGCTGCAGATAGGCCCGGTTGGAGAAGCATGTTGGAGAAGGCCAAGACCCTTAATGGGTTGTAGTGCCGGTAAAGTAAGTAAGTAAGTAAGTTTTAACTTGCATCAGGTTTTTGACTAGAGATAGACTTACAAAAGTACTGATATCCGATCAAAAACAGTTCCAGTGGGGGGCTGGGAGTTGACGCAAGTCTCTGTCTGCTTACAAAAGTTCTGAAATCAGAATGGGGAGAGGGACGCATTAAGCTTTGATACACAGAAACAATTTTTAAACAAAATTACGTTGAGTTCAAAAAATTGCGTCACAAATGCCAGACGCACCAGCGGAATAATTTTTTTACACTTTCAATTTTTTCACGCAAAAATTTAATTTTTTGCAGCGTAAAAACTGAAAGTGCAGAAAAATTATTTCATCGTTGGGTCTGGCATTTGTGACGAAATTTTTTGAACTCAACGTAATTTTATTTAAAAATTTTTTCTGCGTATCGAAGCTTAATGCGTCACCCCATTCTGATGTCAGAACTTTTGTAAGCAGACATAAAGAATTGCATCACACCCCCACTGGAAGTGTTTTTGTGCTGTTATTATTCGTTTGTGCATTCGGTATAGGAGGAATTGGTGCGCCATCAAATTGTTGTTGATCCATTGTGTACTGCTAAGTGAATAGCGAATGCAAGTTGGCGCCCTGGAAAAATTATCATTGAACCGAATAGTCACTCAGGAATAACCAGCAACGAAATGGCCGATGAATTAGCTCGTAAAGCATCCAATTCTGCATTTACAGGACCAGAACCATGTTTACCTATATCACAATCCATCCAAAATCAAGCCATAGAAGAGTGGAAAAAGATCCAATTCTCTAATCACTGGCGTTCACTCAACACTGCAAGGCAAGCCAGAGCTAATATCACGATCAACGAGTCTAACTCTGAATATTATCTGTCAAACAACAGACGTAACCTGAAGCGTCTCGTTGAATGTCTTCTGTCCTGTCAGACCTGTCACAACAAACTAAACTATCACTTCAACAAAATGGGCTTAGCGCCCAACCCTAACTGTCAAAGTTGTGGAGAGCTAGAAACCAGCGAACACTTCCTGTGTAAGTGCCCAGCTTACATAATGCAAAGGGTAAAATGCCTAGGCGCCTACATCTTTCCACACGGCTTATCGCACGCTTTGCCGCCTTCGGCTATTCTTAACTTCATAAATAGCACAAACAGGATTTAATCCTTACGTGGGTTGCACAACAGGGCCTAGGCCTAGGTGCTGAACTGTGATTCACTGACTTATTCTATTCTATTCTAAGTTGGTTGTTTCGAAGTAAGAGCGAAATGTCTTTTGATTAAGGTTCGAAAACGTTTTTTTGTACGAAAGTTATTTAGTTAGGAGTACTGTCAAAATAAAAGAGTTTTGGGTATTGGGTACGAAAGTCAGTGAATAACAAATAAAAGGGTTTGAAACTATTTGATGGTTATGAACCAGCGAAATAATTTTGCTTGACGTTAAAAAGAGGTTCGAATTGTGTCTGCTTAACGTCAGGGTCACCAATATGTGGGAAACAATAAACGAGATGTTTGTTGTTCGTAAACGTAAGAGAATGAATTTATTTAATAAGCATAATCAAAGACCCGTACGTATCAGAATAGATGTGACATGGCAGACAGAAGAGATGTTGCAAAAAGACTCGAACGTACCTAAACAATAAAAATGAGGAAAGAAATTAATGTTTTAAGTTCTTTTAGAACTATAAGAATTTAAAAGATCCATAGAAATTATCCAAGGTAATGGCTTATTTCCCCAAATCCTTGAGACATGTGTTTGCTAAAATTCGATTCTCTACAACTTTGCCTTTGGATGCCACGTTCTATCTCTCATAGTTCAAGAGATATGGCTCATCCTTCCAATTCTAGAAGTGGTCATATCTCATTCATATCTCATTCAATTCATTCTCTACAACTGCGCCTTTGGAACCAACTTTCTAACTCTCGTAGTTCTGGAGATTCGGGTCATCCTGCCTAATTATGGAAGTGATCATATGCCAGGATTGGGCCATATTTCACCAAAACCCTGAAACATCTGTTCGCTTAAATTTAATTCTTTACAACTTCGCCTTTGGAATCAACTTTCTAACTCTCATAGTTCTGGAAATTTAGGTCATCCTGTCTAATTATGGAAGTGGCCATAAACCACGATTGGGCCATAGTTCCCAAAACCCTGAAACACGTGTTCGCTTAGATTTAATTCTCTACAACTTCGTCTTTGGAACGAACTTTCTAACTCTCATAGTTTTGGAGATTTGGGTCATCCTGCACAATTATGGAAGTGGCCATATACCACGATTGGGCCATATTTCCCCAAAGCCGTGAGTCACGTGTTCGCTTAAATTTAATTCTCTACAACTTTGCCTTTGATAGTAAATCTCTATATTGCAAATTTAAATAAATATATATGAAAAAAGATTTTCGTACATGGCCAAGAAACTCAATTTCGTCCATTCCTTTGGGCCCAGTGCCCAGACCCCTGTCCCGATTTCCACAGAATTTTTTTTTCCAGTTTTGTGATGTCAAATGCTTTCATTTGACACCAAAATAAGGAATTTCCGTGCTATACTTGCTGAGATATTTGAGAAAAAGTTTCCCCGGAACTACTTAGCCGATTTTTGCTCATCTTCGAACTTGAATCATGGGATGCATGTACCTTTCAGGGAAAAAAAGTGGAGATTGACTGACAGACGGACATTTTTTTTTATTGCTGATTAGTCATCTCTAGACGATAGCAGATGCATTCCCCCGACTTCCACCTCGATCTACCCCATGTTGCAATAAAATTGTTTGAAGTAAACGTATAGGACCTTTGTACTTCGTACGGGTCCAAAAATACATCGTACTTATACAGGAAATTTTGTCAATCCCGATGCGATTTAGAAATGATTTGAATGAATTCGGGTAACTCGATTCGCAATGCCACACTTGCAAAAGCTCTGAAATCAGAGGAGAGTGACGCATTCAGCTTCGATACGCAAAAAATTAAAGCAAAGTTATTTATTAAAGAGTTTTTGTCTCTTTTGAGCACTATGGAACTATTAAACATCATTTTAGGGGTAGGTTTCCGCCTTATTGTTCCACATAAATCAACACAGAAATATATTTATACGCGTTTTCACTGGACAAACATATACTATGACGATTTAAAATATTAATTACTTCGAACGTTTTCGGGACCGAAGATCCCATCTACAGGAGGTGATAAACCAAATTGAAATCGAAATTGAAGGTCTCCGCATTTGTCGTCTGAATCTCGTACAACATCTTGTACACGTATTGTTAACAATAGTCACATATAAGCTTTCAAGCTACTTTAATTTAGTGCTTTCGTCAGAACATGAAACAAACTATTTAAAAAGTGAGCTACTAATAGGCGTTTATCATTCATTAATTTCTCGGAGAATTTGAACATGAAAAACGATTCCCATGCATCAAGAAAGCGGTCATCCTGGACTTGTTTCACTAATCTACTTTCTTCACTACAATTGTGATTAGTGTTAATTTTGAAATGTTTCGCGACCGCCGACGTCTCACTTTCATCTAAGAGCGGTTGTAACTAATTCGCACAATCCTCACAAAAATATTTATTCGAGTTCTTGAGACGAATTTGAGTTATTCTCATGTTTCCAAATAATGCAAACGTTCATATACGATTGCATCGAATTGATGCTGACTATATGAACAAATTCGATTTGAATTACTGCAGGAGACAGTAATAAGTATTCGTTACACGGAAAAAGACAGCGGTACATGTCAATGAATGTGTGTGTAACCCGTGAGTTGAAATGTGACGTAGAAATTGAAAGAACAGTTCAAAATTAGGTTTGAGAAGAAAGTGTCCACGGTAGCTCAATGGTAGAGCATCCGCCCGGAAAGTGGAAGGCTATGGGTTCGTGTCCCATCCGTGAACCAAAATTTTCTTCTCAGATTTAATTTCATTCCATACGAATATTACAATTTCTAATAATTATTGTACCACTTTTAGTTACTTTAACTAACCATTAGTCTAAAAAGAATTTTTAAGGTTTCCCAAATATCGAAAACAAGTTACAATTGAACTGATCCCAACATAACTCATCACAGGTAATGACAGGAACTATTTTTGAGAAAATATTTTCGAATATTTTCCAATTTTTAAAGTTTAATGAAAAAATTGAAAATCATGTGGAAAAATTTGAGAAAATTTGGAAAAACATTTTCTCAAAAATGGTCACTGGGTTGGTTTCAGGAAGAAAGGCATCACAGCATCCGAACCGTCAAAAAACTGTTAAGAGATAATGGATACCCGGATAAATTCGTCAAAAATGTACTTGAAGACAGGGTGAACCGCTTTTATAATGGCAAAAACACGAATGCGAATCAATCGAAACCACGTTACATCGCAACACCCTATGTACCCGGATTATCAGAGAGGATCAACAAAGTGATGCGTGAACACAATATGGCATTGGGATGCAAAGCGAGTAACAACGTCGGCAACTTGTTTTCTAGAACTAAATACCCAGTAAAAAAGGAAATGAAATCGAAGGTGATCTATAGAGTGGACTGTATGGATTGCAAAGCCAAATATCCAGGCAATACGAAACAGAGATTAGGCAACCGAATGACGAAACATAAAAGCGACATAAAATTGAAAAAAGTGACAGAAACAACTGGACTAACTTTATACGCGGTGCACAATAAACATAATTTCGATTTCGACAATGTCACTATCCTTGAACACATTCCGAATTACCACCAAAGATTAATTGCAGAGAAGATGCACATCTGCAACACTAAAAACACGGTGAACTTACATTTTGATACACATGGACTCCATGAATCATACGTGAATCTGTTTAAAAAATAAAATAAAAAATAAAAGTGAACCGAATCGCGGCCATATGGAAAAGAAACCAAGTACAACAATATTCGTCAAATGTGTCAAAGAATAAGTAAAGGTCAACAAACTTGATTTGTCATTAGTTTTTCTGTGATATTTATATGTGCAAATGATTCAAAATATATTTATGTTTTAATGTATTTTTTATAAAGTGATTTAGTTTTAAAGGTTAAATTTATGAGTTAATGTGATTGATAGTATTTTTAATTGTATTCAATTTTATGTTTCCAGCCTGAAGAAGGGTCGAAAATAAGACTCGAAATATAGCAAAAAAAAAAGACTAGTTATTATTTCAATTGCCGCTATTATCCAAGAAATACACCTAACAATTTAATGCAAACGGCAAAGAAACAACACCACAAAACATAAAACTAATGACATAATCTATTGTCATATGGAGAAATTTTTCTATTTGACGCAATGTCAAGTGATGGTGACATATGCTCATTGCTCACATCATTACGTAGCGATAGCTACTTTATTTTTTCACCCTTTCTGTCCCTCCGTCTGTGCACCCTTCATCGATGATTTGTCATCGATGATTTGTCATTGGAGAATATAGGCAATGGCATACATTGATTTCAAATAAGTTTTTAGTAACTCAGTCTGTATGAAACATAGTTCAAGCAAGTATTTCCATCTAAAATACAAAATCTCTTCGTTACGAAAAACCTTGTTGTATGAAAGAATCAGCGAAGATTTTCAACGAAATTCGCCGAAAAAATTAAACAAAACAATTTCCCAGTACTTTTTTTTCAGAAAACTCTTCAATGCTTCTACCATTAACTTGAATTCGGAGCAAATGAGATTCAATCCCTACATGGAAACTCTACGCACTAAGCATAACACATATCTATATCCACACGACACGGACAATTTTATTCTAATCGTTCCAAGGAAATATCAATCCAAAATCGAGTACGACCAGATACTCAAGTCACCCCTGATCTCAGTTTGGGCACCGACGGTGGCAATTGTCTCGGTTACGCGATTCATTTTCAATAAAATCCGAAAAATCAACAAAAAATTCGTTGATATTTCGTTGGAAACATTTGGATTGTCTCTGGGAATTTCATTCAACGCAGGCATTTCCAGTGTAGCCGAGAACCTTCTACTCTGGTGCTTTTGTATAGGGACCATGTTGTCAGGTATGCTTCTGTCGTCATCAATGTTCCTGGGATTTGCTTTGCAACTGGACATTTTAGCCATCAACAATTTGAAGGAGCTCAAAATGTCAGGATTAACAGTCCAAGTTCTAAACCACACAGAGTCGATTAAGTAAGTTTTTTGTGACAAAAAAGAAAATCATTCCCTTGTCTCTACGGAGGTCTAGCCTGCAAATTTCCTTCAATCATGCGAAGACTGAAGTGCGGGCATTTCTAAAACTAAGCTAAGAATTTGTTTCAGGTATTTTTTTTTGGCAACATTCCGCAGAAACTTAAGTTGACATACGTAATGCCGTACGAGATTAGCGACATGATTCAAAGTAAAAATACGAGCTACGCGTACGCCATTCGGGAAGGCAAATTTAACATTTTGTTCAGCAATGACAGGTATATTTGGCATATCATCGAACGATTTGGTGAATAATTTTACATAACGGTCGTTTTCATTTTTGTTACGAAACTACGTTAATAGTGCACGAACATCTATCTTATAAACTTCGCAGGTTTGCGGCGATCGAAGATCGCATGAACAAATTGGTGCAACGATGTGTGAACCACGGACTTGTTAAGTATTTGGTGGAGATAAACGTCTTTTGACTGGGATCAAGCCTGGAGAACAAAACAATGATACAGAAAGGATATCGTCGAATGTGGAGCCACTTTCACTCAGCGACATGAGGAATTGTTTTCTACTTGGCGCTTTGGGTCTTATATTTAGTTCACTCACCTTTGTTGTCTAAATCTATTTTGCAAAGAGACTCGTAAAAAGACCTAGGACCTGTACGATGATGTATGGAAACTTTTACCCATCAAACTAGTCATAGTCATGTGAACTGTTTCATTCAGATTCTTAAGATCCATCGTTTTTGTCAATTCAGAGATTTGTTGAGTGAATTAACACTTTTCAAGTCAGCTACTGTTTGAAGCCTGCTATTTGGAATCTATCTTAACATTGACATCAGAGAGTTTGGGCAAAGCCACTTATAGTCAAATTTATAACATACATATAGATATTTGTTTTGAGTTATATGTTTACGTTATAAGTTACAAGTTTACGTTATAAGTCAACATTATAAGCTTATAGCCCAAATCAGTATTGTACTTGATCCAGACCAGTACTGATCACATCCAAAATTGATCCGCATCGGAATTGATCATTTTTAAAACTGAGTTGGATTATTAGTTTTGAAACAGATCAGTACTGATCCGTATCAGTTTTAAAACTGATCATTACTTATTCATATCACTACTTACACTGATTAGTACTGATCCGGATCAGTCTAGAAACTGATCCGATCCAGTTTTGAAACTGGTTAGTACTGATTCGGATCAGTTTCGAAGCTGACCAGTACTGCTTCGGATCAGTTATAAAACTGATCAGTACTGATCTGGGTCAGTTACGATATTGATCTGCGCTATAAACGTATAACTTGTACCGTAAACTTGTAACTTGTAACTTATAAATTATAACTCATAGCTTGTTACGTAAACTTACAACTTATAACGTAAGCGTGTAATTCTTAACGTAAACATATAACTTATTACTTGCAGCCATATGTTATAAATTATATATAGTATAAATAAGTCGATTTGCCCAAACTCTCTATTACACTCAGGCATCAAAACAAGTAGAACAATTTATTGCGTTATGGAGATTGTTGAGTAGATCAACATTTCGGCATGTCGTGCCAAAAAGCGCTATTTCAATGGTTGTAAAAAATTAAGATTGATTCGTACTTCAAATTTTACATAAATTACAACAATGAGGTATATTTCAATAAGTCATCGTACATACAAGAAGGTGAACAAACGCTTCTGTCGTATGATTCATTCGGATGTGCAATAACTTTTTTGACTCCAAATATAATAAAGAAAGAGACTATTTGCACAATGTGCAAATAGCCAACAATATATAGAAGAAACTATTTGCACACTTAGACGTAGTACTAATTCTAGTTTCCTTACCCGAAAACTTTTTGTGACATTTTGTGAAAGGAAAACTTCCTGACCTACCTAGCTTTGATAGCACTTTTTCGTGACATTTCGTAAAAGGAAAAGTTCCCTTGCTTCGTTAGCCAACTAGCTTTTCGTGACGTTTCATTAAAGCGCAAATTCCCTGGTTTGTTAGCCACCTAGTTTTTGTAATATTTTGTAATAGTAAAAGTTCCCTAGCTTCGTTAGCCAACTAGCTTTTCGTGACGTTTGATTAAAGCGCGAATTCCCTAGTTTCGTAGGCCACCTAGTTTTCGTGACATTTCGTAAAAGCAAAAGTTTCCCAACTTTGTTAGCCGCTTAGTTTTTGTGATATTTTGTAAAAGTAAAAGTTCCCTAGCTTCGTTAGCCAACTAGCTTTTCGTGACGTTTCATTAAAGCGCAAATTCCCTAGTTTCGTAGGCTACCTAGTTTTCGTGACATTTCGTAAAAGGAAAAGTTTCCCAACTTTGTTAGCCACCTAGTTTTTGTGATATTTTGTAAAAGTAAAAGTTCCCTAGCTTCCTTAGCCAACTAGCTTTTCGTGACGTTTCATTAAAGCGCAAATTCCCTAGTTTCGCAGGCTACCTAGTTTTCGTGACATTTCGTGAAAGGAAAAGTTTCCCAACTTTGTTAGCCACCTAGTTTTTGTGATATTTCGTAAAAGTAAAAGTTCCCTTTGTTGTGGAGTTGTGGAGTGGGCATTTACCAAAAATTTTAAATACTTAAGAAAATAAAAAATTGTAAACTTAACAGCCAGTTACACTATTTTTGTTTTGATAAGATTGAAATGTGATTTTGTGTGTATGTCGATTTTGACCACTTTTTTGGCCAACCTGAATGATTTTGCACATTTTCGAACTAAGAACGTTTCTCAGAAAAATTTGCTTTGGTAGTTAGAAGCATTTTGTTTGAATAAATATTTTGATTTAACGCATTTTATTTCCATCATTTCTCAACGAACATTTAGCTTCCCAATACAGAACCAGTACAAGTACACCTGTGCTTCGAACGTAAGTCAGGATTTTGTCTGCTTCAATGTCTTACGAACGTTTTATTGTAATAAATTTATTTTTTATTTTTAAATAAAACGCAGACAAAAATATTCCGCGGATCTGACTCAAATTGATTGATAGTAATTTTATTGTCTACTATTTTCTAGATGAAATGGAAAAAGAGTGACCAAAAAACCATCAAAAATGTTACAATAACATTAACACGGTTACCAATAATTAAATACAAAACTTAAAACATAACCAAAGACCCGTACGTATCAGAATAGATGTGACAAACAGAATAGATGTGGCAAAGTGACTCGAACGTACCCAAATATACAAATAAGCAAACAATCCAACGTTTTCTGTTCTTTTATAACTGTAAGATCCATAGAAATTACCCAAGGTAATGTCAAAGGCCCAACCGAAGTACGTCTCAGACAATTCAAATCTAGAAAAGCTTATATCCAAGGACTAAGTCATTTTTCCCTAAACACCTAAAACACGTGTTATTTAAAATTTTATTCTATACAACTTTGCCTTTGGAAGCAACTTTCTACCTCTCATAGTTCTTGAGATTCGGGTCATTCTGTCCAATAATGGAAGTGGTCATATACCAGGATTGGGCCATATTTCACCAAAACCCTGAAACACGTGTTCGCTTAAATATAATTCTCAACAGCTTTGCCTTTGGAACCAACTTTCTAACTCTCATAGTTCTGAAAATCTGGGTCATCCTGCCCAATTATGGAAGTGGCCATATACCAGGATTAGACCATATTTCCCCAAAACCCTGAAACACGTGTTCGCTTGAATTTGGTTCTCTATAACTTCGCCTTTGGAACCAATTTTCTAACTCTCATAGTTCTGGAGATCTGGGTCATCCTGCCCAATTATGAAAGTGGCCATATACCAGGATTGGACCATATCTACCCAAAACCCTGAAACACGTGTTCGCTTAAATATAGTTCTCAACAACTTTGCCTTTGGAACCAACTTTCTAACTCTCATAATTCTGGAGATCTGGGTCATCCTATCCAATTATGGAAGTTGCCATATACTAGGATTGGGCCATATTTCCTCAAAACCCTGGAACAAATGTTCGCTTAAATTTAATTCTCTACACCTTTTCCTTTGACAGTAAATCTACATATTGCATAGTTAAGGAAATATAGACGAAAAACTGTTTTCCAAGAAAATGGCCAAGAATTTCCATTTTGTCCATTCCATTGATCCCAGTGCCCAGAGCCCTGTACCGATTCCCACAAAATTTTTTTTCCAGTTTTGTGACATCAAATGCTTTCATTTGACACCAAAATGAGGAATTTCCGTGCTATACTTGCTGAGATATTTGCGAAAAAGCTTCACCGATCCTCCACCACCACCACATTTAAGACGGAAACAAGCTGCTCACAAAATGTGGAAGAACTGCCTCGACGACACCAGGAACTATAGGTTGCCCATACTAGCAGACTTGGAAGACCCACCACCCAGACGACTCACGTCACGCTCGCCAATTTGGCTAGATCTTGAAACCCAAAGCGAAAATTTCGATATAAACAATGCCTGGACATCGTACTGGTTGAACAGCCCGAATTTCACCAATAAAATTCTCGTCGACGACCCAACAAAGAAACTGAGTGGATTTTCTTTGGAACGAAAGGAATGGAAAATGCTGAACCGGTTCCGGTCTGGACATGGCTGTTCAGCCAACCAAATGCACAGGTGGAACTTCACGAACTCACCATACTGTGACTGTGGTGACGGATCCTCTGTCCAAACAATGAGTCACATAGTGGATGAATGCCCTCTTCAAAAAATGATTGGGGGATTACAAGCATTGAACTCGGTGTCACCGGACGCAATTTTATGGCTGAAGAAACTGGATATCAATGTGCGATGTGTGTATAAGTATATGCAAATAGTAAATGTAAATAGTTGCTGTGAATAGTGTAATGTAATTTATGTAAAAGTGTAGTATTTTAGAAATTTATTGTGACGAATTTAAAAGATGAATAAACCATACGATTAGTAATAAACCGATCCTCGAAAAACCATGTTTTTGGTCACTTCCTCGACCATATCTCCGGAACCACTTGATCGATTTTGCGCTCATCTTCGAACTTGAATCATGAGAGACATGTATCTTTCAGGGAAAAAAAGTTTAGGCTGATCGGTTCTGCCGTTTGGAAAAAAAAGTGGAGACGGACGGACGGACGGACATTTTTTTTATTGCTGTTTCGTCATCTCTAGACGATAATAGATGCATCCCCCCTCCTCCCGCCTCGATCAACCCCATGTTACAATAAAATTGTTTGTAGTAAACGTAGAGGACCTTTGTACTTCGTACGGGTCCAAAAACAAAATAAGCGAAGCAAGTCAATTCTACAACAAGCAAAATTACAATACATATTTAAGATCAAATAAATCTAAGTCAAACATAAAATATTAAAGCCAAAATGGAAGACCATATAATCATCAATTCGTTGTCAAGCGAAGAAAAAAAAGAGCCAGGCATCATCAGATGCGTTGTCAAATAAATTAAAAATCGGAAATGGAAAACAAGTAAAAACCAATGTGCCAAGAAAGCAATAAAACAAACATAATCAAAGACCCGTACGTATCAGAATAGATGTGACAAACAGAATAGATGTGGCGAAGTAACTCGAACGTACCTAAATATACAAATAAGCAAACAATCCAACGTTTTCTATTCTTTTATAACTGTAAGAATTTCAAAGATCCATAGAAATTACCGAAGGTAATGTCAAAGGCCCTACCGAAGTACGTCTCAGACCATTCAAATCTAGCAAAGCTTATATCCAAGGAGTAAGTCGTTTTTCCCTAAAACCCAGAAACACGTGTTATCTAAAATTTTATTGTCTACAACTTTGTCCTTGGAAGCAACTTTCTGCCTCTCATAGTTCTGGAGATCTGGGTCATCCTGGCCAATTATGGAAGTGGCCATATACCAGGATTGGGCCATATTTCAGCAAAATCCTGAAACCGTGTTTTGCTTTCATTTTTCATTTGAACCCAAAATGAGGATTTCCGTGCATATGGCTGAGATTTGCGAAAAAGCTTCACCGATCTTCGAAAAACCATGTTTTTGGTCACTTCCTCGACCATATCTCCGGAACCACTTGATCGATTTTGCTCATCTTCGAACTTGAATCATGGAAGGCATGTACCTTTCAGGGAAAAAAAAGTTTAGGCTGATCGGTTTAGCCGTTTGAAAAAAAAAGTGGAGACGGACAGACGGACGGAAAGACGGACATTTTTTTTATTGCTGATTCGTCATATTTAGACGATAATAGATGCATCCTCCCAACTCCCACCTCGACCTACCCCATATTACAATAAAATTGTTTGTAGTAAACGTATAGGACCTTTGTACTTCGTACGGACAAACACTTTATCCAACCATGCCGAAACTACCGAACACTGAGTCATCAAGTTTGTTTAATTCTTTTTTAAATTGGTGGGATGGAAGGGTTGTATCAACGTGGTTTGCAGCAAGATTAAATAGCCGGCAAGAGAAATTGAATGGTGAGAATTGTGAATATTCGTGGACACTATCAGTTAATTTAATGAGAGAAGATCTTCGCAGAGTTCGTGTACCATCATTCAGTACAATCTTGTTTCGGATGAACTGACAGTTTAACTTCCCAGTGTGGACATCATGAATGAAGAGGACTGTTGCGTTAGTCCGATGTCTCAGTAGCGATTTCAGATTAAGTTCATCACATCTATCAGCATATGGGCGAATCCGATATGAGTCAGTCTCTCCTTCGATACGACGATCACGGTTGGCATATAAAACGAACTCTCTCTGGACACTTTCTAACGATTGAATATGCACTGCATGATGTTGTGACCAGATAGTGCTGGCAAATTCGAGATATGACCGAACTATTGCTGAGTAAAGCATCTTAGCTATAGAAGAGAAACGATAATTAATCACACACTCTTTCTTCATCACGAACGTTGTGGTCGTCCGAACATTACTGCTTTTCTAGATGGAATTTTATTGTTCAATTCCACACTGTGTTGTTGTAAAATGTCATAATTCACTGCGTTTGCTTTACTTTCGTAAATTCACCAGACTCTCAAAACTACCAGCAGCGGCATTGAGATGTCCAGCAGGGCCTTTGCACCTGCGCCCCCCTAGCTACGGGACTGCTCTTCTATACCTTTTACGTAGCTTGGAGAAAATATATCGGCACATCTGTTTGAAGTACCATTTAGTTGAACTATCATCTAGATTAACTATCGTAACTATTTCGCGATAGTTGAACTATTTATCAAAAGTCAATCTACAAAACAGTTTTCATCAAAAAGTGTATACAATTTTCCTAACAGAGAATTTTTCTCACGTTATGTGACAAAATAGAAACAGAGACACTGTTTCGGCCTCAGCAATTAACGGCGGCCCGAGGGTCTGTACAGAACCGACCCTCATCAGTTGTTCCGTTAATGCCTTAACAAGACAGTCACAAGAATCCACTTTTGAATTAACGGTCGGGATTCTTGTTAGAAAAATTGATCATTAAAAAATGGAAAGGTCTAAATTTATTCGGAAAAACATATGCAAAGACCCGTACGTAAAGCCTTCACGTGCGAAAAGCCTCGATGTACCAAACTCTTACTATTATCATAAATATAATGCGCATCTTTTAGAACTATCAGAATTTAAACGACTCTCAGAAATTACCCAAAGTAATGTCGAAAGCCCTCCCGAAGTACATTTTCTGAACTCTGACACCAATCACACGTTGTTTAATGTTCTTATCCCTCTGAGTTCTAGAAGTGGCTGAATCTCAGGATTGGGACATTTTTCGATAAAACCCTGAAACACGTGTTCGATAACATTTAATTCTCTACAACTTTGTCTCTGGAAGCAACTTTCCATCTGTCATGGTTTTTGAGATATGACTCATCCCTCCAAACTCTAGAAGTGGCTAGATCTCAGGATCGGGACGTTTCTGGAGAAAACCCTGAAACACGTGTTCGCTAAAATTTGATTCTCTATAACTTCGCCTTTTGAACCAACTTTCTAACTCTTATAGATCTGGAGATCTGGGTCATTCTGCCCAATTATGGAAGTGGTCATATACCAGGATTGGGCCATATTTCCTCAAAACACTGAAACACGTGTTCGCTTAAATGTAATTCTCAACAACTTTGCCTTTGGAACCAACTTTCCAACTCTCACAGTTCTGAAGATTTGGGTCATCTTGCCCAATTATGGAAGTGGCCATATACCAGGATTGGGCCATATTTCCTCAAAACACTGAAACACGTGTTCGCTTAAATGTAATTCTCAACAACTTTGCCTTTGGAACCAGCTTTCTAACTCTCACAGTTCTGGAGATCTGGGTCATCTTGCCCAATTATGGAAGTGGCCATATACCAGGATTGGGCCATATTTCCCCAAAACCCTGAAACACGTGTTCGCTTAAATTTTATTCTCTATAACTTCCCCTTTGGAACCAGCTTTCTAACTCTCATAGTTCTAGAGATTTGGGTCATCCTGCCTAATTATGGAAGTGGTCATATACCAGGATTGGGCCATATTTCCTCAAAACCCTCAAACACGTGTTCGCTTAAATTCAATTCTCTACAACTTTGCCTTTGACAGTAAATCTCCATATTGCATAGTTAAGGAAATATAGACGAACGAAAAACTGCTTTCGTACATGGCCAAGAATCTCAATTTCGTCCATTCCATTGGTCTCATTGGCCAGACCCCTGTACCGATTCCCACAAAAAATTTTTCCCAGTTTTGTGACATCAAATGCTTTCATTTGACACCAAAATGAGGAATTCCCGTGCTATACTTGCTGAGATATTTGCAAAAAAGCTTCACCGACCTTCGAAAAACCATGTTTTTGGTCACTTTATCTGTAAGAATCCAAAGATCCAAAGAAATTACCAAAGGTAATGTCAAAGGCCCTACCGAAGTACGTCTCAGACCATTCAAATCTAGAAAAGCTTATATCCAAGGACTAAGTCATTTTTCCCTAATACCCTGAAGCACGTGTTCTCTAAAATTTTATTCTCTACAACTTTGCCCTTGGCAGCAACTTTCTACTTCTCATAGTTCTGGAGATATTGGTCATCCTGCCTAAATATGGAAGTGGCCATACACCACGATTGAACCATATTTCCCCAAAACCCTGAAACACGTGTTCGCTTAAATTTATTTCTCTACAACATTGCCTTTGAAACCAACTTTCTAACTCTCATAGTTCTCGAGATCTGGGTCATCCTGCAAAATTGTGGTCATATACCAGCAACGGGCCATATTTTCCGAAAGTCCTGAAACACGTGTTACCTTAAATTTAATTCTCTAAAACTTCACCTTTGGAACCAACTTCCCATCTCTCATAGTTCTGGAGATTTGGGTCATACTGCCCAATTATGGAAGTGGCTAGTGACAACAGCTAGAGTGTTGGTTTTTTTGGGAAAGTTATAGAGTTTGGTCAGTAGAATTTTTTGGGATCTTAAGAAAATGTCTGCCAGATGTCAAAGCGGCGCCATCTTGGATTTTGTAAATACTCAAAAATGCTATCTTCTGAATTAGAATACCTAGATAGTTGGTTTCTTCGGGAAAGGTGTAGAGATTGGTGAGTAGAATTTTTTTGTGACCCTAAGAAAATGGCTGCCAACTTTCAAAGTGACGTCATCTTGGATTTTTTGCTATCTTTTGAATTAGAATAGCTAGACAGTTGATGCGAAACAATTTTTTCAGAGAAATTTTTTTTTATGAAATTTTTTTTTGAGAAAATTTTTTTTTTAAGAAAATTTTTTTTGAGAAATGTTTTTTTCCGTGAAAACTTTTTTTCGAGAATTTTTTTTTTAGAAATTTTTTCTAAAAAATTTTTTTCGGTGAAAATTTTTCTTTCTGAGAAAAGTTTTCCTGAGAAAAATTTTTTTCGGAGACAAATTTGTTTTTGGAGGAAGAATTTTTTTATGACGCAGTCCTTAATATCCACTTCCAAAATTAATGACAGTACTTCCAAAATAATGATATCGCTTGATGTGTCGCTATCGCTGATCATACGCAAAAATTTGCTTGAATGGAATCTTGTGTTCAAAGTTTTATTTTCTGAAAAAATTGCAGCGCTTTTCTTTAAATCAAAATTACGTAATGTTCAAGAAATTGCTTCCCGTAGCCAACGACGAAATAATTTTTCTGTGATTTCAGTTTTTGCGCTGCAAAAATGTGACTTTTATTTCTTATTGCGTAGATTGTTTAGGGTAAATTTTTGCGTGTAAAAACTGAAAGTGTTCAAAAATTATTCCGCTGGTGGGTCCGGTGACGCAATTTTGTTAACACAACGTAATTTATTTTTAAACAAAGCTCTGTAATTTTTTCAGAAAATAAAACTTTGAACACAAGGTTCTATTCAAACAAACTTTTGCGTATGATCAGCGACAGCGTCACCTCATGCGATATGATTACTTTTGGAAGCGGACTTACGGACTGCGTCACATTTTACCTTTTAAGAGGTTTTTGTATGCGATATCACCAATTTTGGAAGTGGACATTAAGGACTGCGTCACACTTTACCTTTTAAGAGGTTTTTTTTATGCTATATTATATACACGAATA
This sequence comes from Pseudolycoriella hygida, assembly GCA_029228625.1. Classification (NCBI taxonomy): domain Eukaryota; kingdom Metazoa; phylum Arthropoda; class Insecta; order Diptera; family Sciaridae; genus Pseudolycoriella; species Pseudolycoriella hygida. The sequence goes on along the minus strand of CM055404.1, from coordinate 98,050,863 downwards.
ATGGTCGATTTTCCCACCCAAGCAAATTAATCCAACCTTGAAAATAAGGAACGTGTTCATTTAATTGTTACAATTCGATCGACCGATTTAATTTTTACAAAATTCAGTTTTGAATAGCTCTAGTTCGTTGTCGCATTTCCATATTTCCCGTGAGAACAATTTCTTAATTGAAGTGCATTTTTTTATTTAATTAACGTCTTTTCAATGTTATCGATTGAGTACCTCGCTGCTTGTATACCTTAAGTTCCTTCACGCGTGTGGAAAAAGTGCGGTAATTCTGGTATCCTAGATACCGGGAAATTAGAAGAGAGAAGAAGTACGAAAATCGGGAAATGACTGAAAAACCTGCAATGAACATAAATCGGGAAATGACTGATAAATAGGAAAAAAACGAAACACGGGAAATGAACAAAAATCCTGAAATGACTGAAAAACGGGAAATGACTAAAAATCGGGAACAGACTCAAAAACGGGAAATGACTGAAAAACGGAAAATGACTCAAAATTGGGAAATGAGTAAAAATCAGGAAATAACCGATGAAATGATAAAGAATCGAAATGAAATGATTTAAATTGAATGAAATCAACTTAGCCGTTGCCTATTTATCGGCCTATAAATTAATAGAGTCAAAATGTATGAATAAAGAGCATTAAGAACGTGTACAACATCCCCAAGCGAATCGTTTTTTTTTGTAGAAAAGTGTTCTACAACAAGCGCTTGCGAGCTGGGGTGCATAACCCACTGGTTGTTGAATACTTAGTAGAACGTGAAGAAGTTGGAAAATATGTTAAATTATTAGCGCTTGCGGGCTGGGGTGAACATGAAAGTAGAGATAGAACGTAGAAGTTGTAACAAATAGGCGCATGTTACAGAAGCCCGAGCGATTTTGATGCTCCCAGAAATGCTGAAGAAAAAAACCATTTTACTGGGTCCATTTTCAAAATTTTCGCCTGTGGCGCTAAAAACATTCGGTTTCTGTATTAACGATCTTACATGCAAGAGCCCCTTGTTAAAAAATTTCGTCTTCGGCGTTTTTAACCTACACTTCATCAAACATCACAAAGGGATCGACCCAACGTAAAGCCCAGCTGAATTTTGACAAATAAATGTTTCAATTCAACTTTATTCCTCTCTGTTGGAGATTATTCTATAAGTTTAAGCAACTTGGCTCGCGCTTTGTTGCGAAGGACAATTGAAAAAAATTGCACTTATGAAGAAAGTATCAAAAAAAATTCGCTCGCATGTTCATAAAATATTATCATTGATATTCACAAATAAATATGAAATATTCTGAGAAATCGTTCTATAAAATTAGAAGAAACACTTATAAAAAATCGTTCGCTGCGCTCGCGTAACTTTAGTCATATGCGGAGAGCGAAGCGGTTATCTATCGGCTGTCCTTTGCGCTGAATACCTTAATTCTCATCTAACCGAGAAAAGTATACGTGCAGGTAACGCTATCTTCGAAATCGGGAAATTTAGCCTAATTTTAGCGGATACCGGGAAAAAAACATTTTTCCATACGCGCTCCTTCATCTCAAAATAAAAACAGCGTGTCCACTGTCCACATGATACGATAATGGTTCGAACACATTCGCAAATTGCAAACCAACTAAATAGCTACTTTACCGAAAAGATTGAAGAAGAAATGTCAATGAATATTCATTTTTATTCTCTACTATTTTCTAGACGAGTACATGCGAGTATATCACGTAATATACACATAAATATAAATATATAAAAAATAAAATTTTAAAAAACAAAATAAACAATAGTTACACTGCATTGCTATGTCGAAAGCAACATTTTAGCCTTTGAAAATAGTTTTTCATAGAGAAAGGGACTATTTTTTGACGAAAAATAATCATTTTTCATCACATTTTCGTAATTGATTTACAGCTAAATGTGACGTTGGTTTCGAGACCAGGGTATCAAGTACTTTGTCAGCTGCCAAACGAGAACTATATGACTATTGACACACAACTAAAGAAAGAATAGAGGAAATCAAAACTTTTCTTGTGTCTCTTATTTTTTGGGATTTTTTATTTCTTTTGAAGGAACATGAGAATCCCTTGACATTAACTCTTACTCACTGATAGAGTTGAGCAGGCCGCCGGAAAGTCGCCTAAAAACCCGAATCTGAATCAATCTGAATCAAACCCGACCCAACCCGAAAAATAATTTCACTCAATTATTTTCTCAAAATTGATTGAGTTTCGGGTTTGAATTTTTATTTTTGATCGGGTTCCGTTCGTGTCCGATTTGGAAAAAAAGGTCGACCCGCACACCTCTACTTACCAAGCGTTGTCTTTCTACTCTAAGTTTTTCTAACAAACCAAATCAGCAGTCGCTCAGCAAAAAAATTTACGGACTGATTAACGCAACTTCATTCTACGTTTACTGATAAACTCAATGTGAAGCGAGTGCATTGAAAATTGCTGTAATAATCAAAAACGAGACGGCAATCTACTCGTACGAAAAACCATGTTAATTCACCCACTGCCTCTTCTTGTACCCATGCAGAATCTCATGTTTTGCTTGGAAGTGGCTCTGGATAAATCTCCGTATGAAACGACCGCATTGATACATTTGAATGCAACAGTCAACTTGGTGGAAAATATTTACGGGCAGTTAAGAAAAGATAGGCCCTTCGCGTGGATGAGGTACAACATGGACAATGACTTGACGCTTGAAAACCATATGTTAAAAGAAAATTTGGTACGCAGCATGTTCTTCATATATTTGCTGGATGGCTTAGTCGATTGGATCAAGGTCTACGAATTTATAATGAAAACTCAACTAAATTTTCGAGACAATCAAATTTACGTTGTTGACAAACATGCGGACGCCGCTTATATCAAAAAAATCCTCAACTACACGTACGCGAAGGGCTTTTTTAATTCGGTTTTTTTATTTCTGAACACAAGTGGTAAAGGTCATGGGATGGAAGCGTACATATGTCTTGGATTTAAAAATTGCTTTGTAAAAATGCCATTGACCGGAGACCAGTGTGGAAGAGACTTCTACGACAAAGTGTTTTTCGATAAAACGAAAAACTTCAACAATCAGACTGTTCTAATTTTCGGACAAACTGATCCTCCTAAAGTAATTAAGACGGTTGCAACTGTCAGCGGTAAAACCAATCACAACATTGGCGGGGAAGATGTGTTCATAACTGAAACATTGTTCAGGCAATTAAACGCTTCGGCAGTACACATAATTATTGTGAATATTTCGCTTTTCAATAGCTCAAGTGATCTTCTTGATGTTTATAGTAAGTCTTAAATACGGTCGTGTGCTTATAAATTTACTTGTTATCAAGTTTCAGCTGTTTTCAAGGTTTTTCATACAAAAAATACACTTAAAACAGAGATAATGTCGGTAATGTTGAAAACAGTATAACAAGTAAATTTAAAAGCACATGTTTGTAGTTGATTTGAGAAAAAAATGTAATTCAAATTTGCAGAACCGGAAAATAACACAGAGCAAAGAACCTTTAAAGTTTCTCAAATGACGCGATTTAAATGGAGCGTTCCCAAATCATTCGAAGCTTTGCGGTAAGTAAATATTTAAATCAGAAAAGCGGTTCGGGTTTTCGAAAATCAAAAAAGTTGTTTGAGTTTATCGAAATAAAAACTAAGATTCAGGTTCTGGTTCGCAACAAAATTAAAAATTCACCTCGAAATTCACTGATAGTTTATATTTGGACTCGATGTATACAATTTTATTCTTTTTGTATTATGAAATATGAGAAATGAAAAATTGAGAACTTGACCTAGGGCTCTAAAAAAATTAAAGGGCCGAATCCACATAGTATATTACAGACAAAATGTTTTCGTAGTTGGTGGAGGTATCATAACAGTTTGCAACGATGAATAAACCGTCTTTATTCTTCTTAACCCCATTAGGGGGTTCATAAAAACGCACAAAAGTGTACGACCGGAGTGTGGGAAAAAACAGATTTTTTGAGCGTACGTACTTGAATGGCCACTAACTATTGGAAGACATCAGGCATATATCATCAGATATCAGGCATATGTAAATAAACATAGCTAAATAAATATTGCCTTCAGCCTTAAGTATATGAAATTACTTCCACATTAAATTGGTTTGGAAATTGCCAAAAAAAGGTGTACAAACCTTTCCAAATCTACACAGAAACCTCTAACTGTGAAATAGAAATGGTGATGTTGCAGTAGCCAAGTCGGGGTAGGCAGGCTGGCGCCAAAAAATTATATTAGTGAAGTTTGAACCTAGCATCCAGTACATTACGGCGCAAAACTTTTTCATTTGGCAGCAGGCTGCCCTCTATGTGACCTTGAACAATGAGAAAGAAGGCAGCATGGTGCCAAAAGTTGAAGAATATCACTATGACGGGCATTGACGAATGCTTAAAAGCGCACTAATTTTCATCTTGGCATCGGACTTCTACATTTAAACGAGCAAAGCTCAAGAAGATAAAAATTGATGCGTTGTAAATCATTCGTCAATGCCGTCATAGAGATATGCTTAACTTTTTGGCACCAGGCTACCTACTCTGTGCCGTCGAACCATGATAAAGTACGCAGCCTGGTGTCAAATTGAAAATTATTTTTCCAAGGAGTACTTGCTATTGGCTTTAACATTGCCTTACATCATTTTTTGATCCCAGGCTTCCTAGCCGAAAATGCAGTCTTCCACTTGTTGCAACTTTTTGAAGGCTGCGTACTTAGGATTCACGATCCAGTAATTTCATACACTAGAGTAGGGATCATTCTAGTGCATGAAAGAACTTTAATTGCTGAATTTATTGGAGATTCTCAGTAAAACTGTAACAAAGTGCGCCGTGAATATGTGGAACTTCACAAATTTTCAAAAAGAAAATTGCACTGCGGCCGATTTTCCTAGAGACCTAGAGCACTAAGGAGAGGCAGGTCTCGACCCATCTCTACAACACTGCACAAAAAACCTCATCTTTAGAGGAAAATTGTTGTTGTTGTTGTTTTTCTTTATTTTTGGTATAAACAAGGTGTTAGGCCTCGCCTTAGGCCTGTTGTCTGTCCGTATCACACATATCTCGGTTCCTAGACCTCCCATAGAGCTCAAACGTGTGCCATTCGAAAGCACTAAGACTTTACATTTGCACGAATGCCAGAAAGGGAGGGGTCGGATAGAGGACCAAAGAGATCCGTATAACACATATCTAGGCTTCTAAACCACCTAGAGAGGTCAAACTTGCGTCTTTGGATAGGTCTTTAGGGGTCGGATAGGGGGGGTGGGCTCATAGACCACATAGTGAGCTTAAACTTGTGTCAGTGCAGTGGTTGTAAAACGAGGAGTGGGAGTGAAGTGTGAATTGTAATCGGAGGACAAAAGGGAGGATAGTAGGGAGGGGTCGTAGGGAGGGAGTTCAGGGGCTTGGAAGAGTGGTGGAGGGTATGCATTGAGCAAATGTTGAAAGCCCCAGAAAGTTGTGGAATGTTCTGGAAAGTCCTGTAGGGTTCTGGAAATTTGTGAAAAGTTCTGGAAATTCCTCAAAAATTGTGAAAAGATCTCTAGATTCAACTGAGGACCGTACGTTCAACCGTACGCTTCGTTGCATATAAAGTTTCAAGAATTTTCGAGGCATTTAACTTCGATCACTTTTAGCAGTATAAGCAAACGTGTGATGCAATTTTCTTCAGTTGCTTTTATTATATTTTACTATGTGGGTTACGCTGAAATACCTATATATGAGTTTTCTTTCAACGTTTTTTTTTAAATGCATTTGTTTAAAATCTATGCGGGCTTACCGGTGTTCATTTGAACATCATATCGTTCACATGTTCAGGAAATGAATTGAGTCACAGTGACATCAAATTGTTTGCCGACGATACTTTGATGTACGTAGTGACTGACAACATTGAAGATGCAGTAATGCAAGCGAACAGTGACCTTCACATTCTGTTCAACAAAATCTGCCAGAATAAACTTAAGTTGAATGTCGACAAAACAAAGGTGATGGTGATAACGAACAAAACGATTCAAAAGGACGAAATACACATTTTAGTGAATGGTGTTGAACTGTCAGTGGTCGAAAAATTGAAATATTTGGGTGTGATAATTGATGAGCGTCTAGTTTTCGATGAACATGTGAATTACGTTTGCAAAAAGATAGGAATGAAAGTTTCAGTGTTTGCGAGGCTTAGAAACGAGTTGAACTCTCACCAGAAGTTGAACCTTTATAAGTCTCTCATCCTGCCGCATTTCACGTATTGTAGCAGTGTTTTGTTTCTGTGTAATCGAGGTGACATTAATAGAATGCAAAAAATGCAAAATAAATGTATGAGAAATATTTTAAGGGCGAAGCGTAAGACAGAATCGAGTGAAATGTTAAAGAAACTGGGACTGATGAGTGTAGATGAGTTGATCACTTACAATACGGTATTGTTCATTCATAAGATTGTGATAGGCAATAATTAGTTATTTGACTAGTAAAATTAAATATAATTATGAATATCAGACTAGAAGTTTAAGAAATGCTTGCGATATTTAATTAACAACGGCTATGAAGTCGACTAGTCAGAACTCATTGTTCTATAAGGGAGTAAAATTGTATAACTCATTGCCAAAGGTCATCACTGGAGAAGTTTCGTTAAGTAAATTTGAAAAGTTGTTGAAGATTTATGTGGTGAACCAGGTGCTGAGTTCTTAGTATTAATTAACTGTGATGTATTAGTTGTTAAATGGAAAGTTATTCTAAATAAATAAATCATTCATTCATGTCCGGTTCTCAATCTGTTCAAATTACGCCATAGTTAGCGTGGAAGAATAAATTCTTTAGACTTAGACGTATGTGCTTCGAAGATGTGTTGATGTCTGTTTTGACATGTATGGCAGCATTTAAATGTTACAATAAAATCTCAAATGTTCCAAAATAAAACGATTTTGTTACAATTTTGATTGTTTTTGTTCCAAAAACAATTACGTTCCTTACAATTTTGAACAGCGAATTTTCCAATATTTAATTTAAATGTTCCATTATAAATTCGAACGTTACAAAACTTTACTCTTAATATTCCACAATAAAATGACTTTGTTCCAATGTGGAACATCGAATGTTCCAATATAAATTGAAATATTCCAGACCCATTCCGCAATCGTTCCATAATATTATGTTTTCGTCACAAAGAAAAATGTACTATTTTCCATTGTAAAATGTTAACGTTTCAATATAAATTGAAACGTTGCAAATCTCCCAACGTGATTTGTTCCCTTACTTTCCTTTAAAAAAATTTTATATTTCAATAAAGTGTTGGAATCAAAGATTGCTAATTAATCAAATATACGAGGCCAAAGGTGTTCTATCTAATGATAGCATTTTGAGGCAACTGAATAGTTATCAACAACAACCTATATCATTTGTCCATCATTTATATATCATATATCATTTTTTTATCTCCAAAACTAGATTTTTTATGTTTGATTTTTGTGTGTGTGTTAGTGATCTGACACTTACTTTCGAGGAAGATTCGGATACTCTAAACGGTCACTTAGCCTCGAAAGTGGTTGAAAGTGGTGACCGAATCAATGGTCAGTGTAAAATTATATTCCTCCTCTTCTTGAGTCTCTAAGACTTAGCATCAAAAATGATGGATTCGGATAAAGAGTCCGCAAAAATAACCAACAAACCAAAAATAGCGACCTCAATCCGAACGGTCGAGATGTGCAACGCTTACCCCGACGTAAAGAAAAGAATTATCTTCGACTACGCCACAATCCGAACGGTAGTGATATACAACGCTTAGCCCGACGTAAAGAAAAAAATTACCCTCGGCTACGCCACAATGCGAACGGTCGTGATGTGCAACGCTTAGCCCGACGTAAAGAAAAAAGAATTACCCTCGGCTACGACACAATCCGAACGGTCGTGATGTGCAACGCTTAGCCCGACGTAAAGAAAAAAAAATTACGCTCGGCTTACGCTACAATCCGAACGGTCGTGATGTGCAACGCTTAACCAGACGTAAAGAAAAAAAATTATCCTCGGCTACGCCACAATCCGAACGGTCGTGATGTGCAATGCTTAGCCCGACGTAAAGAAAAAAAATTACCCTCGGCTATGCCACAATGCGAACGGTAGTGATGTGCAAAGCTTAGCCCGACGTGATCCAAATAGAGAAAAATGTTCTCCTCAATTTTGTCTACAACATAGCAAAAAAACTATTTTTTGGGCTAGGGCCGATCTTATTACTGACTTAGGGCCTTTAATAGAGGCCTCGGATACATACTTCCATAGACAAAAATGTTTCCCTCAATTTGCTCTGCAACATAGCAAAAAATTTTTTTATGTTAGGGCCGACCTTAGGACCGACATGAGGCCCACTTGAGCCCTAAGCACAGGCAAAAATTCTTCTATAAATTGTCGGCCGTGCCGAGATCTTTCAAACAAAATAAAGTTTTTGAAAATCGGAAGATATTTGATGATATATAATTTTATTGTCTACTATTTTCTAGCTGACATGGAAAAAGAGTAGCTATGACTGCTGCCATAGCTCTCGTTAAAAAACCATGAAATCGTTATAATATTTGATTAACATTAATAACTTTAACATAGAGAAAGGATCAAAAACAAATATTACAAAAAACAAAATCAAAATCAAGTGAAATAATTAACGAGTATATAAATGAAATGAATTCAGGTCAAAATATTTAAAAAATAAATAAATAAAAATGGTTGAAAGAACATCGTCAAAATATTTTAAAGATAAATAAATAAAAATTGTTGGAAGAACATCGTCAAAAGTTGAATATAAAATTTGCCAAATCAGCATAGTCAAAAATATGAAATATAGATTGCTAAAATAGCTCGTCAAAAATGCTCCATCGCGTCTAAGAAGATGCCAAACATCCAAGTCAGAGAACATCATGTCAACTGCATTAAAAAAAAACGTTACCTTTTTAGGAGCTTCAAAAATTTAAGAATAATCAATCACCGGATGAGTGCTTTCGTTTTTATGACGCAGTAGTGAAAAGAAAGCACTAAATAAACACATTATCCAACCATGCCAAATTTATCAAAGACCGAGTCATGGAGCTTATGGACCTTATTTCTGAACTCGCGAGACGGAAGAGTTGGATCTACGTGGTTTGCAGCAAGGTTGAATAGCCGGCATGCGAAGTTGAAAGGCGAGAATTGTGAGTACTGATTAACGGAACCCGTGATTCTAATTAATGAGGATTTTCGCAAAACTCGCGAGCCATCATCCAACTTAATCTTGTCGCGAATGAAACGAGAGTTCACTCTTCCAGTCAAGACATCGTGGATGAAGAAAACTGCTGCATTGGTTCTACGTCTCAGCAAAGATTTCAGATTGAGTTCATCACACCTATCAATGTAAGGGCGAAGACGGTAGCTATCATCGTCTTCACTGACAAATCGATCGCGATTAGCGTACAACACGAACTGTGTTTGAATACTTTCTAACGACTGGATGTGAACTGCTTGATGAGGTGCCCAAATCGTACTGGCAAATTCCAGATGAGAGCGAACTATGGCGGAGTAAAGCATAGTGGCTGTGTCAACATTAAAACGTCCATAACATTGACGCTTAACAAATGAAAGCATAAACTTAGCTTTATTTATCGACAGTTCCCAGTGTTCATTAAAGGAATAACTATTGTCATACGTAACACCAATGTCCTTCACATTATGAACACGTTTGATCGTCTTGCCGTTCATGTGGTACTCCGCTAATATAGGCGAGCGCTTTCGAGATAGGGTGATTATTTTACATTTGTCAGTATTTACCTCAAAGTCATTATCAGAGCACCATTTAATAAAATTGTTTATTGAATCTTGCATGTAATGTGTGTCTTCGATTGTGGTGATGCTGTTATGAACGATTTTCTTATCATCAGCCAGGTTGATGTTTCTTGTTGGACCAGAAGGGCAATCAGAGTCGTCGAAGAACACCAGAAACATCAATGGACCTAATATTGATCCTTGACCGATTCCAGATAGAACATCTATCAAATCTGATTTGGTGGAGTTTATCTTAACCCTTTGCTTCCTTCCTTTGAAAAACGAACGGAACCATAACACGACTGAGTTGCAGATTCGGTACTTGTCGGAAGATAGCTTCATCGTCAGTTTAGGAGATCGTATAACGTCGAAGGCTTTATGAATATCGGCGAGAAATAAGTCAGTTTGCTCGTTGTTGTCAAATGATTCATGTACCATGATCGATAATTCTATCAAATTGGATTCAACTCTTCTGCCAGGAAAG
>CM055404.1:98024783-98040115 GCA_029228625.1 Pseudolycoriella hygida | reverse complement strand
TACTCGAGTTATGTACAAAAAACACGTAAGGCCCTAACAAACACTCTTTTTTAGTGCCCTAGCTAAGTCCAAAGACTCAAATCGAAAAATGTTTCTGCCACAAATTGTCGGTCACGCCCAGATCTTTCAAACAAAAAAAAATTTTGAAAATCGGCAAAGATTTACTCGAGTTGTGTACAAAAAACACAAAGAGCCCTAGCAGAGACTCGTTTTTAGTGCCCTTGCTGAGTCCAAGGACTCAAACTAAAAAAAGTTTCTTCCATAAATTGTCGGCCATGCCCAGATCTTTGAAACAAAAAAAATTATGAAAATCAGAAAAGATTTACTCGAGTTATGTGCAAATGACCAAAAACCACTTAAACGGCCCTAGCTCGGCCGCCCTCGGGCCGACAGTGCCCAGATTCAATACCATAAAATATTTTTCGACTACCTTTCATGACAAAAAAAGTTTTTGAAAATCGGTCAAGATTTACTCAAGTTATCGTGTTGACGGACAGACAGACCGACAGACAGAGGAACATCGTTTTTTTCGCTGATTTGTCATCTGGAGGCAACAAAAAAAGTTTCCCCCTTACTCCCGGGCTCGAATTCGCAATGTAACAAACGTGGTAGTAAACGCATCAGACCTACGTACTTCGTACGGGTCTAAAAATATCCTCGGCTGCGCAACTATCCTTACGGTCGTGATGAGCACTGAACGTTAACACTGAAGTGGAAGTTTATCGACTAATAACTCGAAAAATTCAATCCTATGACAGTGTGTGAAAGTTTTACTGGTTGTAGTAGATTCACCAGCGCTCCGATGCAACGAAACTCTGCTACTATTACTGTTGTTACTGGAATGTTTGCTTTTAAAAGTGGAACATTTAACTTCACAACTTGACATAAAAATATTTTATTGTGTAACAAACCCATTGGAAGATTTGTAACGTTTCAATTTATATTGGAACGTTAACATTTTACAATGGAAAATAGTACATTTTTCCTTGTGACGAAAATATTATATTATGGAACGATTGCTGAATACGTTTGGAACATTTCAATTTATATTGGAACATTCGGTGTTCCTCATTGGAACAAAGTATTTTTGTTGTGGAATATTTAGAGTAAAGTTTTGTAACGTTTTCAATGGAACATTTGAATTAAATATTGGAAAATTCAATGTTCCAGATTGTAACAAAAGTAATTGTTTTTGGAAAAAAGATTAATATTTTGTGTAACGAAATCTTTATTTATTGCGACAAAAAAATATATCCCTTAATGTATTAATTAACGCCTTAGGGAAGCACTACGGTGAATAAAAATATTAATATTATAGAATTAATTATTATTGTTCATGATAACAAGATGACCTTATTCTTATGGCCCATTCTATGCAAATCGCGATGCCTGTAATGTAAGGAACGGAAATACTTCCTTAACCGTAGGAAATAACGAAATCATACGTTCGGCAGAATATTAGACATTACAGTTATGAACAATTTTTTCATAGAACACTAAAATTGGACATTTGGGTGACTAAGGAGAAATTTTCGTTCCTTACATTACATACATTTGGAATGGCCCTTATCATCAAAAGACACCAAATAGTCTATTAGCTAATATGCAATATAGAACTGATAGAAATTGCAATCATTACCTGAAAAACAATTAATATTTATTGGTAGAGAATATTCACTTTATTATACTGCGGCTATTCGCACAATGTCCATAATAAAGACTTTTTTCAAGGAAAACATTGTTTTAGCGAAAACCACAAAATTCATTGCCTTTGCATACACATTAGGTGTGGTCAAAATTATATGGGAAAACAAAATTTTTCAAAAATTGGTCTCCCCAGCCGGAAAACGTTGTGTTGAATAGTGCGTATGGTTGCTACCAAATCCGACTGTGCTTAGGCGGTGCTCAATGACAAAGACCGTTAAAAAAGCGAAAATCGTGAAAAAGCTCGCTTACCGAAATCTGAATGAAATATGTGAAATATCAATAGTTATATTATAGCAAGTTGGTTCAAATCGGCCCAAAATCATCTAAAGAAAAGTTTGACTTAGGTCTCCGGAAGTTACAGCACTGTTTCGACTCCAAGAGGATCCACCAAAGAGCTTTCATTTTGTACAGGTTCATATACCAATGCTGAAAAAGTTATGGCACATATTGAAAAATGTTTCTCTATGAAAGTTTAATCGTAGACACTACTTTAAAATAACACACAAATAGTTTACCTCGGCAGCATATATTTCGGAAGTTGGAACTAAGATTGATTTTTCGAGTACATGAATGAAATTTCATGAAGTTTCATGAGCTGCCCTTAGCGCTCTTTGGCGTGTTTCGTCATGTTTTGACTATTTCAGGACAGATTAGTATCGTAAAAATATGAAATGGGCAAATTGTGCAGCAGTCTACAGGAAAATATTTGTTTGGTGATGCCCAGCATGTAAGGATGACGTTGTACTCGAACTCATATGAAGACTATTGAAAATTTAGTAATTGATTTCTTGGCTTTTCTCAATTATTACTCGATCGAAACATAAATATACAAAGAAGATGTTGAAATTGAAAATGCCTGTAATAGTCGAGTAGAACGTCATTTTTACGTGTTAGGCATCACCAACCTAATGTTTCACTGTAAACTACTGATACTAACCTATACTAAAACGCCAAGTAATGCTTAGGTGAACTCATGAAAGTTCATGAAATTTCACTCATGTACTCGAAAAAATCAATCTTGGTTCAAACTTTTCGAAATTTATTTATTTTGAAGAACTATCCATGCTTAAACTTTCATAGAAGAGCATTTTTCAATAAGTGCCATGACTTTTTCGGTATTGATCCATGAACCTGGACAGTATGAAAGCTCTTTGGCGGACCCTGTTGGAGTCGAAACAGTACTGTAACTTCCGGAGACCTATGTTGGATATTATAGTTTATGTAACCCTGCATCATAATCTATTGTTACATGTCATTCGGATGATATGCTCTTTGCATACCAATTTTAGTCTTGTTCGTACGTTTATGTAATAAACATCGTTTGTTCGATCACTGGCGTTTCAATAACTGCAAGGTCCATAGCTGAGTCTCACTTATTTTAACACGTTATCAGCACGAAGCTCTTTTACTGGAATAACATAATAAGTGCGAAAAGAATTACTTCAGTTTTGGAATGTGTTAAAATTAAAGCAGTACGAATTTTGTTTGTTCAATGATTGAACTTCAGTCAATGTTTGAGGACATTTTTGTTGAACGGTTGTTTGGCGAACAAAAGATTCAGTTGGAAGAAATTTTTTAAAGCATCGTTTGACTATTTGGCTACGTTAAAATAGGGAGAAAAGAAATTTCTGGATTTTCGTTTTGTTATTTGGTCGTGAAAATAACTGGAATCGTTTGGTTGTTTGGTCGTGAAAATAACTAGAATCGTTTGGTTGTTTGGTCGTGAAAATAACTGGAATCGTTTGGTTGTTTGGTCGTGAAAATAACTAGATTCGTTTTGTTATTTGGTTACGTGAAAATAACTGGAGCAGTGGAGTCGTCATTAACCTAAAAGAAATTTCTGGACAATAAATTGGTGCAACGTGGAATAGTAGATCAAGGTCTTCGAATTATTTGCGGTGTGGACAACTGGTTGCGAAATATATGAGCTTTCAGGTGAATTTGGTGTGCGCTTGAACTTGGCGGTTAACTCAACACCAAAGTGTTTGGTCATACATGGTTTTATGATGATTTTTATCAAAAGTCGCAGTGAATTGGTTGCGCAACGAATTTTAGTGAACAGTTGAGACAATATTTGGCGGTGGTTGCTGTCGGAATGTGAAAGAAATTCCATCAACACCGAAAACGGAGGACGTTGCAGTGAATTGGTTGGAACGTATTTGGAAATCTCAGTGAATCAGTTGATACATTGTTCGTATGAGGATTGCTATCGAAAGTTGAAAGACATTCCTTCAACAACGAAAATGAAGGACGTTGAAGCGAATTGGTCGCAAAATGTTCGGTTAGAAACAAGTCGTGGAATTATTTGCGAAAAAACTAATGTAAAATTTTGTAAATTTTATGTAATAGTTGACTTTCAAAGTGATTTTTTTGTTTTGATGAGGGTTAATAAACAGGGAGTGTGTTGGATATTATAGTTTATGTAACCCTGCATCATAATCTATTGTTACATGTCATTCGGATGATATGCTCTTTGCATACCAATTTTAGTCTTGTTCGTACGTTTATGTAATAAACATCGTTTGTTCGATCACTGGCGTTTCAATAACTGCAAGGTCCATAGCTGAGTCTCACTTATTTTAACAACCTAAGTCAAAGTTTTCTTTGGATGATTTTGAGTCGGTTTGATTCAACTTGCTCTAATATAACTCTTAATATTTCAAGTATGTCATGCAAATTTCGGTAAACGAGCTTTTTCACGACTCTCGCTTTCTTTAACGGTTTTTGTCATCGAGGACCGCCTAAACTCACTCGGATTAGGTAGCACCCATACACACTATTCGTCAGCGTCCAAACACAATGTTTTCCGGCTGGAATTTTCGAAAAGTCTGTTTTTGAACACCCCTAATACATATAAATACATTTTTGGACCCGTACGAAGTACACAGGTCGTATACGTTCACTACAAATAACTTTATTGTAACATGGGGTAGATCGAGGTGGGAGGTACAAGGCGATACATTTATTATGGTCTAGTGATGAAGAATCAACAATAAAACATATGCAAAGACCCGTACGTAAAGTCTTTACGTGCGGAAAGCCTTCACGTGCGAAAAGCCTCGATGTACCAAACTCGTACTATTATCATAAATATAATGCGCATCAGAATGCATAGTCAAGTTCTTTTAGAACTATCAGAATTTAAACGACTCTCAGAAATTACCCAAAGTAATTGCGAAGGCCCTCCCGAAGTACATTTTCTGAACTCTGACACCAATCACGCGTTGTCTAATGTTCTTATCCCTCTGAGTTCTAGAAGTGGCTGAATCTCAGGATTGAGACATTTTTCGGGAAAACCCTGAAACACGTATTCGATAACATTTAATTCTCTACAACTTTGCCTTTGGAAGCAATCTTATATCGGCCATAGTTCTTGATAAATGAATCATCCCTACCAATTCTAGAAGTGGCTAGATCTCAGGATTTGGACGTTTCTGGGGAAAACCCTGAAACACGTGTTCGCTAAAATTTAACTCTCAACAACTTTGCTATTGGAAGCAACTTTCCATCTGTCATCGTTCTTGAGATATGACTCATCCTTCCAAATTCTAGAAGTGGCTGAATCTCGGGATTGGGACGTTTTTTAGGGAAACCCTGAAACAAGTGTTCGCTAAAATTTAATTCTCTACAACTTTGCCATTGGAAGCAACTTTCCATCTATCGTAGTTCTTGAGATACGACTCATCCCACCCAACTCTAGAAGTGGCTAGACCTCAAGAACGGGACGTTTCTAGGGAAAACCCTGAAACACGTGTTCGCTAAAATTTGATTCTTTACAACTTTGCCTTTGAAAGCAACATTCTATCTATCATAGTTCTTGATATATGAATTCCAATTCTAGAAGTGGCTAAATCTCGGGATTAGAACGTTTCTGGGGAAAACCCTGAAACAAGTGTTCGCTAAAATTTAGTTCCCTACAGCTTTTTCCCAGAAAGTAGCTTTCTAACTGCCTTAATTCTAGAGATATCTGAGAAAAAGTCTCACCTACCCCCAAAAAACCAACTACCCGATCGATTTTGCTCATCTTGGAACTTGAGCCATAGGCCATATGTACCTTTCAGCGAAAAAAAGTTCAGGGTGATCGGTGCAGCCGTATCGAAAAAAAAGTGGAGACGGACAATTTTTTAAATATTGGATGTGTGGGAGCCCTGAATTTGTAGTAAACGTATAGGACCTTCATACTTCGTACGGGTCCAAAAATATGTCCGTTTGTCCGTCCCGTCATTTTTTTCTAATCGGCTGCACCGATCATCCTAAACTTCACTGAAAGGTACATATTTTCCATGGTTCAAGTTCAAAGATGAACAAAATTGGTCAAGTCGTTCCGGAGTTATGGTCGAAAAAGTGACCGAAAAGGAGGTTTGTCGAAAGTCGGCGAAATTTTTTCGCAAACATCTCAGCAAGTATAGCACGAAAATTGCTTATTTTGGTGTCAAATGGGAGCATTTGTTTTCGCAAAACTGGAAAAAAATGTTTTGTGGAAATTGGGTCAGCGGTATGGGCACTGGTACCAATGGAATGGACGAAATTGACTTTCTTGGCCATATACGAAAGCAGATGGTTACGTTTACTACAATCAATTTTAATGTATAGGGTAGATCGAGGTGGGAGTTGGGGAGATACATTTATTATCGTCTATATATGACGAATCACCAACAAAACAAAGTCCGTCTGTCTGTCCGTCCGTCTCCACTTTTTCCCCAAACGGCTCAACCGATCAGCCTAAACTTTTTTTCCCTGAATGGTACATGCCTCCTATGATTAAATTTCGAAGATTAGCAAAATCAGCCAAGTAGTTCCGGATATATGGTCGAAGAAGTGGGGGTAGGCAATGAAATTTTCGAGGATCGCTGAAACTTTTTGGCAAATATCTTAGCAAGTGTAGCACGGAAATTCCTCATTTTGATGTGAAATGAAAGCATTTGACGTCACAAAACTAAGAAAAATTTTTGTGGGAATCTAGGCACTGGGACTAATGGAATGGACGAAGTTGAGTTTCTTGGCCATATATGAAAACAGTTTCTCGTCTATATTTCCTTAACTATGCAATATGGAGATATACTGTCGAAGGCAAAGTTGTAGAGAATAAAATTTAAGGGAACACGTGTCTCAGGGTTTTGGGAAATATGGCTCAATCCTCGGATATGACCACTTCTGGAACTTGAAGGATGAGCCATATCTCTTGAACTATGAGAGGTAGAAAGTTGCTTTCAAAGGCAAACTTGACGAATTGTGTTAGGTTTGCGAAAGCATAAATACAAAAAAAACTATCCAGCAACGAAAGACTTCATTGATTTTGCCGAGATATACGCTTTCCGAATCTGCAAAGGTCGCCATTCAAATACATTACCATTTCACGGTGGACATTGTGTGAGCAATAGTTCTTCTGGTATTCATCCATTTCGAAATATGAATACAGCAGAAGGAATTTGTTTCCATCATTCTTCGAAGTGTCAATCAAGTTACACCTTTGATCGACCGATATACTATTTAAGAACGAAAATGTGGCGACTAATAAGTGATTTTTGTAGCAACACTTTCCGAAAAAAGAATCCACAATGAACACTGTCACATTGCTAAAATTAATTCTATCTTTTTCGTTGAGCAAATTTCGTCATGTTTCCATGATAACATTCGACCTGTCACAATAGTAACGAAAATGAAAAAAAACTCAGTAATTGCTTATTTGCGCATCCCCCACTGTAATCTACTATTCTTTCCACGTGGTATTTGTAAGAGGAAAATTTTTTTTCGATTGTGATTTTGTAAAAGGATAAGTTACTTTCTTTCCATGTAACATTAGTAAAAGGAAAAATTTATTGGTTTGTATGCAAGGGCAATAAATTTTGTGGTTTTCGCTAAATCGTTGTTTTCTTTGAAAATCAGTCGACTGTGTGAATATTCATTTTATTATACTCTCTATTATGGACATGCTACTTGCACATTGTGCGAATAGGCGCAGTATAATAAAATGACTATTCGTACAATGTGTAAAAAGTCTTTTCGATATTTATTTGCAGTATCATTTACGGTTCTTCTGCCTTTGATATGAATTCGCAGCAAATTAGATACCATCGCTACTTGGAAACAGTACGAATTAAGGATAACACATTTCTGTATCCACACGACACGGACAATTTTGTTCTAATCGTTCCAAGTAGATTTCGATCTAAGACCCAGTACGACCAGATACTCAAATCGCCTTTGGTCTTGGTGTGGGCCCCGGTGTCGGCGATTGTGGCAATAATACGTTATGTTTTCAATAAAATTCGGAAGACCGACAAAGATCTCGTCGACATTTCCTTGGAAACTTTTGGATTGTCCCTGGGAATGCCTTTTAATGCAACAATTTCGAGTGCTGCCGAAAATCTTCTACTTTGGTTCTTTTGCCTGGGAACCGTGCTGTCGGGAATGCTACTGTCGTCAGAAATGTTCCAGGGATTCGCCATGCAGCTGGATATTTTGACAATCAACAATTTAGAAGAGCTCGAAATGTCAGGATTGGAAGTTCAGGTTCCCTTGCTCAGTGAATCAGTTCAGTGAGTATCTCCCTCTTGTAATAACATGAGCACCTTTGTAAACTTCAGGAGATTGACACGGTCCCAGGTCATAGCGGCCGTTAATTAAGTATGTTACGCAAAAATCGACGGCCCCATACACAAATTTGGTTGCATGAAATTGCCCAGATACTAAATGTCTCCAATTCGTTTCAGGTATTTTTTTGACAACATTCCACAAAAAATCAAGTTGAATTATGCAATATCGTTCGAGATAAGTGACATGATTGCAAACCGAAACACGTGCTACGCGTACGTGATTCGGGAAAGCAAATTCGACGTTTTGTTTAGGGAAGACAAAGATATTTGGCATGTCATCGAACGATTCGGTGAGTGTTTCCACTTTCTAATTTTACAATTGTTTTGGAGAAACTTTGAGTCGTTAACAGGTTTCGAATATTTGTCCTACAAACTCCGGTTATATTCACTGATCGAGGAACGTATGAATACGTTGCTACAAAGATGTGTAAACCATGGAATCGTTAAGTATTTAAAGGAGAAAAACAAACGTCTACTAATTGGAGTCAAACCTGGAGAAGAATCCAAAGAAAAAGAAGTGATATCGTCAAATGTGGAGCCACTTTCGTTCAGCGACGTGAAAAATTATTTTCTACTGTACGCTTTAGGTCTTGTATTGAGTGGAATCACTTTTATTGCTGAAAAAATCTACTTCGCAAAATGTTGTTGCAAAACCCGGAAAAATAAAGTTGCAGTTTTGCGTTGAAAACAGTTTACAAAACCAGATTTAAATGCGTTGTTCACTAGCTTGAAGTTTTAATTGTTTTTAAATGTTACTGTGAATACATTGTGAAGTTACCGACATTAAATGTTTTACGAGATGTCGAATCCCTTCAATTTTTTTCGTTTGCACATCGTTATACTATGTTTCTTCCTCATTTGCGTGCGTTTGAAAGCTACAAGGTCATGGCATAAATAGCACCAGCCTGCCTTAATTTTCATAAAAAACAGCGTTTTTTATGCAAATTATTTGTAAGAAGTTTTTCGACACCAGTTTTTTTGAAAATATTGTAAAACTGTGCAAAAAAACACTTCAGGCTATAAAAAACATGTCACACGAAAAATAGTACAAAAAACTTATTACAAATTTTGTCCATAAATTACCGGAGAAATTTTAAAAAATGTTTGTCGAAGACTAAAAAGAATCATAAAATTTTGAGGATGATTTCAGAAAGCCAAGGGAATCACATCTCCAACCAAAAATGTATTTATATATTCATAATGTACACAAGGCGGAAAACGATACCTTAGAGTTGACAATAGCATTTTTATTGTCGAAATTACAGAAAATATTTCATGGGTATAACAAAATTGATGTGATTAAATCAAATTAATAAAAAAATAAACCAAAAAAAAAACCAAAATTTACTTTATTTTCCCAGAAGTGACGTCGATTGGGAGGCATTAACGGTGGTAATTTATTTACGATTCTGTTTTTCAATTCGGGCGTAATGCCTTTTTCGGCTACTCTCGGCGGTGGTCGAATCAAATCCATCTCTTTGGCCATTATGAAATCAAGTTCGATGAATTCGTCATCGAAATCATTCGCGTTGGACATTATTTTTTTTACCACGAACGAACATTAGTTTTGTGAAGTCATGGACGTAGGGTCGGGGATTGCATTTCTTTAATTATGACGTCGATGACCAATCGGGCCATGGGGCAAAATTAAAGAAGTTCATTTCTTTGCAAATGGTACGGCCGTCATTAGCCTTCTACACACTCCACGAAATCCTGGAAATCGTACACAAAGCTATTCTCTTCACGTTTCATTGACAATTCCACCTGGTGGTGGAAACTGTCGGTGGACATGAAGGTATGGCCTTTGTGTAAAAACTTTAAGCCCAGCACTTATTTTGCGCACTACAATTGTCACACCAAATTGTGATTTCAGCCGCATCTCGATGTTTCAACAAAAACGAATGGTAACAGCTGATGACTTCTTCTTTTTTCTTTCCTGGGCGAATGTTTGGTCGAAGATACGTAGACGATTGGTGAATAACGCCTCTTTAAACTGTTCCATACGTGGTAACATGACCACTTTTTGCTGGTCAGTGGACACAAATACGTGTTTTGGATTGTACGGCAGATCTTTGTCTCGTTGGTATTCAGTTCGAGCCTTATGGTATCTGTCTTTATGTTGAATATGTTCAAGGCACATACTACAAGTAGGTTTGCTGGAACATACGGATTTGTGCTGGAGATACGCTTCGCATTCTTCGCACTTTTCTTGTCCCAATTTCGTAAATGAAATGTTCATCTTCTCAACAGTTTTCCGGTAATAATCGTAACTGCATATCGCTTCCGGATTGCTTTCGGTATATATTGAGTGCATCTTTACTATCGAGACGTCTGATGGCAGATACAATCTATGGGGAGCGTGTTCACCGCGATGATGTGATACTTGTGGATCGAATGACATGATATGGGCAATAACGCTCGACTCCGTCGTCGGCCATACTTTCCTTGTCTAGTTTCCGTCGGGAATTCGATACTCAACGCACTTCGCAAAAACGTTGTATTATTTGAGTTGAATCCGAGGGTAGAAAGGAAAAATTTTAGGCAAACGTTGACTCTCTCGTCGGCGTCGTTGCTCAAAAAGTATTCGATGTTAGCCTTTCCCTGCGTTTTATCGGATACATTCGTTTGCGATCGAACGTAACGATTCTTTGCGATAGTGTGATTGAACGAGAGATTGATTTCGAGTCTACGGTTATGTGAAGTGGTCAACGGACAACGCTTGGTGCATCTTGTGAATGAATGAATGAATTTTTATTATTTTTTCAAGTTAGAAAATTTTACATGTTTGAATACATAATTTAAGTTTCAGCGTGCATTGCACAATTAAGAAACATTAATGAAAAATACTTACTTACTTACTTAACCGGCTCTACAACCCATTAAGGGTCTTGGCCTTCTCCAACATGCTTCTCCAACCGGACCTATCCTCAGCTAACGTCTTCCAGCTGGTTACTCCCGCAGTTCTCAGGTTGGCAAAAGCTGCATCGCTCCATCTGGATTTTGGTCTGCCTGCACTTCTTTTGCCTTCCGGTTTTGTGATAAAAAGTTTCTTCGGGATACGATTGTCGTCCATACGCTGCACATGACCAAGCCATCGTAGTCTGTTAATTTTTGTTGTTCTAACTATGTCCGGCTCTCCATAAAGCTGCATAAGCTCATGATTAAATCGTCTGCGCCATCTGTTCATATTTTCGTCATATACTGGTCCGAAAATTGTCCGCAGTATCTTTCTTTCGAACGTGAGCAGCGATCGTTCGTCTTTCTGAGTCATGCACCACGACTCCGACCCATACGTAACTATTGGTCTTATCACAGATCTGTACAGTGCGCATTTAGAGTTTCTGCTTACTGATTTCGACTTTAAAATTTGTATCAGGCTGTAATAACTCCGGTTGCCAAGAGTTATCCGTCTTTTGATTTCGTCCATGATTACGTTGTCAGAATTAAGCAGAGATCCAAGATATACGAACTTGTCTACCACCTTAAATGTGTGTGTGTCAATTGTTACGCTTTGGTCGTGTTATCGATTCGATGGGGAGACAATCATGTATTCGGTCTTTGTGTCATTAACCTTTGAAGTCTACGAACAAATGGTGTATTTCCACTTTGTACTCCTTACACTTCTCCAAGATCTGTCTAATGCTAAACAGCTGGTCCGTTGTTGAACGACCTACACGAAAACCACCTTGATATTCACCAACAGTAGATTCCATGTATGGAAGAAGGCGTTGTATAGAATATTCGCAAATATCTTGTAGGCGATATTCAATAGCGAAATTCCGCGATAGTTGTCACACTCCAATTTGTCGCCTTTCTTGTACAAAGGGCAGATGATGCTAGTCTTCCACTCTGCCGACAACTCCTCGACATTCCAGATGCGCTTGATGAGCTCGTGCATCTCCATACATAATGCGTTACCACCGTGCTTGAAAAGCTCTCCAGGAATGTTGTCGGTTGATGGGGCTTTGAAATTTTTGTGCTTTAAAATTTCATGCTCCACTTCCTGTAGCGTTGGTTCTGCAATATGTGGCTGCGCGGTCTGAAATGGTAAGTTGTTGTTGGTGTCGTTTCGGTTCGGTGGTCTGTTCGGGTTCAGCAGTTCCTTAAAGTACTCCGCCCATCGTCTGATGCACCTTTCCTCATCTGCTAAGACCAACCCATCCTTGTCCTTGCACAATAAAGATTGTTGACTGTAACCTTTCCTCGATTCGTTTACTTTCCGGTAAAAATTCCGCGTCTCTTTTCGATTACGAAACCTTTCAATTTCGATTAAAACTTCCTTGTCGTGTTGTCGCTTTTTTCTTCGGAATAGTTTTTTCTCGAAATTTCTCTTCGAACGGTACTCTGCCATGCCAGCTCGAGTGCATCTATTTAGATTTCTCGCTCGAGCCGCATTTTTGTCATCCAGTGCTTTTCTGCATTCGTCATCGAACCAGTCATTTCTTTTCTTTCCCGTTCTCGTGTCTATCGTCTCTGCTGCGGCTTGCTCTACGTTTCGTCTAATTTGATTCCATGCATCGTCTACGTTTCGTTGTTCGCTTTCCATTCCGTCAATAATTTTTTTCTCCAAACTGTCCACATATTGTCGTTTAATATTTTCGTCCTGCAGTTTCTCGACGTTCCACTTTTCCAATGCCGGCTGTCGATTGTGTGAAATCGAAACTCGAGCCCTAACAACCACCTTTACCAAGTAGTGATCTGAATCGATGTTCGGTCCCCTACAACTTTTGACATCCAAAACATTTGAACATTGACGCCCATCTATGAACACGTGGTCAATCTGGTTTTTGGTTCGTCCATCAGGTGATACCCATGTCGCTTTGTGGATGTCTTTATGTTCGAAATAGGTGCTGCAGACAACCATGTTCCTTGAAGCTGCGAAATCAATTGCCAACGTTCCATTTTCGCTTGTCTTTTCGTGGAGGCTATATTTACCAATAGTGGGACGGTAGTAGACTTCGCGACCTATCTTGGCATTCAAATCCCCAAGTATGATTTTGATGTCTCGATTCGGTGCTCCATCGTACACTTTCACCAGTTTCTCGTAAAATAGCTCCTTCGCTTCATTATCTTTTTCGTCCGTTGGAGCGTAGACGTTAATAAGAGTATAATTGAAAAATTTTCCTCTTATCCGTAGAGTGCATATTCGTTCGTTGACAGGAGTGAATCCAATCACCGCGTTTCTGGCTCTACCGAAGACCATGAAGCCTGTTCCGTATCCTCTTGGGCTGTCGTTGCTCTTGCCGCTGTAATAAAACGTAAAGTCTCTACTGATCATAGAATCCTTCCCAGGCCATCTAGTTTCCTGTACTGCTGTAATGTCAAGTTTAGTCGCCCTTAGCGCACTAGTGAGTGATCTCAACCCTCCTGGCCGTAACAGAGATCTAACATTCCATGTTCCTAATTGTAAATCTTTGTCCTTTTTCCGTTGCCTAAGTCGTTGCCGTTTATCCTGTCCAATCCGAGGCTCTGTTGTTGAGTTCATAACCATATTGCTTTTTTTGAGTGTGGTATGGTGGCTAGCCACACGCGCAACCCACTAATCCGATGCCCCTATGACCCGTGGGCAAGTCACCAGGTAGCACTCTTAAGTTTAGCACAAAACTCCGAAGAGTTGAGGTCCCGGGGACTACGACGTGGACGTAAAAAGAGCACTTGATAGTTAGACAGTTGCACGCCTGGCACATGACACGGACTACCACACTCCGCTCATATGCAATCATTCGCTACCCTATCTAACTACCCAATCCCCACAATGAAAAATAAGTATATGATAATCTTATAGCTAGGAATTTTTTATTATTATTTAATATGTTTGATTCTCTGATATAATTAATTGTATTTTATATTATTTATTTACTTAATTTTGGTTATTTATTTACTTTTTTAATTTGATTAATTCGATTAAATTTAATTAGTTTATTGAATTAATGGAAAAGAATGGAAAGTTGATCTCTTTTTTTTGTGTGTCTTGTATTTCTTTCTTTCCTCCTTCCCCCTTCCATCGTTGCTGTATGGGATAATCGTGGAAGAAGGAAAAAGAAAAAGCAGAAGCGTTTGAAAAAGAAAGAAAAAGAATAGTAACAGTTTTCAGTTTTGGAGACTGGTGATGTTGAAGAACTGTCAAGCACTACCGACGAGAACGAGTAGTGGGAGCGCGATCATGCTTCCAGTGTCTCTCTCTACCCCAATAGAATAGTATTGTGAATAAATCACGATAGAAATAGAGCCATTTTACCATGAATACACTTATATAAGACGGTATCACCCAAGGTGACTTGAGAAGAGTTTTTAATCTGGGTACTGATTTTTAGATAGCCATTTCTTTAGCTTATACTTAAAACTAGATGCGCTTGCAAGAGCTATCTCTGTCGGGACTGAGTTATACAAGTCACAACCGATTTTAGTTAGTGCTCCTTCCCCTAGCTTTGTGCGCGAAGCACTACGATATAATAATTTCCGATTTCTGGTATAGTGATTGTGCATTGTTTTCCTGAATGGTATTGTGTTATGGACTTGCCCTTGTATCGCATTGTGAACGTAAGAACAGATGCTTATTTTGTAGAGGCTGTTGACGTTTAGAACACCGGGACAATAGATCCACAGTAGAGTGTCGCTGGCGTAGTTTACATGCGTGTTTCAGACATCTCTTTTGCATGTTCTGTATCTGTTTGATACATTTCTTATTGGCGTTTCCCCACATACCGGTAAGATATATTAGGTGAGAGTGTGCTAGCGCAAAATATATTTTCATTAAGACTGACTTCGGGAGAACTCGCTTTATTTTATTTAGCACACCGCTTAAGGATGCGAGCTTATTGCACAGTTTTGTGATGTGAGCTTTCCATTTCAGGTGTTCATCCAGCAGAAGACCTAGGTATTTATACGTGGTAACTATCTCTATCTCTAGGTCATTTAGGACAACCGGTGGAACAGTCATCGTGCCTTTAGCTTTTCTGCGAAAGTGCATTACCTTTGTTTTGGAAGCGTTTAGTGTTAATTTGTTTATCTCGAGGAATTCCTGAAGTA
>CM055404.1:97986430-97999690 GCA_029228625.1 Pseudolycoriella hygida | reverse complement strand
TGACTAAGGGGAAAATTTTCCTTATACAGTACGTCAATAGAAGGAGTTGAATAGAGGAAAATTTTAAAATGCGGTGAAGGTTTATTTTCCCACTTTTTGTGTAATAAGTTTTTTAAAAATGTTGATAGTTACAGCCTTATCCTTTTAGAGGTGTACAACGTGAAATGTCATTTTCACACCTCGATATCTCAGCTAATTTCCAACCGATTTTGATGAGTCTGATCTCGTTGGAAAGCTGGAGGGGGAGGGGATTAGGGGAAAAAACTCAAAAGTTCGCGTATATGGCTTCTTGTACCAAAGGTTTTTGTATGGGGTTTTTTGAGTTTGTGGACTTCTTTTTGGGGTGTGGGGACTGCGTCACGCCCTCCGCTACCGCTGCGGGCATGATGCATAATAGGAGTGAAATTAGCAGGAGTAGAATACCAGTTCTCCTTTCGGTAGGCCTTACAAATGCACTACTCTCAAAACCTGACTGAATCTGTTTACAAATCTGACAATCGGATAAAATCTGTTTACGCTTGAGTTTCGAACCTCAAAAACTGGTAATTCAATCTCAATGCGTTACAATGTCGGAACTACCAACGTACAGCGCAGCGGTGCACAATAAGAATGTCCTGCTTATTGGTATTTTCTCGTTTTCTAAATCCACATTATCTGAACTATTCTACTATCCACAGTGGTTGCGTACCATGTAGCTTGACAACTTTTTTGTTTTGACTGATTGTTCAAGGAGTTCAAAAATGCCGTAGGTCGCTTCGGTTAAGATTCACAGGTGTAGCAACACTATTATTGTTAACTTTTTAACTAAAGGCACACTGCCGTG
Organism: Pseudolycoriella hygida; assembly: GCA_029228625.1. Taxonomy (NCBI): domain Eukaryota; kingdom Metazoa; phylum Arthropoda; class Insecta; order Diptera; family Sciaridae; genus Pseudolycoriella; species Pseudolycoriella hygida. The sequence goes on along the minus strand of CM055404.1, from coordinate 97,998,867 downwards.
CCTTAACATCCTGAATAGCAAACCGAAAAAATGACTGGAGGATGATGTGAGAATGCAATGAAGTTTTTTAAACAAAATAACGGAGCAAGTTACATAAAAACTGACTGCCATCTGAAAAAAATGATGATGGCTCTACCCTTACCTTTTCATATACATCCTTGGTGCTTGTCATAATTTTTTTTGTTATTTTAATTGTGCAATTGTCAACGATGTCAGTCAACGTTTTTTGGATTTTCGAAGATAATTTTGTTTGATTTTCGTGTGAATTTGTGTATTTTAGTTCCGTGAATATTTTCCCAAGAAAAATAGTATACAGAAAAGACAAATTCAAACGTTGCACTGTTGTTGACACAAAAATCTAGTCAAGAAACACTTGCAAAAATTAAGAAAGGAAGCGATGTCTACGCTCTTCAAAACTAGCAAGAAAGTAACGAAAATAAAACCAAGACCATTCGAATTTATGCCACCGCTTACAAATTCCATAAAATCCATTTACAAAACATATGAAGGGACTCGTACGATCAGAATGGATGCGGCAAACAGAGTTGATGTTACGAAAAGATTCGAACTACCTAAGTAAATATTGCCTTACGTCCAAATTAAATTTTATTGGAAATTCCCGATAGGGCAATATTGAAAAACCCGTCCGAAGAAACGGTGGAACACAACCTTCCTAAAGCACAAAATTGACCCCCCAAAAATGCTCTCCTCAATTTTCTGAATAGCATAGCGAAAAACCATTTTTTGGGCTAGGACCAACCTAGGGGCCTCGGACACATACTTCCATAGACAAAAAGGTTTCCCTCAATTTGCTCTATAACATAGCAAAATAAAAATTTTTTTTGATTAGGACCGACACTTGAGCCCTAAGCACAGGCAAAAGTTTCTTTTATAAATTGTCGGTCATACCTAGATCTTCCAAACAAAAAAAAATTTGAAAAGCGGAAAAGATTTACTCGAGTTATGTACAAGAAACACACAGAGCCCTAGCAGAGACTCGTTTTTAGCGCTCTAGCTAAGTCCAAGGACTCAAGTTCAAAAAATTTTCTTCCATAAATTGTCGGCTATGCTCAGGTCTTTCAAACAAAAAAAATTATGAAAATCGGAAAAGATTTACTGGAGTTATGTACAAAAGACCAAAAACCACTTAAACGGCCCTAGCTCGGCGGCCGTTGAGCCGACAGTTCCCAGATTCAATCTAATAAAAGATTTTTCAGTTTAGTCAGTCAAGCAGAACAGTCGCATTTTTTTTATAGCAATTGAAATAAACAAATCAATCCAAATTGCTTAAGTAGCAAAATAACTAAAAGTAAATTCCACTAGTGCATGCTTATTTGTTTATTATAGTGTCTTATTGAAAGTGTTTTTGCGATGACATCAAGTAATAACGACAACGACCCGCCTGACAAAACTGGAACATATAAAAACAGAAATTCTAAAGGAATAAATGTGAAAAATTTTAAACCCCGTGAAGATGATAGCTGTGACGATAGTGGCAAGCATGGAGATCCTAAAAGAACAAAAACGCATGATGACGACCTGCAGAGAAGATCATGTTCCTCAACAGTGGAATACTTACAAAAAAAGTCATCTTTCTCTCTAATGAGAAATTCCATACTTTACACCAATCCATTTGGACCCGGAAGCCAACGACAATCTAAATGCGAGGGAAAGCAGTGCAATCAATAAAAATCAATTTCGAAAGGAGAATCATTCTGCAAGAAAAGCTGTTAAACAGCGAATACCTCCGATTATCATAACCAAAGGTTTTAAAAATCCGAAAGATGCTATACAAAATATAACAAAAATGATTAAGAGGAATTCTGTCTTCAAAATTATGAAAGAAGGCTATAGCGTAACTCTCCAATCATTGGACGACCATAACACTTTGAAAGAGTTCTTGGCACAGCAAAAAATACCATTTTACACTTACACGACCCTAGACAAGAAACCAATAAGATTAGTTCTAAAGGGCGTCCATCATTCATTCACTCCAAAGGACATAGAGGAGGACCTATCTACAAAAAATGTGAAAATTACCAGCATTCAACCGATGTTTGCGAAAGGAAAAGTGAATACGGATATGTTCATAGTGAATTTTGAACAAGGTACGAAAATCACAGAAATAATGAAGTCAGTCAAACACGTTTGTCATCAAGCCGTTTTGTGGCAGTAGTTCATCAAAAAAGATACGGGAACTCAGTGTCGCAAATGCCAACGCTTTGGTCATGCAGCTTCAAACTGTGGCCTGGAATATCGATGTGTAAAATGCACTCACAGACATTCACCAGGTGACTGCCCTCTGGATGACGATCAGCCAGCAACATGCGTAAAATGCAATGGTGATCATCCAGCCAGCTACAAGAAGCACGTAGCTTACACCAAATACACGGAAAGTCTAGCAAAATTCCAAACGAAGCCAGGTAACAAACAAAAAATAGTAATAATGTAGTCTTTTCCAGCAACGCATCAAGTCTTAAAAGTAATCTATCATTCAGTCAAGTTTTAAAGTCGAACAATCAAACAAACCCTGAAAATAATCTTAATTTCCTGAGCAATGAAATCAATAGTTTATTTAATTGTAGTACTAATGATTTACTGCGAAGAATCCAAAAATTTGTACCTGAGTACAGAAAAGCAAGCAATCCCATGCTAAAGAAAATGTTAATCATAGAGTTCCTATCTCAATTCACGTAGACATATAAGCTGCGAATCTATGGATAACAGCTTGAAACGTAAACTCCTTACGTAGCAGAGCTAAGCAAGTAGAAGTTGAATATCTTTTGCATAAGCATAATCCTCAATTACTACTGCTTAGTGAAATTAAGCTCCCACATGTGAATGTTGTGAAGTTCTCGAATTATAAAATTTATAGGAATGACCGACAGACTGATGGTGGAGGTGGCACGGCCATTCTCATCAAAGATAATATGAAGCATATGGCTGTGAATACATCATCACTAAAGTCCAGCGAAGCTACGTGCCTGAACGTATCAGTGGGTGGTTCTAAGACTCTGACTGTAGTCTCTTTTTACTGTCCTAAAGTTCTACTGAAAGACGACTTGAGGAAGCTCACGACCTTAAATTCAAACATATTTATTGGTGGTGAGTTCAATGCTAAACATCGGTTTTGCCATAATTCAGGCAACAATGCAAACGGAAACAATCTATATAATTTTCTCGTTGATGAAAGTCCAGCAGAACTGATTCATCCAAAAGACTTTACCTGTTATAGGAGTAAGTCAAATCCGCGTACCATTGACCTGGCGCTAGTCAGCGGGATAGGGATAACTAGTACAAACGTCTCATATAAGAATCCTGACCACTGCCCTATAGAATATGTTTTACGACTACAGTCTAAATTCGTCCTTGAGACACTTACACAACAATACCTTTTTAAAGAAGCAAATTGGGACTGCTTCAGGAAGGTAATAGATGATGAATTAGAATTTAACCCCTTCTCCGACACAGAGCCCATAGATTCAAGCGTAAATCGACTTACAGTGTTGATAGCTCGTGCGATGACCGAAATCATCCCTTTGGAATGCACAAAGCTGAGAAAAAGTTTTTCTTCGAAACTGAAAATACTTATAGGGCTGAAAAAAAGGTTGAGAAGAGCATACTTTCAGAACAAAATTAAGTTCGTCTCGATAACACCATAGCAGGTGAATTAAATCTTGCAAACTCTAAGCTGTTTCTGAATAGACTGAGACAAATACAACCAAATCATGAAATGTACAAAAATATTAATAAACTCTTAAGAAGTGACAACACCATAATACCATCCCTCAAACTGAGTGATGACACTTTAGTGATTAATCCCATTGACAAAGCAAATGCTATTGCTAATGAGTACGACAAGATTCACAGAAAAAATCGAAACATGGGGGAGCCGTTATTCAATAAGAAAGTAGAATTTGAAGTACGCTCTTTTCTGTCGGCGTCAAGTTATCACGACGATATGTCTGAAATAGCGCTTACAAATCCAGAAGAAATTAAGCTCATGCTCAGAAGTCTCAAAAAAAAAAAAAAGAAATCAACTGGGCCTGATTCTGTTCCGAATATTGCACTCAAAAAGCTTCCATGCTCGGCACATACCTTCATAGCACAGTTAATAAATCACATACTATTGAAAGGCTACTTTCCGAAGCCATGGAAAATGGCTCATGTCATTCCAATACCCAAACCCGGTAAACCAGCAAATGAAGCCAAAAATTTAAGACCTATTAGCCTCCTAAATAACCTGAGCAAGATTTTTGAAAAAATTCTGCAAGCTAGGATACTGAAATTTTGTACGCAGAGGAATCTCTTACCTGATAATCAATTCGGGTTTAGAGGAAAACACTCAATAGTACATGCCCTCATAAGTTTATTTGACCAATGTGTCCTTGGTTTCAACGATAGTAAAGTAACGGTCGCTGCTTTCTTAGATATTGAAAAAGCTTTTGACACGATGTGGATTGAGGGCCTGATCTACAAAATGATTAATGTGAAATTTCCAAATTATCTGATAAAGATCACTCTATCATATCTCCAGCAAAGAGAATTCAGGGTAAAACTTGCAAATCACCTGTCAGACCCTGTGCTAGTAAACGATGCAGTTCCGCAAGGCTCCATTCTCGGACCCCTTCTGTTTATCATATTTATGGCAGATCTTCCCACACGACTCTATCTAGTTTTGCGGATGACACAAACACTTATTCCACCAGATTATCGCCAGCCAGAGCAAAATCTAATGTGCAGAACCACCTCTACAGGCTCCAAGATTATTACCAAAAATGGAAGGTGAAAGTGAATGCAAGTAAATCTGAAGCACTTTACATTAGAAAACATGATCGTATGGGTAATAGACCTGGGGACTTACCGAAGTTAGAAATTAACGGCGAAAAAATTCAATATAAAGAAAGCGTTCGTTACCTCGGCTACTATATTCAACCAAATCTGAAACATAATGAGCATGTCAAAAGATCGATTCTTAAGGCAAATGTTGGCCTTCATAGGCTTTATCCTATTCTCATAGTAAACAACGGGTTATCTCATGTAGTGAAAGTTAAGGCCTATGTGACCATACTGAGTCCAGTATTGACATACGCAGTGGCCGTGTGGCATGATATCCCAAATTACTTGATTAGAAAAATAAAAATCTTCGAAAATAAGTGCCTACGTATGGCAATTGACTTTAAAAGAAGCAGAGTCAACTACAGGTATATACCCACTCAATCGCTGCATGAAATTACAAAAACCCCCAGACTGAATGAACACCTACATGATTTGGCAAAAAGGATGCTGAGTCGAACCTACGAACATGAAAACATGATCATTAGTGGGCTTGGTAGCATTGCAAACGAACGTGCTTCAAATATTTACAAGCCTCCTCATTATTTGCTCTGGAGTTGTGATTCTAAGCTATTATCCATATAGACAGCTGCATGATTTGAATTATCTGACCGACTTAATGAGTATCTAAAAATTACTGAATATTTGATTTTTTTTTATTGTTCGACTTTTCACGACAATTCGCACATATTTTGTCACTTAGGTTAAGTTAGGGTTAAATTTTAAAAAAATTAGAAGATCCGGTTGGTTTTTTACAAATTTTATACAACCCAAAAGCGGAATATCTGTATCTCCAATGAAATTACTAATTTTACTTTATATGCGACGATACGTCTCACATTAAATGCCTATTTTTGAGACGGAAAATGAGAATTTATTGCATTATTCTCAGTATTTATCCGTCTAGAGGGATAAATTCCACTGTCTCGGGCGATAAATAACCAGCTAGACTAGAAATATTAAATTAAAAAAAACCGTTTGAGAATCGAACACAGAACGTCCCGCATTCCAATCAACGATGCTAACCACTACACCACATGATCTTCGTAAATACATGAATTGCGAATTATACTATCGCAGCTAATGTGATTCAATTGAAAACTCTCATAAAATGTGTTTTTTATATGCGTAAATGGAATCTCACATGTGTGTGTGTTTAATTCGAAATTTTGTTTTCGAATGCACATGCGCATTGTTCATTGTAACATAATCTTCGGTTGTGTTTTATATAAATATTTTTATCTATCTAGAGCAATAATCTCGTACTTAATTCCCTAGGGCAAAACTGTTTAACTCGATATATTGCTCTCGATAGATAAAACTATATATGCACCGCTGTCCAGGATGGTTTATTAAATGGTATGGTATGGTATGGTTACAAAAAAGTAAAAAAATTCAGAATTGAACCCCCGACACCTCATCTAAAAAAATTAGCGCTACCGTGCCCTAGCTCGCTCGGCCATCAGTACTTGCGTTTAATGTTCGGCGAATCGTCGCTATAAATAATATACTTATACATTGTGGACAGTCGACTAACCGTTCGCGTGTATATTACACACACTTGCTCGCTATCGCTCGCGCGTTGTGTGTAATATACACTTGAACGGTTGTTACTCGCTTACCACGATATATAAGTAATCTTATATTATCAAACAACAAAAAATAAGAACTGTCAGGCCCACCGCGGCATAGATAAAGAAATTTCGTCATATAAATTTGGTAAAGACCTCATCGTGGCTGTAAATTTAGCGCAACATAAACTATTAAATTAAATTGTAACAAATTTTATATTCTTGAAATAAATAATTTTTACAAAAAAAATATTTTTTGAAAAAAGTTTTTGAAAATCGGTTGAGTTTTACTCGAGTTCTCGAGTAAAACTCAACCGATTTTCAAAAGCTTTTGATCCCTGAAAGGTAATCGACAAATCTTTTATGGGATTGAATCTGGGCACTGTCGGCCTAAGGGCCGCCGATCTAGGGCCGTTTAATTGGTTTTTAGTCTTTTGTACATAACTCAAGTAAATCTTTTCTGATTTAGATTTTCATAATTTTTTTTTGTTTGAAAGTTTGAAAGATCTGGGCATAGCCGACAATTTATGGAAGAAAATTTTTTGAATTTGAGTCCTTGGACTTAGCTGGGGCACTAAAAACTAGTCTCTGCTAGGGCTCTATGTGTTTTTTGTACATAACTCCAGTAAATCTTTTCCGATTTTCATATTTTTTTTTGTTTGAAAGGTCTGGGCATGACCGACAAATTGTGGAAGAAACTTTTTTGGATTGGAGTCCTTGGAGTTAGCTAGGGCAAAACAAACGAGTCCCTACGTGTTTTCCGTACATAACTCGAGTTAATCTTTTCCGATTTTCAAAAAAAAAATTTTTTTGTTTGAAAGATCTAGGCATGACTGACAATTTATAAAAGAAACTTTTGCCTGTGCTTAGGGCCTCATGTCGGTCCTAAGGTCGGCCCTAGCAAAAAAAAAATTTTTTTTGCTATGTTGCAGAGCAAATTGAGGGAAACATTTTTGTCTATGGAAGTATGTGTCCGAGGCCTCTACTTGGAGCCCTAGGTCAGTACTAAGGTCTTGCTGTGTTATTTCGGACGGGTTTTTCAATATTGCCCTATCGGCAATTTCCAATACAATTTAATGTGGACGTAAGGCAATATTTATACTTAGAAACGTTCGAGTCTTTTCGTAACATCACCTCTGTTTGCCGCATCTATTCTGATACATATGTTTTAACTAATGTTCTATAATAGTAAAATGATTACTCTCATGAAATTATGTAAGTCATGGAGTTTTAGTCACAGAGAATTCGGCTGAAGATGAGTATGATTGTAATAATACTCGAAATATATTCCGATAAATTTTGTAATAAATTCAATATTTTCTAAATTATTGTTTTTTATTGCAAAAATTAAAGAGTGAGTTCAACTAAAGAAGTTTTCAAATCAATTAGAAGGTCGACAAAAAAGTTGACAAGCTACATGGTGTGCAATCAATGTAGATAGTAAAATGGTTCAGATAATGTGGATTCAGAAAAGACAAAATACCAATAAGCGTAACATTCTTATTGTGCGCCGCTGTAATAATGTTTCCATGCTATCAATTTTTATACGCAAAAGTCATGGGCGTAACGCAAGTCCACATACGAACAAAAAATTAAGAATTTTTTTTCGTAGACTGCGCAACCTTATATACAACTAAGTTTTGACTTCCCCCCTAGCGACGATCGCCAGGAAAATATTTTTCCCCCGGATTCCACGAGAAATTCTAAGGCGAAGTGCCTTAAATTAAAATCGGTTCTGTGGATCCGGAGATTTGACCTTTCTACGAAAATGCACCTTTTGTACTGAAAATGATCATTTTCTAAAGGTTATATCTCCGGATCCACTGAACCGATTTTAATGATTGAAAAGACACTTCGGCTTAGATTTTCCAAAGAATCTGGGAAAGGGAGGGAGTCAAAATTTAGCTGTATGGTTCCGCAGTCTACGAAAAAACAATATTCTAATTTTTTTTTTTCGTATGTCGACTTGTGTCACGGGCGCATTGCAACCGTGCGCCCATGATTCCTGATAACATTTTCATTCTGGTCGTTTTTTGGTTGTTTGGTCTGCATTGCCAAAATACAGTGAACTCTCTCTATAATGAATTCTGAAGGGAGCCATGTTCATTATAGAGAGATTTCATTATAGAGAGATATTAGGTGTAATTAATTTGAAAATGCGAAAAATCATAAAGTTAATTCATTTCGAAAAATGTTTTCGGTAAGTTTAATGCAAATTTCCTAACAACCAAATCTTTAACGTATAAAATTCACAATGCATCAAAACAAAATCAATTATTCTGCCGAACATAAATCCATGATAGGAGGCAACTTTTCAAAGGGTTAAAAAGTATTTTTGAGTTTTTTTTTGTTCATTATAGAGAGGTAGTTCATTATAGAGAAAGTTCATTATAGAGAGAGTTCACTGTATTTCGAATCAAATATTCTTTTGGCTTACTCTTTTCGACGGCATCTAATTTTTTGGAATCTATGTTCCATCTGTGAAGTGCGAAAAACAAAACGAGAAATTAGCATTTCCGTTCTTGCGATTTGATTTGGTGGTTTCGGTTAATTGGCGATTGGAAAACGGATTAAATGAAATTTAGCATGGTGGCTTTGACAAATGTGCTCGTTTTTACGTTCAGCTAATAAATGTTTCAAAGAATAAATATAAGTTCTTTACTCTCATTCCATAGAGCCGCATAATAACACGGAACAAAGAATTTTTAATGTTTCACAATTATTACCGTACGACTGGGACCATCTTGAAGGCGAAGGAGTCCATGAGTAAGAAAGAAATGAAAAGTAAATGTTCGGTAAATGCGACTTCAGACAAATTGTACATTATGTATTATGTATGTAGATGTTTGTAACACGAAATGCCATCAAAATTAACCTTTCACATACGAACTGTCGCTCTCGCAGATTTATTTTTCATATCCCAGCCTGATTTTATGTTGTAGCAAAAACATTTCTTTCAGAATAATTTATACTCTGTCCAGCCTAAATTTGAATTCAGGACAAATGATACACCGTTTCTCCGCAAAAAATATGCGCTTAACGGATACCACATACCTCTATCCTCATGATACGGACAATTTTATTCTTATCGTTCCGAGAAGATTTCAATCGAAAATTCAGTACGACCACATACTCAAGTCACCGCTGATCTTAGTTTGGGCACCGGTAGTAGCGATTGTTGCAATTATACGATTCGTTTTCAATAAATTTCGAAGAACCGACAAAAGCCTCGTTGATATTTCATTGCAAACATTTGGGTTGTCTCTTGGAATGCCTTTTAATGCAACAATTTCGAGTGCTGCCGAAAATCTTCTCCTTTGGTGCTTTTGTCTGGCAACGATGCTGTCGGGAATGTTGCTGTCGTCAGAAATGTTCCAGGGATTTGCTTTACAGCTCGATTTTTTGGCCATCAACAACTTGGAGGAGCTTGAGAGATCAGGATTAGAAGTCCAGGTTCCCATGTACAGTGTATCAGTTAAGTGAGTATTCAAGTTTTTTAATAAAACTAAAAGTTTTTCCAGAATAGTTCCATTGTTCAGTGGAAGAACTGGAGAGTGTGACACCGCAACCTAATGGAAGAATCTATTTCAGGCATTTCTTTGAGAACATTCCACAGAAATTAAAGTTAAATTATATAATGCACCACGAGATAAGCGACATGATTCAAAGTCGAAACCTGAGCTACGCCTATGTAATTGGGGAAAGTAAATTCAACATTTTATTTAGTAATGATAAAGATGCGTGGCATGTCATCGAACGATTTGGTGAAAAATTTTACATTCAAAACAATGATTTTTTAAGGTGACTATTGATTACTTTGACAGGATACGAACACTTGTCTTACAAACTTCACTTATTTTCGCCTGTTGAGGATGTCTTGAACACTATGGTACAAAGATGTGTGAGCCACGGAGTCGTTAAATATTTAGTGGAGAAAAATAAGCGTCTTTTGACTGGAATCAAACGAAAAGAACAATTAAGGGATAAACATGAAATTTCATCAAATGTGGAACCACTCTCGGCCAGCGACTTGAGGCATTCACTATTACTTTTCGCTGTGGGTCTCTCATTAAGTGCAATAACTTTTATTGGTGAAAAAATTCACTACGGAAAATTTTGTTTCAAACAAATGTTAAAAAAATAGATTCGATATCTGGGAAATAATGAAAAACCCTTCGTTCTGGCAGGTAACTTTTCAAGTGTTGTAATGAATTTTACTTTAGCATCATACTTGGAATTTCAATCACTTTTGTGGAATGTATTATCAAAAAAATCACAAGCAAAATAAAAATTCCGATTTCTTCGAAATACCTGGATTATTTTATTATCAGAAAAGGTGACGCATTAAGCATCTTATTCAAAATGATTTTCTTCCAGTTGCAAAAGTTCTGAAATCAGAGGTGGGTGACGCATTGAGCTTCGATACGCAAAAAAATTAAAGCCTCGATTAAAGCGAAGCTACGTTGTGTTCTTAAAAAATTGCGTCAGAACTTTTATAACTGGAAGAAAATCCTTTTGAATAAGATGCTTAATGCGTCACCCTTTTCTGATTTCAAAACTTTCGTAAGCAGACATGAAGACTTGCGTCACACCTCCTCTGAAATAAAAAAAACATTTGTTCGAAAAAATGTTGGTAAATAAATGTATCCCCCAAACTCTCGAGTCGATCTACGCAATGTTACAAATAATGGTTTTTAGTAAACGGATAGCATCTTGTACTTCGTACGGGTACAACGATTACAGAATGGGGCAATATTTCCCCAAAACCCTGAAAAACGATCGGAAGAGGTGAGATTGTTTTATAAACGTGAGTGAATGATTGTTTCCTTGTAAGTGAGTGGTTTTTCACGAATTTCCAATTTTGAGCCCTTTCCTGTGAAACAGGCAAATTTTCTAATACATAAAACGCTTGTTCAAAAGTCGTTTTATGACTGTCTTGTGAAGGAGCCGGTGGAACAACTGATGATGAACAGTTCTCCACTGTTCTAGGGCCACCACCGAGCTCTGAGGCCGAAATAGAGTCTCTGTTTTCTGATTTTGTCACTTAACGTGAAACGTAGTGGGTAGGGAAGGGAAAAGTTCCCTGTTAAGTTTTTTGGAAAAATTTTTATTTTTCAGCTCTTACATTGATTTTGTTTTTCAGCAATTGTTTAGTATTTGAATTGAATTTGATTCTCTACAACTTCACCTTTGGAAGTAACTTTCTAACTGCTATAGTTCTAGTGGTACGGGCTACATATCATGAAACCTTATATGAAATTACAAAACGTTACAAAGCTAAAAAAATGCTACAAAGAAAGAAAGAAAGGTTTACCAAATTGACTAGTTAAAAATATTCGATTTGGGTCCGTTTCCATACAAAATGGCAAAATTTTTAAGAATGTTTAAATGGTCTCAATAATTCCAAACGGTGTGGTGGGTGAATAAACAAGGGTTTATTTTTAATAAGCTATAGGCCGTATTTCAAAATCTTTATTGTTTAATTATAATTGTCGACGTTTCGGGTACATTCTTTACGCCATTATCCAGCCTGAAATTTAAAATACATTGCACTATTTGACTATTATTACAAGTATTTCTATAATATAAAACACAACATCACTGCACCTCACTACATGTCACCACGCCCCACTACATCTCACTACATCTCACTGCACCTCACTGCACCTCACTACATCTCACTACATCACTACACTGCACCTCAATACACCTCACTACACTTTAGTGCTTCCCACTACATCTTACTACACCTCAGTACATCTCACTACACTACACATACTACATCTTACTACACCTTAGTACATCTCACTACATCTCACTACACCTCAGTACATCTCAGTACATCTCATTACACTACACCTCAGTACATCTCACTACACCACAACTTACTACATCTCACTACACCTCTCTACGCCTTACGACATCCCACTACACCTCACTGCACCTCACTACACTACACATCCTACATTTCACTACACCTCACTTCATCTCACTACATCTAACTACACCTTCCTACATCTCACTACACTA
>CM055404.1:97911870-97985930 GCA_029228625.1 Pseudolycoriella hygida | reverse complement strand
ACCTTGGTTCAGAAAGGCCGGGTGTCTATGAAGATTTCCTCACCCTTATAAATAAAAAAAAGGTGTGGTGAGATGTAGTGTAATATGGTGAGATGTACTGTAGTGTAGTACATACATACACACACATACATACACTATATGTCTATATCTATATGTTTTTCATGTATAATGCAGCAAAACTACATTCGGTTTTCATTTTTCATGGTATCTTTTTTTGAGAGGTAGGCGAATGACTAACCGTTCACAAGAAAACATTTGGATCATAGGCCTCTACTTGGTCTCTATAGGTCTTGAGGTCGGCCCTGTGCCAATTTTTTTTTTTTTGTATTTTATAGAGAAAATTGAGTAGAACATATTTGTCGATAGAAGTATGGGTCCGAGGCCTCTACTTAGGACCAGAATAATAAATTTATTATGTAGCACTTATTTGTCAAGGGTCTGTCCCAAAAGGCGTCGTTTGCCACATTGCGAAGGCTACCTCCCCTCGACCCCGCGGTTTCGATGTACATTTTTTCACGGCCTGTTGCGCTATTGAATTAAAACCCAAACTTGACTGGGGTTGTTTTTTCCAACGATATTTAAAGCGGGACTGTAAGGTTCGGGAAATTTTATCCGTGATGGATCTTTTTGCCAATTTTTTTTTTTTGGTCCGAAGATATTTTGTCTGATCACCCAACTTCTGAGATCCCATACATTCCGGTCGAAGCCCGGGTAACCACGCGATCTCTATAATACACAACACCACACGACACTACATCTCACTTTACTACACTACTTTTGTCTTCGTTCCTACTATAAGCTTGACGATACGCGGTAATCTAAACCGGCTTAGTAAAGTTGGAGATATAATTTTCTAAAATTAAGAAATAGGAATTCAACTAGGACAAAAAATTATTTTTATATTTTTTTTCGATAAATTTCGTTTTTCTAAAGCATTCGTTCTTCTACGACATATGTAAATAATGCGATGTCATGTTCAAAGTGCATATGAAAATACACATTCGAAATAAGCATACAGAAACTAGAAACAAAGAGCATTAAAATCTATCAAAAACCAAGTGAGCATTTCTATTGAAATTCATTAGCCAGTGACATGTCGTTTTTTTATAAGTACTGTGTTGTCTGTTGAGAAGACAACGTATCGTTTAAAGCAACCTAGCCGTAAGGCTATATATTTTGATAAAAATTAGATGAAGCCCTTATACAGCTCCAACAAGCAAGAGTTTAGTAAATAATAATAAAACCAAAACAGGATTTTGCTCTGAAGTTTTGTGTAGTAAGCAAAACAGTTTTAAGTTGTGTGTGGTGCGTGTTGCATTAAATTTGAATTGCACAGAGATGAGAATCGGCATCGTCCATGTCTGAATGGCATTTCGTCTTAAAGCGTTATAACTGCAATAGTGATTTAGGCCATATTGCTAGTCTCAATCTCAAATATTCCGTTTTAAATTTTCTTTTGATTTTAAATACCGGTATTTTTAGTCAAAACCGGTATTCGATATTGGGATTTACCGATATGAACTTAAGGACTTAATTGCATATGCTCAAGAGTTCAGGCAATTAGATACGTTCGATTGTTTTTGCAACATCTATTATGTTTGCCACATCTATTATGATACATTTAAATTTTCCGGACGAGGCGGCCAACTGGCCTTGAAACACAGATACTATGATCCTTTGTTCCTTCTCCGTTACTCTTCTATCATTCCACCAACACCAAGTCATGTATTCTGTCTTAGTTAGATTCCTACATTTGAATGTTCCCATTTCAGAACGCATAGTTGTAACCGGTACGCCGAATAAGCCTCCGGCACAAGCCATACACGCCAAAAGAATCTCGCTTTTTGGGCTCGGACATTACGATACATCTTCAAGCCTCCGACTTAACTATGCGTATTCTAAACGAGCCCGCAAATGCAGTGTATCACACACAACTGAAATACCTTGTTCCAGGGCATTTTTGTGAGCAACCATTAATCTGTTGGTTGAACCACATGCTTAACGTGAATTCCGAACCACGTCTATATATTGTAGCTACATATAGGATTTCATCTGGTGTTCATTATATCTCCGCCTTAAGATAGACTCAGATGTGCATGGGTGACGTCATACATGTCGTTCTTCTGTGTACGGTTCGTTGTGGTCACCAAACACCACAACTACCCATTTCTAGAAGCTTGGGTATGCTTAGGAACGTTACTTTCATGCTACAAATTGAAGAAAAATCCTATACAGAATTTTATCCTCCTTGAGCCCGGGAATTCTTGTTGGAAAGCCAGTACGTTACCACTGAGCTAACCCGTTCTGATACATGCATAGTTGACGATTACACCAGGTTTTTCAAAAGAACGGAATTTAGAATAATTAATAAGTTCATCAGGTCATCGCGGACACCTTCCGCAGGCTGGGAGTATATATAACAACTGACTTCGTAAGCAAAACAACAGCTAGATAAAAATTCACATTTTATTAGTTTTTTCAAAATTTACAAAATGAATCTTAAGTTTTCACAAATTTTTATTTCTATTTCATCTTTCTCTACATTAATTGCTTTGTATGGTGTTAGTTACAAATAAGAGTTTTAATTTAAGTTTAACTTAAAAACTAGAATGTGCCAGCTTTTAAGTTAAACTTAAATTACAACTTTTATTTGTAACTAACACCATACAAAGCAATTAATGTAGAGAAAGATGAAATAGAAATAAAAATTTGTGAAAGCTTAAGATTCATTTTGTAAATTTTGTATTTGAACTGGGAACGACGTTTCTCCGGCTTAAGAACGTTCAGACGCACGAGGTGATGTAGGAAGAAAGTTTCGATAAATGTTTTATCTACAACTTCTTCATACAACGCAATCCTGTCAATTGAACGACTTAACCAGGAGAGACCGTTCCCAGTTCATACACGTTCATAAATCCATTTTTACGTAGAATGTGCCAGCTTTAAAAAATCGACAATTTTTAATTACATGACTTGATTTCTCTATTGAAAATAAATTATTAAGTTAATACGATCCATAGGACCAAATGAAAATGTACGTGTTCTGCTTTTAGTTTATTTCTTTTGTTATCGATACAGCTACTTCCGAGGGGCGGGTGAATCTACATTTTATTTTTTTTTTTTATTTTTCTTTAATTTTTTTTATTTATTTTTTATATATATATTTTTTTTTTATTTTTTAAGAATTAAAACTGATAATTCTAAAATGTCTTTCGACCGCAGGATAATAGAAATGATCGTTGAGATTCGACCGCTCGCAAATAAGTAATGATAACGTTCAAAAATTACCGCGAAAAAATGATAATTTGATAGCGAGAAATTGATAATTTGATGGCGAGAAAATGATAATTTGATCGTAAGAAAACGATAATTTCATCGTGAGAAAACGGTAATTTGTTTGCGAGAACTGGTGTTTGCGAGAAGAGGCGTTTCGTTCAGTCCTAGAGAATTTTTCCTTTTAACGAAATGGAACGAAAAAGCGTCTCCCGAAATATTAGAGAATTTTGCCTTTTACGAAATGAAACGAAAAGGCGTTCCGCTCAGTCCTAGAGAATTTTTACTTCTACGAAATGTTCAGTTACTATTTTTACAGTGACTAATTTCAAATTTATAGCCTAATCGATAATTATTTTCCCGCTATCAAATTCTTTTTCACTACTGTTAATTCTTATTTTACGGTGATCAATTTTGATTTTCTTTCTCTTCAACGCGTTCAGCTTTAATTTTGCAGTTTTCATATCTCATTACAATTTCGGCGATCAGTTTTTTATTTGACTGCGATCATTTTCCCTTTTTGCCGCGATCATTTTCTTGTTTTCCTGCTATCAAAATATTCCGCGATAAAAACGGCATTTTTCACGATTGTTTTTATTTTTTTCCGCGATCGTTCCTTTTTTTCCCTGCGGACAGTTAAAACACATGCCTTTTTTTATTTCCTTTTGTTTTATTTTGTCACTGTATTCAATTGCCCTGCGCATGTTTATTTGTGACGACTATATTGCAATAAATGAATTTTTGTACCAAAACTGCAATGTATTCGCTTATTTTATATTATTTATTATAAATATTTATTTTGTAGCAAAATCGAAGCGTAAGGAATAGAGTGCCAAACATTTGACAGGTATGGAGATGTACTGAATCGTACAGTTTGGCATTAGTTCGAGAAAATATTATTCTAGAACACAATATCGATCAAAAAATTTGAATGAAAAATGTCAAAAGCTTGCAATTTGTATAAGGAAAATGCTTTTTTGTATAAGGAAAAAGTTATTTTGCACAAGAAAAATGCTAATTTGTATAAGGAAAATGCCATCCCGGGGGATAATTCCTGGGCGATAATTCTCCGAGTGATAATTCCTATTTCTCTGGGGTATAATTTCCTGAGGAAAAATTCCCGTCACGCGAAGTGCGTCGAAAAGTGAAGTGGCTTCAACTGTTGGAATGACAATAATCTAAACTAACTTCAAGTCATTCTACATCCTGTCAATGTATATAATAGAGGATAAGTTTACTGAATAAGCTCTCTACCATTTTGTCACTCGTTGAATACAGTCGTGTTTTATTCATACTCTGCAAGGCTCTGTATTCCCCTCTGCTGATTTTCTACAGGTTCTGAGCCCAGTTTATCGCCTCAAAAACCACTGCAAACTGTGTGTAAAGTATCAGTAATGAGCAAAAGCATTTTGAAAGTTTAATTTCGTGGATTTTTGAGAAATTATTCCAGTTTTGATTTGTTACGGAACATGGCGTCATCAAATACAATTCTTTTGTTCAACGTGAGGAAATTATATCGAAATTGTCGATTACATGGATTACAAGAGCAGAAAATATTGTGTATATATTTTGGAGTGACCGAGCGAGTAAAATTGACATCAAGAATATTGGAACAAGTTGTTTTTACGAAAGAAATCGTTTTCGAAATGGCGGATACATCTGATCATATTTCGTTGTTGCATTTTTTGATCGAAGATTTCGTGTGTTTTTTGACTGAAATTTGGGTTTCCGTTTATTTGCGTTTATTGGCCGTATCAACGTTGCTGAACCGAGTACAGAATTCAGTAAAAATTGGCAAGTCGAAAGAATGTTTTTTCGCTGAAAAGAAATTGAAAACAGCTGAAAACATACATTCAATGGTGAATAGACAAGATGGCGAAATCGTATGTGTACTGTACAGATCATGTTCAACAGCTACATTGGTTGAGGATGAAAATGTAGCGAATGTCAACAAGTTGATCGAAGCTATTTTGTTTGTAGTTTTATCCAATCTTTCAATTGATAAAAAAGAAGATAATGCATTTTCGGAAGTTGCAAATGGACAGATAATTCGGTGGAATTTGTGTCAAGTTTCAAATTATTTTTTATCCGTGATGTGGTATGTCAATTGGTGGCCAGAGCTGATGCTGAATGGATTTTTTCGAGAGACAGATTATCTCAATGGATTTTATTTGTTAGATGATCGATGGAGAATCGTTTTTGAAAACTCAAGAAATATTCAAAAAGATTTCGATTGTTTGGATGGAAAGCAATTGAAGAGAAAATTATCAAAGTTCGATGGAGCATGTCAATTGAAGTTCATTGATGTCGTATGCTTGGTTAACATCGAATTTGGATCGACGTTTTATGTACCACAAATTCGCTGGAATGCGTAGTCTCGAGAAATGTATGTTGGTCGTTGGTCAAGTGTAAAGCCAGTCAAAACATTTGGTTGTTGTTGTCACGAGTTGACACTATTTCCTGTGTGGATAAAATCAACCAAGGGACGAGACATTTGTTGTTTGAATGGAAAGGTGATAAAAGTAACGTTATTTGTCACCAGTGGATCCGATTCAGTGGTAGTAAACATGAAACTGGCGAGTGATTCAATAGGAAATGAATCAGTGAGAAATTCGGATGCCGTCAATGGGTTGATGCTATCGATGAGTAGTACATCTACGTCCGTTTTAAGAAAATCATCTAATCAAAGGAGGGAAGTATTCGATTCGAGGATAATTGGTTTATCAAATTGGAGAAATGGCGCCTATGATTTCGAGGATGATTGGTTCGATGAAAGGGAAGAATTGATACATTCTCAATGGTATTTCATCGAAGAAGAAGAAAATTTCATCAAATCAAAGAAATTGAGTATTTGGTTCCGAGGATGAATTGTTTGTTTTTTAAGTCGCGAGTCTAATTTGATATTTTTAATGTCTTCAATTGGACGTTAATTGTTTATCGAACAAACTGACATAGACCTTTTTATGACATTTTATCAAAATTGAATTGAATGAGAATTTTAGTTTTGTTGGAAAGGTTTTAAAGTTTTTTCAATTTTAGGAAATTTTTTGTTTTTGTTTAAAAGTTTGTTTCGATTAAGTGGGTGTTGGAATGACAATAATCTAAACTAACTTCAAGTCATTCTACATCCTGTCAATGTATATAATAGAGGATAAGTTTACTGAATAAGCTCTCTACCATTTTGTCACTCGTTGAATACAGTCGTGTTTTATTCATACTCTGCAAGGCTCTGTATTCCCCTCTGCTGATTTTCTACATCAACACCTACTTTAGTAATCGTCGAATTTTCAAATTTTTGTATGTTGTAAAGAAAATCGGAGAGTAACGTTTTTGTCCGCGCAACCGTTCAGAGCTCTAGGTCAGACCTAAGGTCAGCCCCAGCTCAACATTTTGTTTTAATTTTTTTGCTGAAATTTGTTATTTTTTTTAATTTTCTATTCGAACTTTTTTTTTGTTGATTCGCCCCTCAGCTCCTTATATTGTTTCGTTTTATTCTTCAACAAGGCTATCGTTACATACCGATGTGAACTTTGAAAAGTATCACGACTTATCCACATCGACTACAAAAATGAGCACCGAAGAAGTAGCAATCGTTAAAATAAAAGCAGACGATTTTAACTTACTGGTCACTACCTGGCTGTTCAAGCTGGCCAAGTTCCTTTAATATATTGAGTGCACGATCAAGCTGTACTTTTAAACTAACATTCTCGCTTTCACCTGCTTCCAGTGCCGATTTTAATCTCATATTCTCCTCCTTCAAAAAGCTTACTATAATTGCAATATCATGCTCTTTCATCCGTCGACGATCTCTTGACCTTTTAGCCGCCTCGTTATTTTTTCTCCTACGGGCTTCATCCTTGTCGCCAACGGTGCCATTTGAATTGGACGTTCTTCGCATATTACGATTCGATCTCGTTGGCTGTCCGCCATTTGATGCATAAATTTTTTTTAACATTGATTCGCGATAGGATTTAAATCGTTCAGCTGACTCTGTATTTAGATACGAAATTGGATCCATGTGAAGATCGCCTCCACGATATGCTTTAGATGGTCTGGTTGATCTTGCATCGTCTCGGTGATATAGTACGGCCAAGGCTTGGTGGGTACCTGAATCTATTGGGATTGGTTGTAATTGAGAAGCCGCGAGCATATTTGAAGCATTATAATGCGGATATGAAGAATGATCTGACGATGTTGGGCTTTGGTGCCAATTGTAAATATTCAGTGTTGACGGGCTGCTGTTAGGGCTTCGCCCTAACGGTGAACTCAATGGTTCCATTTGTGGTGAAGGCGTTTGCACTGTCTCAACTGAGCGAGATAGAGATAAATCTAATGGCGTATCATTCGTCTCACGCGGTTCCCGTTCCGTTGAGCCTAATAAAGACAAAGATAGAAATTTATGCAACGAATCACGACATAAGAGTCTTCTACTACGTTTGATGCAATTATATAACGATTATGCGATACGTTCGCCATCACGTTACGTGTGTTCATTCGCAATGTATTTTGGCACTGAGTATCGCACATATCGCATAATCGAAAAATTTATATTTTGTTGATAATTCTCAAAAATTTACAATTTTTACAATCGACTTTTTATTATGGATAGCGTCGAAAAAATTGGCAATTTGAGTAAAAAAGTTGAAAATTGATATCTTGTAAGAGGAAAATTCACAACTTTTGATTGAAATTTTTACTGTTTTTACGTGGTAACCGAATAGTTTCATGTGAGTGAATGCATGTCTTGCTTTCATATCTTGTGATCATTTTCGGACTTTTTGTTATTTTCCACGCTTTTGTTGTTTTTTTTTACGTTACAATAGGGTTTTATACAGAAATTGATTTTGAAAACTTGGAGTTAAATCGTCACAGCACAGATTACGAAATGTAACAAAAAATATTGTTGGTTTTTTGCACATCCTCATACTTTCTTAAGAGTGAATTTGCCAAAACTTCGCACGGCTTGTATGAAACACGAATCCAACGTGTCGCGGAATTTCGATCTCTATGGCTTATTCGATTCTTCATTCCAATAGACGATTTTCGTAGAACAGTTTTTTTTTCAAAAAAATATTTTGTAGTTTTGAACTCTCCGAAAAATGGTCTGCACAGAGGTCAAAAAAATTGTTTGTGGTGAATATCTAGGACAAGACCAAATCGATTCCAAGGAAAATTATGTACGATTAAGTAGTCCAATGATACAAAGTTTTTGGCTGTGGCAACACTCCTGAAAAGTGCAAGTAGCTGGTTACAGAAGTCAAAAACGTCGAAAAGTCGTGGAAGGGACGGTATACAATTTTTCCCAAACCCAAAGGGTGAGGCTGTAGTCATTGCCCTTAGTAGAACTTTGTGACGCGTAGAAACAAAATGGAGTTGATTTAAGTAAAGATTTTGAAAAAAATTGAAAATCCGTAACTTTTTGTATCTTTAACTTTACGTACCCCCACAAAATGGAATAAAAAACTGAACCCAAATGAGAAGGGAGTTCCTATATTGTGTGAAAAACAAAATTTATAAAAAAGGAAAAATGTTTGGAAGTGGAAATTTGAAATTATTCACGAAAAACTCACATTCGAGGAAGCTTTTTTGGATCTAAGTGTAAAAAACTCGTCCAGAATTTTCACTAATTGTGCTAGTTTCACTTCTAGACGCGTAGTCTTCTAGGTAATATGTGGGCAAAAAAAGTAGGCAAAAATATTGTCGTTGCGGCTCTATCTGGGTGAGGAAATGTGATGTTTTTGGTCCGCTTGAACATAAAATAATTTTTTGATAAAAAACTGTTCTACGAAAGTCTTCTATTGGAATGAAGAGTCGGATCGAAATTCCGCGACACGTTGGATCATGGGACCATGCGAAGTTTTGGCAAATTCACTCTTAATATTTTTCACAAAACTTTTAGACATACATTTTTAAAATGCAATTATCGTAGTTTTCCTCATTAGAGAAATGTGTCATTTTGGCAAAGAAATTTTGAAGAAAAGTTTTTTAAATAAATCTTCTGAATTCAACCTTTTTAATGATCGTAGAGCTTACAAATTCAAAAATTCACACAAAAAAAATGAAAAGTCGCTTACCTGCATGGAAACGTTCGTTATTTTGGTCACCCATTTCGTTCGCTCTGTAGTAAAGAGTATTTTTTGATGCACAAGATTTTTGTTTTTGAGGAAATGACAATGTTTTCACAACTGTCCTTAGCGCACAACAATTCGTAAACAACTGACCAAAATTTTTCGGTCAAACTTATTATATACAGGACCTATTCATATGAAACTGGACAGTCTACTAGGTTCATCACTTTCACACTTTCATTGAATGATTGAGAGCATCGTATAAGGTGTCCAGTTTCATATATATTTTGCAAAAATTTGAATAATGCGTTTGGAATGTAATTTTTGTCGTTTCTCCTTCCTACTCAGTTTCTTATACATGAAGAAATGAGTAGAGGGGGGGATTATATTGATTGTATTGATGTGTTTTACATGAAATTGTGGGTAAGAGATAGAGAGTCAGAAAGAGAGACGGCTGACAGCGTCCAGAAGTGTTCGCAAAACCGAAAGTCGGTGATCGTGACTTGTGTTGATTTTTAATAAAATTAATATAGGCCAATATTTGATTGTGCTGTATTGGCGTTTCTTATAACAATTCTTTGATTTGTTGTATTGCTTGGGAAATGAAACGATGTGAATTTGATGCTATCTTGTCTTTTTTATTGTCTATATTTCGGAATCATTGTTCCATCTTCAGGACACTACAAAATGAAAAAAATTTTATAAATTTTTTATAGGTTAGGTGGTGATGGACGAGATGACATCAAATTATCAAAAGTAAGTTTGAATTTAATTTTTTAAAAATTAAATTATTTTTATTATATTTACCAAAAATTATTGCCATTTCTTATTAGTTTTGATATTAATTTTTTCTTTCAGGCCTACGTGTTATGTGGGTTTTGATGCATTGAAGCTGTAAGACTAGTTACATTTATCACTTGATGATGTTCATGAGCACGTTCATTTTTATTTAATATTTTTTTTTTATTTTTATTTCATATGCAAAGCTAAATTTCAATTAATAAATAGAATAGAAAATTGAGTTATGTTTGTTATTGCTGGTTTCGAACGTGCCAATAAATTTCGGCGAAATATTCTTCCTCGTTCATATCTTTTAGGCTGTTTCGAAAATCTATTAATTTCATACATTCAAGTAGATGGGTAGAATTTTGTTCTGATTGGTTGCATAGGGTGCAGATTGGTGATGATTTTACTCCAATTCGTGCCAGATGTTTAAGTAGCAGATCATGTTCTGTTAATTTTCTGAAGTTTGCTACAAATGTCTTGCGTGTATTCGATCGGATAGTCGATGGATTTATGTTCTGCCACATTTTATTTATAGAGAATCGTTGTTGTTCCGATATCAGTTCCTTTTCAACTGTTTGCTTGATATTTTGTTTTATGGCAGAGAATTGTTTTAATCTTGAAATTTTCTTGTTAAAAGCGAATCTTCTTATTTTTTCATTCAAATTTAATTCGTATTTATTGTATAATCTTCTTATTTTATGAATGAA
The DNA here is from genome assembly GCA_029228625.1 of Pseudolycoriella hygida. Classification (NCBI taxonomy): domain Eukaryota; kingdom Metazoa; phylum Arthropoda; class Insecta; order Diptera; family Sciaridae; genus Pseudolycoriella; species Pseudolycoriella hygida. The sequence continues at coordinate 97,975,096 of CM055404.1, read as the reverse complement.
CGATATTTTCGATTTAAGTTGATTCTCAATACAATTGTAATTTTTCCAGATACTATTTGGGGTTCGTAGGATACGTTCGTACATTTTCATCGCCGCAATTTCTCTACCAGTCTTTAAGGGTTTTATTCTTGAGAACATTTCCATTGCTAAAATTGGAGTAGATTTGATACCACCAGTGATTATTCTTAGTGCTTTGTTTTGTACGGTCTCAAGTTTTTTGCAGTTCGAGTCACTTGCGCATATTAATAATTCTTCCCCAATTCGTAATATCGGTAGAATGTATACTGTGTACGTGAGTTTGAGAGTATCCATTGAAGCGCCCCAGGTCGTACCAGTAAGGCGTTTTAAAATTTTCAGTCTTCTGTTTGCTTTTTCACAGATGTCGTTTATGTGTAATCGGAATGTTAGTCGCTGATCCAGGACAAATCCTAAGTATCGTTGAGAATGAGTTTCTTCGAGAATGATATCTTCGTACTTTAGGTTTAATTTTCTTAAATTGTTTTTCATTGTGAAAAGTTGATATTTTGTTTTTTCTATATTTACGATCATGTCATTATCGTTCACCCATGAAGACAGTATATTTAAAGCTTCATTCATTTTGTTTTCTATGCTTTCCATGTCTTCTCCTTTCACTATTATTGCCAAATCATCTGCAAACATGATAATTTCAATTTCCGGCAGTGATTTTAATTTTACGCATAGGTCGTTCACAAAACAATTGAAAAGTGTAGTACTTGAGACAGCTCCTTGTGGTAGTCCTTTTCGAATTTGTTTGTATGATGAAGTTTGATCGTGGCATCGTACAGATATGAATCGTTGGCAAAGAAAGTCTCTGATATTTTGGATTATATCTGATGGAACATTCATGTTAACTAATTTTTTGATGACAATATTACGAGATACTAGATCATATGCCGCTTTGAAATCGACAAACACGACAGCAGTATTTAGTTTTGCATTGAAATTGTCTTGAATGCATTGACATAAAAATGCTACTTGGTCTATGGAAGATTTGTACGGCTGGAAGGCTCCTTGTGCTGAGTCTAGCAATTTATTTGTTGTCAGATGTTGTTGTAGTCTCGCCATTATCATTTTTTCATATAGTTTACAGAGAATCGATGTGAGTGCAACTGGGCGATAACTTTTCAATTCATCAGCAGGTTTTTCCGACTTAAGGATGGGTACGATTATTGCTTTCCTCCATATAGATGGAATGCCATTCATCAAGACAAAATTTAAGAACGCAAGTACTACCATCGCTGCATTTATATCTAAAAGTAATATAAATTCGAAGAAAATTCCGTCAGGTCCTGGAGATTTATTTTCTTCCATATTTTTTGCTGCTTCTTGGAATTCATCGAATGTAAATGGTTCTGGTTTCTTTTCCTTGTCAATTTTTATTATCTTTGAATTACCTTTCGAGACTTTGATGTAATGTTTCAAGAAAGCTTTGGCTTTACTTTTATTTGACGTTAGGAGCTTGTCGTTGTGATTAATTGCGTCATTTGATCGTTCTTCAATTTTTCCGTTTATTGTTGATATTTTTCGATGTGTGTGCGATGCATTTGTACGATAATTCAAAGTTGAAAGTTCTTCATCAAAGCGCGTTTTTTGTTTTTTTCGGATTTCTTTTTCTAAATTTTCTTGACATTCTTTCAGAATCAATTTATTTTCTGTTGTATTTGCATTTTCAAATTTTTTAATTGCTTCGTTTCGTTTTGTAGATAGATCGTCAAGTGTTGAATTCCAATACGGTTTATAATCGTCTATTTTTCCCCTTGGGATACATTTTTTCGCACAGGAAATTATTGCATTTCGAATGTTTCTTTCTGACGTATCTGAATTTTTATTGATGTGACTGAAACGTAGTTCGATTTTCGATAATTTTTTAAATTCGTCCCAATTCGCTTTCTTAAAATTCCATGAAGTGAAACTTTTAATGGTTGTGGGAGGTATGACCTGTTTTGTTATTTGAATTTCCATTACTTTATGTCCATGTGCTCCTAGGAGGGCTACTGACTTTTGATTAACATTTTCGAATAAGTTTATGTGAGCAAACACAAGGTCTGGGGATGTTTTAGAACCGGCTGGCGAAAGGAATGTGTAGTCGTTTGGATCATTGCTCGTGATGTATTCAATTGGATGTGTGTCAACGTAGTCTTCTAAATTCTTTCCGGTTTTTAAAGTTTTTTTATATTTCCAACGTTCTGATGGACTGTTAAAATCGCCAAAAATAAGACTATCGTTTTCAATTTCAATCAAATCAAAATTTGCGATATTATTTGGTGGGTTATATAATATTTAATATTGATTTATAATTTTTTAGAAGCCTGCCATACGCTGAACCTATTATCGCTGTATCTTTTTTGAAGTTGCAAACCTGGTCTTCATGCATTATTATCTGATTAATTTCTTTCTTGAATTTGTAGTTTTGTTTTATTTCTTTCCTTTTTTAGGATTTTTACATTTTCGATATAAAAGTCAAATGTATGGCCAGTTTCCTTTGCATGGTGTGCTAATGCTGTTATATTTTTATTGATTTTTGATACATTTTTTATTGAACAGTCATTTTCATGTTGGGATGTACGGGTACCGACCTTCTGAATAGTTTCACCAATATAACTTGTATCCTTTTCATTGCAACCAATATGGTAAACGACCCCACTTTGACTTGGTTTTTCAACTGGTTGTTTTAATTTGGAATAGAAACATCCTAGTTTTTGTGGAGGCCGTGGTGCAATTTTTATGTCAGGTACAAAATATTTTATTTGAGCGGTAAGTTTATCGGTTAAGTTAGGAACATAGGTCATGGCCGAATATTTCACATTGTTTCTAGGAATACTAATGTTGTGCTTGCTCTCATCAGGAAGAAATGGGTAACTTTTCCTTTTTGACATAATATTCTGTGATTGTTGGTTTTCTCTGGAGCGATTAAGACGGTTAATTGCTTCGTCGTGACAGGATCGCTCAACTTGATCATATAATTTTTTAATCAAGTTGGTTGGAAAATTGTTTTTTCTCAAAATCTTGTGAATTACTTTTTTATTTTCTTCATGAAAATCGTGATGGCATATTGTCAAAATTTTACGAATAAAAGACTTGGCGACATTATTCATCATGTGGTGGGGGTAGACCGAATAATAATTGATAAGACGATTCGAAGCCATTGATTTAGTATACCAATTTGTTTTTATTTTGTTGTTGTTGTCAACGTGTAAAGTTAGGTCTAAAAAATTTACTCGTCTTTCACACTCGATTTCCTCGGTAAACTCGATGACTCCTGGGAGATAGTTGTTTAAGTGTTGTTTTATTAAGTGAATTTTATTTTCAGGAACCGCTGTAATATGATCGTCTACGTAAATTTTCCAGAACTGTGTGGTGTAAAATCTAACTTTTCTAATGTCGTTTCAACTATTTTTTCCAGCAGGCGTTCTACTAAAATTGAACTCAATGAAGAACCCATAAATAATCCATTGATTTGTCGATAAAAATTATTTTCAAAAACGAAATAATTATTTTCACTCAGACAGAATTTTAATAGTTTTATAAAACAGTCGCGGGGAATGGTAGTGTTTGGTTCTACTTTATCAAAATTTTCATAAATAGCCTTGACTGCTTCTTCAACGGGCACTGTACAAAAACAATTGATAACGTCATAAGATACCAACTTGTATCCTTCTTTCAATTTAATCGATTTTATACTCCGAACAAATTGAATAGAATTTTTTAGGTTATATTTTGGTTCGTTAAAAGATTTCTTTAATATAGTTGTTAAATATCGAGCTAATTTTGATGCTGCAGTGTTGATGGTGGACACTACTGGCCTCAGTGGGTTTCCTTCTTTATGAAACTTAATTTGTCCAAACAACCTAGGCGCAATGGCAGTGTATGTGGTTAGCTTTTTTCTTTGTTGTTTATCGATAAACCCGTCTTTGAATAGACGCGTAACCAATGCATTATTTTTGTTTTGACAAGTTGTTGTTGGGTCGCCATTTAGTTTTAGAAATTGTGTTGAGTCGGACACCAAATTATTCATTTTATTAAGATAATCTTCTTTTTTAGCTATAATCGTAACACCGCCACTTACATCGGAAATTTCAGAATTTGAAAATACAACAACACCACCTTGAAGACCTGAAATATGAAAGTTCGTTCATAAAAAATCTGACGAATTTAGACGTACCGAAGGAGGTGTTGATCATGTTAGGTTTAGGTCCAAAATTGGCCTTAATACCCCAATTTTTGCCAACACCTGATATCATCACCGATATTGAGTTCATAATTCGTCATTTCACTGAGGAACCAATAAAAAATGCAGTTCGAAGTCAACTTCTTTATACGATTACTAAACACACGAACATGAAGACAAATCTAAATCGAATTGATAAGTTGCTTATTAAAGCAACAAAAATGACGTCAAAATTCCTAAAAGAAAACAAAGACATTTTTGTGTCATGTAGTGACAAAGGCGATTTACTTGGGTTATGTACAAAAGACCAAAAACCACTTAAACGGCCCTAGCTTGGCGGCCCTTGGGCCGACATTGCCCAGATCCAATCCCATAAAAGATTGTTCAATTACTTTTCAGGGAAAAAAAATTCTGGAAATCGGTTAATTTTTACTCGAGTTTCGCGTTGGCGGACGGTCAACTTTCTGATGTTCTATAAAGTTGTAGGCTAATGATGCTAATGGCTTCAATGATGACGAATCTGCAAAAAGTATTTGTCCGACTGTTCGTCAACACGACAACTCGAATAAAACTCAATCGATTTTCGACAAATTTTTTTTTCCTAAAAGGTAATCGAAATATCGTTTATGGGATTGAATCTGGGCACTGTCGGCACAAGGACCACCGAGCTAGCATAGGGCCGTTTAAGTGGATTTTGGTCTTTTGTACATAACTCCAGTAAATCTTTTCCAATTGTCATAAACTTTTTTTTTTGAAAGATCTGAGCATGGCCGAGAATTTGTGGAAGAGACTTTTTTGATTTTGAGCCCTTGGACTTAGCTAGGGCACTAAAAGCGAGGCTCTGCTAGGGCCCTACATTTTTTGTACATAACTCGAGTATAAATCTCTTCCGATTTTCAAAAAAAAATGTTTAATCGAATGGTCTGGGAACGTCTCACATTTTATGGAAGAAAGTTTTTTGATAAGATGCCCTTGGACTCAGCCAGGAGCCTGAAACTAGGCCCAACATGTTTTTGTTTACATAAATCGGGCAAATCCTAACCGATTTTATTGATTCTTTTTCTATTTGAGAGGTAACCGTGTGCCGAATTATATTCATAAATAAATTTGGACCTGTGCCTGGGACTCAAGTGGGCCTCTGGTCGGTCCTAAGGTCGGCCCTAAACAAAAAACATTTTTTTGTCATATTGCAGAGTAGATTGGGGGAAGTATTTTTGTCTATGGAAGTATGTGTCAGAGGTATTTCCTTATGGCCCTAGGACGGTCCTAAAGTCGGGCCCTTAACAAAAAACTTGTTTTTTGCTATGTTGTAGAGAAAATTGAGTCGAACATTTTTGTCTAGTTGGAGATCAATTTTGTGCTTTCGGGAGGGTTCTTTTACACCGTTTCTTCGGACGGGTTTTTCAATATTACCCTATCGGCAATTTCCAATACAACTTAATGTGGGTGTAATTTCAAACACATAAGAGTTAAGGCAATATTTACTTAGATGCGTTCGAGTCTTTTCATAACATCAACTCTGATACGTACGGTTCCCTTCATATGTTTTCTTATGAAAATTGCTAAAAGTGATAAAATAAAAGTAATAAAATCATTTTAAACAAGTTATCTACCTTTGAGTCTAATTAAAATTGAATAAACCTAAAATAAGGTACAAATATTTCAAAACATGTAAATCAGCGTAGTGGTGTTGTCACATGCATAGCGGTACTCTACCTATGTATGTGACAACACCACTGATCATGGCACCACGATAGTAAGGGGCCGTGACGCAAGTCTTACACGCCAAAAAATTCACAAGAAATTTTTTCGTAGACTAAGGATCATGGCCCCACGATAGTAAGGGGCCGTGACGCATGTCCTATACGCCAAAAAATTCACAAGAAATTTTTTCATAGACTAAGGAACATATACAGGAACTTTTTGACTTCCCCCCCGAGCGACGTACCACCCGGAAAATATTTTTCCCGGATTCTACGGAAAATTTTAGGCCGAAGTGCCTTTTCACTCATTAAAATCGGTTCAGTCGTTCCGAAGGTATGAATTAAACAATTTTGCTATTTTGTATGGAAATGGACTCAAATCGAATATTTTTAACTAGTCAATTTGGTAAACCTTTCTTTCTTTCTTTGTTTGTTTGTGGCAATTTTTTTTTGACGTTGTAAGGTTTTGAAAGTTTCATGAAATGTATTCCGTATCTCTAGAACTATGAGAGTTAGAAAGTTGGTTCCAAAGGCGAAGTTGTAGAGAATTAAATTTAAGCGAACACGTGCTTCAGGGTTTTGGGGAAATATGGCCCAATCCTGGTATATGGCCACTTCCATAATTAGGCAGGATGAACCAAATCTCTAGAACTATGAGAGTTAGAAAGTTGGTTCCAAAGGCGAAGTTGTAGAGAATTAAATTTAAGCGAACACGTGTTTCACGGTTTTGGGCAAATATGGCCCAATCCAGGTATATGGTCACTTCCATAATTAAGCAGGATGAACCAAATCTCTAGAACTATGAGAGTTAGGAAAATGGTTTCAAAGGCGAAGTTGTAGAGAATTAAATTTAAGCGAACACGTGTTTCAGGGTTTTGGGGAACTATGGCCCAATCCTGGTATATGGCCACTTCCATAATTAGGCAGGATGACCCGAATCTCTAGAACTATGAGAGTTAGAAAGTTGGTTCCAAAGGCGAAGTTTTAGAGAATTAAATTTTAGCGTACACGTGTTTCATGGTTTTGGGAAAATATGGCCTAATCCCGGGATAACGTCACTTCCAGATTCTAGAGTGATGATTTTTACCTATAGAACTATGGCAGCTAGAAAGTTGCTTACAAACTTACAAAAGTACTGATATCCGCCAAAAAAACCTCTTACAGAGGAGGTGTGACGCAAGTCTTTATGTCTGCTTACAAAAGCTGTGAAATCAGAAAAGTGTGACGCATTAATCATTTAAGGTAAAACTTTTTTCTTCCAGTTACAAAAGTTCATAAATCAGAAGGGGGTGACGCATTAAGCTTCGATTCGCAACAAACATTTTTAAACAAAATTATGTTGAGTTCAAAATTTGCGTCACAAATGCGAGACCCACCAGCGGAATAATTTTTCAACACCAAGTTTTTAGACGCAAAAATTTAAATTTACCCTAAACGATGTGATAAGAAATAAAAGTCAAATTTTCGCAGCGTAAAAACTGAAAGTACAGAAAAATTGTTTCGTCGTTGGGTCTGGCATTTGTGACGCAATTTTTTGAACTCCACATAATTTTGTTTAAAAATGTTTGTTGCGAATCGAAGCTTAATGCGTCACACCTCCTCTGTAAGAGGTTTTTTTGCCGTTTAACATTACAAGGGTTTTTCGAGACTGCCCACACAGAAAAAGTTATGAAATGCTGCAACTGAAACTGAGTTACAACATACAGAAATTATAATTTTCTTGCAAATTAACGAAAGTGGTTGATGTGTTATGACATTTTCAAGACTGTGTGAATAATGCGAACATTTTTGGAATACTACAAATTTTTAACATTTTTGGGAACTTTGCAACCTCTACCTGTACCTTTTATGTATGGGACCATTCACAAAGTACGCACGCACGAAAAGTGGGATTTTTGACTCCCCCCTCTCCCCCCGCACGCTTTTCGAGACCCCCCTCCCACCTAAAAGTACGCACGCAATTCTCATTTCATAGTATCGAAGAAATGTTGCTAAATTTTATGGTACCGCTGTATGTGTTGTGTGCATATAAAAGACTATAATAATTGCTAAAAGCAATGTTGATAGTCCCGTCCGAAGTACAAAGACACTTCACCCAAACTTTCTACATGCCACCAAAGGTTCCCCTTACTCAGCGATTCTTAGCCGATGTGTTACAAACGTGTGCGTCAAAGCATGAGCCCTCGTACATAGGGGTCGTTCATAAATGTGTGTGAGGCAAGCGTGACAGTCTAAACAAAATTGGATCAAATGTTTCCTTTTTTGCGTGACAGGGGGGAGAGGGGGTCTGAAAGTCCTCATTTTTGCGTAATTTATAAATGGCACCATAGTACGGGTCTAAACATCATTTGCTAAACAGCAGACTTTTTAATTTATATTAAAGAAACTGATCTAAAATAGTCTTACATTTTCAGCACATGAGTACGCACGCTTTCGGCAAACCGCTTTTGGCACCGGCCCACAGATTTGTTACACTTTGATCGAAGTAAACTCAATGAAGTGTCGAAGTTTTTTTGTTGTGCCAGTTACTTTCGCACCTCTGTTTAGAGGGCCGATAGTGCTTTCGCTTCCCATAGCATTCTAAGGACTAATGAGAGTTACATTTTTTAATTTGGATCACAAGGGACGAAAAGTAAAAAATTTCAACTGTGTCCGAGAGTCTCTGCCCGCGCCGAAGGCAAGGGCTGCAATTGCACAAGTTGAAATTTTTACGTCGGTGTCCAATCTACGAATAATTGCACTACTTAGCAACGAAGGTGCTGGAATTAGCTCCGCAGGTGAAATACTTAGGAGTGACGCTTGATAGCATGCTGAATTGAATTGCTTGTCAAGGATAAGGCGCAGAAAGCGGTAGCGGCTTTTTGGCTTTGCAGGAACTCCTTCGGGAGAAACTCTGGCCTACCGCCAAAGGCAATTCTGTGGATTTATGAGGCTGTGATAAGACCGATGATTAGCCACGGTTGCGTGGTGTGGTGGCTAAGGCTAGATGTGGGATGCGCTAGGAAATTGTTAAGTGAGATTCAAAGGCTAGTGTGTATTTGCACCACGGGCGCTATGAAAACCACTTCAACCCTAGCGATGGAGACGCTGCTGGATCTGCCTCCTATCGATATTGTGGTTAGCGTAAGCTTTTGCCACGGCTGATAGGCTGATGCAGAATGGCATGTGGAATCCGAATTTTCACATTGAGCATGATAAGATTGCAACGATAATATCTATACCGGTGTTTGAAACGCCGAGAAACGATATGGCGGTGGTAACCTGTTTCGACAGGAATTTTGAAGCGAAAGTTCGCAGTAGGCAAGAATGACTTAGTGGATGGCCAGCAAGCCTTCCCGAGAACTACGTGGTCAGATTTACAGATGGATCGAAATCTCGTGAAGGAGTAGGTGCTGGTGTGTACGACATGGGCTCTGGAGGGGGAAATTGCTTCTATCTGGGGGCTCTTGCCATTGTGCTCCAAGCGGAGATCTTCGCGGTGCTGTCAGCAGCTCGTGAGACTCTGCCTGTTGGAACGTACGGCAAGGGGGTGCTTATCTGTTCGGACAGTAAGGAAATGATCAAGGCGCTGATGTCGCCTAGAGTGACCTCCAAGCTAGTGAAAGAGTGCAGAGATTACCTGAACGAAATGGGTCTGAGGAATCAGATCACTTTAGTTTGGGTACCTGGGCACTCTGACGTGGAGGGGAATGAAAGAGCTGATGAGCTAGCCAAGGCGGGACTCTCAGCCGTTTTCGCCGATTACTCGATTACTCGATTACTGTCGTGTCATCCGGACTTCCCCAAGGAAGTCACCTTGGTCCTTTGCTGTTTGTTCTATATTTTAACGACGTGGCTAGTGTTTTCAAAAAGGCCAGATGTAGCATGTTTGCTGATGACTTAAAGATCTTCCACACCATCAGCAGCGTATCTGACGCACTAGACCTTCAACATGATATTGACGCTTTTTCCGAGTGGTGTCAAAAGAATTTCATGTCGGTCAATGTCGCTAAGTGTAAAGCGATGTCCTTTTATCGCGTGAGGAACCCGACTGTTTTTGCCTATTCTATTGGTGGTGTCGACTTGGAGAGAGTTATGGAGATCTCAGATCTTGGTGTCGTTATGGATACTCAACTGAACCTCAAAGCCCATGTTGACAAGAAGATAGCGAAAGCTTATTCTATGCTTGGGTTTCTCAAGAGGATTTGTGCTGATTTCGTTGATTTGCGTTGCCTGTCAATTCTGTATAACGCCCATGTCAGATCCCATTTAGAATATGCTTCAGTAGTATGAAGTCCATCGTCAGCATCGCTTAGCGACGACATCGAGTCGATCCAGAAGAAATTTGTTTTGTTTGCGCTCCGGCGGACTGTTAAAAGGAATTCGCGTTTCGAGCTCCCGCCGTACGACGAAAGACGTAAGGTCTTAGGCTTAGATCGTCTCTCTGACAGGCGTAAGGTTAGCCGGATGTTCTTCATTTATGACGTGATAAAGGGAGTGATTAATGCACCTGACCTATGTGCCAAATTTGAATCTTATCGTCACGTGCCAGTCCATTCATATGGAATGCGTGCCGTGAGCATGTTTCGGCCTCCTCCTCATAGAACCGATTACGGTTTTAATGAGCCTATAGCCGCTATTTGTAGAGATTTCGAAAGTTTTACTAATATCTATGAAAACAGCCTTACTCGCCAAAACTTTCGTTCCAGGGTAAAATCATCAATTTGTCACTGACGATGGTTGCATAGGCCGTACGACTGGTCGTTTTTGCCGTTTCATTTCAGTCGTTGTTGCCACTTCCGCGTTGCTTGTTTCCCGCATGATTTTCAATGTACATACTTAAGTTTATTACTTGTCAGCATAGTTTCATAAATTTTTTTTAAACAAAATTTTGTAAATTCTGTTCTTTGTGAAACCGTTTGACAATAAATGTATAATAAAAAAATTTCATTAAATTTCATTAAATTTCATTAAAATTCTTGAAAATTCTTTAAAATTCATTAAAATTCTTGAAAATTCTTTAAAATTCATTAAAATTCTTTAAAATTCTTTAAAATTCATTAAAATTCTTGAAAATTCATAAAATTTTATTATTCATTACTTTCGACCCTGTTAGGGCTACATTAAATTTAGGATAATATAATTTTAATACAGAAAATTAAAAATACGAAAATTTTACTGCTGATGTGCTGATGGAGTCTTCTGGGTGTTCTTCGCCCTTTTTTAGTAGGAATATTAACGTTGTTGCAGTTCTTGCTACGAAGTGAGAGACCTCGTTTTCCTAGAAGAAGTGAACCTACAAATAAGGTTCCAGTGGTTTTACTGATAATCTGCTACACTGATAAATGAGACGTTGTAAAAGTTTACCTTCGATTGTACTGACGTTTTCTCGTTGAATTTCATCATAGACATTAATGCTCGAAAGCGCGCCAAGCCTTCATTTCGCTAAACAACATTTGGAATTCAACGCAGCTGACAAGAAACCTGAAAATACGATTATTCAAGTCGAACTGCATCTCAGTATTGCTGTATGGTTGTGAAACTTGGAAAATGACTTCGACCATCGAAAACCAAATCCAAGTCTTCGTCAACAGATGCCTCAGGCGCATTCTGAGAATTTACTGGCCAAAAACGATAAGCAATGAAGAGCTGTGGAAACAAACCGGTGTTGAAAAAAATGAAGGTCACAATCAAGCGTCGAAAGTGGAATTGGATCGGACATACATTAAGGCGACCTGTTGATGATATTCCAAGAACTGCGTTAGAATGGAATCCACAGGGAACCCGAAAACGTGGCCGACCAAAGATAACGTGGAGAAGAACCGTCGTCGATGAAGCGAGAGGAGCTGACAAAAAATGGAAGGAGGTCAAACTTCTCGCCCGGAACCGAGTACGATGGCGACGATTTGTGGACGCCCTATGCTCCCACGCGGAGTAGGGTTTCGATGATGATGATGATTAATGCCCGAAGCGGATTCAACGACGCCGACCCTTCATTGTTTGGACACAATACCATGTAATGCATTCAACTACGTTCTTGTTGGATATTTTGGGACTCTTGAAACGGTTTCAAAAAGCATGCCAATTCGATACACTCACTCTAATTGATACAACAACTCTACGAGAAATTAGAACGCTGTAAAGATGATCCTCTCGTGAGAGGTTGGGAGGAGTTGTTTCTTCAAACTGTGTTAAAAATGGAAATGAACCGACATTTTACGATATCAAACTGACTGTTTCTACTCAAACTAGTAGCGACGTTTATTTTATTTAACTCTCGTAAGAGGGAACATATTATCGACATTTGTTTGGACACCTTAAAATAAGACTCGACCTGCACGCTCCATTCTTGAACGCTATAGAACCATTTATGTCATTAGATTCCGCGACATCGCGAGAGAGCTTACAATTGTGTCACCGGACCATCATCGCTAAAGAACGAAAATCAAACTTCACTTCTGGAAAAGTTGAAAAAATCTGTCCGACAGATTTAACGACGATAAAGATTGCTTTGGCTAGAACCGTCCGTCGCCACTAAGCCTCAATCGGCTGACGTGGAACGATTGATAAGTTGGTAAAATTTTACTTAAGGGGGTTGGTGACGGAAGAGGTGGAAGGACGTGTGGGTGTCAGGGATGTAAACGGCCCTTTTCCTAATTCATAACTTCAAACGGTTCCCACTACTAAACCTGAAGTGAGCGTCACATATCATCAACATATTATTGTTAGGGGGGTTGACCCCTAACGCCCACACTTCCCCCCACCCCGTCCGCCACCAACCCCCTAAAGTAAAACTTTACCACATGGGCTCGTTGGAAAAGTTCGACCCTTCGCCGGCAGTGACTTATTGGTTTGCGCAGAAGAAATGGCATCCAAAGTCTAACAATAAAAGCCATTTGCAAGAATGGTTTAATGGTGTTTTTGATCAACCAACAATGAAGAAAGACAAAGCTGCTGATCCAAATGTTCGATTTTGAATCAGGCAGTAAAGTATTAAAATTCAATAAAACTCATTGATTTCATCAAAATTCATTAAATTCTTGAAAATTCATTAAATTTCATTAAATTTCTTTAAAATTCATTAAAACTCACTAAAATTCATTAAAATTCAATAAAATTCATTAAAATTCATTAAAATTCTTGAAAATTCATTAAAATTCTTAAATTTTGGGGAAAAATAGGCCCTGATCCACACCAAGCGCTTTTTCCCGAAACCTAATGTGGAATGGGCAAAATCTCTGCTAGGGCTTGACAGGAATCGCATCAGGAGAGTGGTAGGTCTTTTTTACTTTTTTACTGAGTTCGAAATTAATTTTTCAAACTCTTCTAAAATGTACCCAACCAACTTTATTAACTTAGTGTTTGAGAAAATTTTGCGTCGGCGACCCCACTTTCTATTTATCAAAATTATGCCCAACTCATCTATCGAACTTTCCCGAAGGAACCAACTCTCTAGCTATTCTAATTCAGAAGATAGCAAAAATTCAAAGATTCCAGCCATTTTCTTAGGATCCCAAAAAATTTTACTCACCTATCTCTATAACTCTGCCGAAGAAACCAACTGTCTAGGTATTCTAATTTAGAAGATAGCATTTTTGAGTATTCACAAAATTCAAGATGGCGCCACTTTGACAGCCGGCAGCCATTTTCTTAGGATCCCAAAAAATTCTCCTCATGAAACTCTATAATTTTCCCGAAGAAATCATCTCTCTAAGTAGTGTCATTCCGGAGCTAAAATTCGAAAACCGAAAAAGCATAAACGAAAATCCAAGGACTGTGTCACGTCCTCCGCTACCGCTGCGGACATGATATTGAAAGGTCAAATTCGATAAACGTCCAACGTCATAATATTATAAATCTACTCTGGAAGATAAAATATTTCCCTAAAAATATCGCAATAACTAAAGTACAAATCGATGCATATGCATATGCTGCATGTCATGTTCAAGTGCATATGAAAATACACATTCGAAATAAGCATACAGAAACTAGAAACAAAGAGCATTAAAATCTATCAAAAACCAAGTGAGCATTTCTATTGAAATCTCGATTGAAATTCACTAGCCAGTGACATGTCGCTTTTTTAAAAAGTACTGTGTTGTCTGTTGAGAAGACAACGTATCGTTTAAAGCAGACACCTGCGTTTTGATGAAATTCTCGTTTATGTAATGATCATGCTCAACCGAACGCAACGAAGCTCGCCCTGTATATTCGATCCAAGTATGAGCACGAATAAGTACGAGAACTATCTAATGTCAAATATGATGAACTTTTTTGAACTAGAAGAGCTTGATAAGAAAATCATGAGTCTGATATAATCCTTGTGCACAACTACAAAAAAAGCTAGATTCATCGAGCGCATTTGTGTTCGAATCTGCTCATACTGACTTGGGCGATGATGTTCAAGTACGTTTCGAAGATGTGTTTACCGCTAAACAAACGATCTCCTATAATAACAAAGCAGAGTACCGGTGAAGTACCGGTTTCGGTTTCAAAAAAAATCGACTGGGTGCTCTTCAAAAGTTTTTGTATGCACTCCTTGCTTCGTATTTGAAGGATTCAGATGTTCTTCGTTGCATAAACCGTCAAAAAACATTGAAGCAGAGAATATTTTTGAAAATTCCATAGGAAAGGACAGTTTTCTATCGAGATGTTTTTGAAATTAGCCCAGGGGGCCATTTGCCTAAATTCACAAAACTGAAACTTCACCACATACCCTTCAAAATATGAAGTAGCGATTAAATGGCCCCTCAGGCTTCCTTCTCCTGTACACATCTTTCGAAAGATTTTTTCGCGCGTACGTATATTGTGCTCATTTCTCGAGTTCATTTCTTGTCCGGTACATGCCATAAGCTCAAAAACTGTTTACTTTTTGTATCCTGTTATTATCCTCAATTTTATCTTTCTAATACTAGGTGTTTCGGTTCACCATAGATCTTCTTCCTCATTTTCAAAAATAAAACTTGTAATGGATTGTGAATACATGTGATGTTGTCGTGTATCTGCGCATTCTCGAAAAATGTAAAAAATATATAGAAAGACCATTCAAACGAGAATCCGAAATTTTACACAATGATTTTTTTTAGATTTATCAGGTTGGGACGACCCACTACTGGGTCATGAAACACAGATCTACTGATCCTTTGTTCCTTTTACGTTCATCACGTAAATCCTTCGAACCTACCAGTACCAGCGAGGAACTTGTCGAGGACAATTGGTCAGAGGCCTGATCACATGACCACCCAGAGTCCTGAGTCTCAGTTGAGAAAACTTTGGACACTCACAAATTACGTGATATCCGGTTTCGTTCCCGAGACCACAGGTACATTCGGGATCGCTGACGATTCCCATCTTCGATTCCCACTACTCTTCTTGTGCGACTCCGGTCGATGTTCAGCAGAGCATTTGTCCACTTGCAGTCGGGCATTGGTAGGAACTGCCTTCTGTGCCTTGCCCCACCATATTCACGCCCACGCTTTATTCCCTCTGAACGCACCCATTCCTTTACAGCCTTGTCACATTCTGACTGTGGTATAGGAATGAACGGTTCGGGCCCACATTGAACAGATGTAGCACCCAGCTTTTCCAGTTCATCCGCTCTCTCACTTCCATCTATTCCAGAGTGCCCCGGCACCCAAGCAACCGTCACCCGATTACTCTGGCCCAGCTGGTTCAGTGTGCTTTTGAACTTCTTCATTAATTTGGATGTGGTTACAGGCGACATTATCGCTCTGATCATTTCTTCGCTATCGGAAAGGATTGTGACTCTTTCGTCTACCGTTTCCGGTCTCAATGCACTTCGCAATCCTTCCATTGCTGCGAACGTTTCTGCCTGAAGTATACTGGCGAAATTTCCTAAGTGGAAGCTCTCTTCTGTCATAGGTTCCAGGGTTAATACCCCAGCCCCCACTCCATTAGAGTTTTTGATCCATCTGTGAAGCAAATGAGTCCACCCGTGGACAGACTATCTGGCCAACCTCTCAGCCATTCTAGTCTATCCGGTATGACAGCCTCGTAGTGCTTCACAAAGGTAATTTCCGGTTTTATCCGGTCCCTGGGCATGTTAAAAATAGGATTGGCCATTGCCCCCCTGATTTTTCCATGACCCGTGTTCCTCATCCAAAGATCATTAAGTTATATTTATTTATTTGTTTATTCATTATTGAAATATTTTTGGAAGAATGTGGTTTTTTTTCTTTTATTTTAATTAGATTTCAAAATTCAAAATTGGGAGTGCAATTATGTTGAGATACCGGATATCACCAGGATCCCGCCATTGCCCACTAAATTATAAGTCACATAGACCCGTAACCGTTCAGGCCATAGCGTGACCCTATCTGCAGCTGCCCATGGCAACGCGAACGGTACACAAAGCGAGGATTGCCAAAGACTTCTATTAAAGTCTCTGACAACTCCCACCTCCCGCGCAATTCGCGCCCCATGTACAACTGCAGTGACGGCGAGTGTACAGCACGATATAGTGGCTTGCGTTTTCTCGTGTTATGTTTAAAAGCTATCGTGTTGCAAGGGGTAAATTACTTTTTTTTTCTAAGGTTTATTTGGGATTATTAGGGATTATTTGCGATTATTTGGGATTGTTTGGATTATTTGGGATTATTTCAAATTTGTAGTAAGATCAGAATGTCAGCAAAGTCAGAGAAGTCAGCAGCCTGTATGAATTTGTGTCTTTTCATACGAAAGAAGGTCTTATAAATAAAAATACATGAGTTACGATTTTAATATCAATTTAACATTATTCAACCAATTCCTTCTCAATCAACTCAATAAGACGTCTTGATACTCTCAACACATTGTTTTGATAGATAGGCACAGAAATATTTCCAAAGAATATTTTCAAATACACGTTTGTGAACAGGTCGAGGAAATAATGCGCCGACACTATTCTAATAGTACCAACTTCCTTTACGGACTGCACTGAAGTTAATGACTACGCGAAAGCTTGATCTTTGAATGTTTTTCCGCTTATAAGGCGAAAACTGTGCACCAACCTTATATATACTTGTCCACTCAAGACAAAAATGCACCAGTCACCAATGTTAATATCTTCCAGCCTCTGGAACTAAAACGGAATATGTGTATGTGTGTCTGTCGTCAAGGTTTCTACCCAGTCGTAAACAGCTCCGGAAATTTCGTAGACCATCGCAGAAAAAATAACATTAAATCCTGAAAGTTACAAAGTCATCCGGAAAGTTAAAAAGTGAGCCGGAAAGTCAGAAAATCGCGAAAAATCACATAAAGTCGCGAAAAGTCATGCACGAAAGTTCTAGTGCCACAAAATATATTAAATATTCCAGCGCATATTGTATACCGATTCAAATAGAATTGACGGCACCCATTACTAATACAGGAGGAGAATCATAAGATTGTGCAACGCTTCGTTTTAACTGTTTCAACCGAAAAACCGGTTTTACTTGAGAAAAATACAAGGGAATACGTGAAAAGAGCGATAAAAGTGCAATCAAAAAGGTGCACAAGCTTACGATTCTCTTCCTGTAGTACTAAAATGAGTTACGATCACGTCGTACTCATTATTCATACGAAGACTTAATCACTTCGTATTTGGAACTTGTACAACACAGAAGCTGAAATAAATATTTTAACGAAGTCAAAGTAAAGTATAAGTTTCCATCTAGATAGAAAAGCACCACCACCAATTACCTTTTGGGATGTTCGAATTCCCATGTATGCCTTTCAGTTTGAGAAACGCCGCTCAAACTTTCCAACGCTTCATGAACCAAGTTTGTGAGGGATTAGACTTCGTGTTCGTTTACTTAGACGATATTTTAGTAGCAAGCAAAAACGTCGAAGAACACAAAAGTCATTTAGATAAGTTATTCTAAAGACTAGACCAATACAGTTTAACAATCAAACCAGCCAAATGTTTATTTGGAGTTAAGAAATTAGAATTCTTAGGACATGAAATCACAGCAGAAGGTATACTTCCGTCGAAAGAGTGAATAGCAGCAATATCCAATTGTCAATCTCCAACATCTATCAAACAAGCACAACGATTTGTGGGCATGATAAACTTCTATTTTCGTTTCATACCAAAAAATGCAAAAATATTAATACCCATACACGAATGCATAGCTAACTCTCTAGCCGAAAAGAAAAAACTTAAGAACAAATTCAAGTTTATTTGGTCAGAGCAATGCGAAAAATCTTTCACTGAAGCCAAAGAAGCTTTAGGAAACGCTACAATGCTTGTACATCCAAAACGCAATGACATGTCATGACATTAGTCTTTTTAGTGACGCATCCAAAACTGCTATCGGTGCAGTACAACAGCAATACGATAAAGGCTCATGGCAGCCTGTAGGGTTCTTTTCAAAAAAACTACAGAAGCCCGAACAAAAATACTCAACCTTGGATCGCGAACTATTAGCTATTTACTTATCAGTTAAACACTTCAGGTATTTTATCGAAGGTCGACATTTTACAATTTATACAGATCACAAGTCCATAACTAACCTCATGTCATCCAACGTAGAACGCAGCCCTAGACAAACCAATCATTTAGAATTCATTTCCCAATTCACAACCGATATTCAACATATAGAAGGAAAGGATTTTCTATCTAGATTATACGAAGAAGAAAAGCAAGAGATAAATTCAATAAACAATAATAACCAAGATACATTAGAATTACAAGCTTTACTAGAACTACAGGATAAAGACGAGGAATTAAGAAAATTGATAAAAGATCAATCAGATAGATCTAGTTACATCCTAAAAGAAATAGCTTTACCTCTAAACATCGGAAAATTGTGGTGTGAGACCAGTACAAACAAAAATCGACCATATGTTCCACAACCACTAAGAAAAGCTATATTTGACAAACTCCATTCTCTTTCACATCCAGGTATAAAAGCGACAGTAAAACTCATCACTGCAAGATATTTCTGGCCAAAAATGAACAAAAACATTAGTCATTGGTCGAAAACGTGCATATCTTGTCAAAGATAAAAAATAATAAGACATACAAAATCAGAATTTAGTACATTCCCTACTCCTCCAGGTAGATTCGAAAATATCCACATAGACATAGTGGGTCCTCTACCACCTTCAGAAGGAAAAACATACTTATTAACTGTAGTAGACAGATACACTAGATGGTTAGAAGCATATCTTATGACTAGCGCAACTGCAGGAAACGTTGCGAAGCATCTAGTTACTCAATACATCTCTCGTTTGGTGTTCCTTCAAATATTGTCACAGACAGAGGTTCTCAATTCGAATCCGAACTTTTCCGCCAACTCTGCCGTTTGTTAGGAACAAACAAAAGTAAAACAACCGCATACCATCCACAAGCAAATGGAATGGTCGAGAGGTGTCACAGAAAATTAAAAGAATCTCTCATCGCAAGATGTAACACCCAACATTGGTGTAGCGAACTTCCTTTCGTTTTACTCGGAATGAGAACTACAATAAAAGAAGACTTACAATGTTCACCTGCCGAACTTGTTTACGGTCAAGCACTAGTAATACCAGGTGAAATCGTAGTGCCTTCCAATGAAAATACCAACGAAGAAGGTTTAATAAAGAATTTACGACAAAAAATGCGATCTTTGTCCCCGGTAGCACCAGCTCAAAGAAACCAATCCCAAAGTTATGTGCCGAAAACATTGAACAGTTGCACGCATGTTTTCGTAAGGGTAGACAAAGTAAAAAAATCTTTAGTCCCACCATATACTGGACCCTACGAAGTAGTAAAAAGGCTGAGAAAAGTTTACATAATTAGCGAAAACGGTTTAAATAAATCTGTTTCCATCGATCGCTTAAAACCAGCTTTCAGTATACTAACAATTAATAAAAATGAAGCGACAATCAAAAAGAAAGTTGCATTCGCTTCTAAAGTCATAACATTTTCACTTAAATAAAATTTTCATTTTCATCTATTTTAAGTTAAGTTTTTATTTTTTTTTTTTGGCAACTACAAATCCCTTAAATTTCTTTAATAATAATAATAATAAAAAAAGTATAAGTTTCCATCTAGATAGAAAAGCACCAGCACGACAAAGTTCTGGAAAGTCGTCCAAAATCACAAAAAGACACATAAAATTCCAGAAAATCACGACAAGTAATGTTAAATCTTGTAAAGGGCCGTTCATAAAGTATGTCACACAGAAATGTTAGATTCCGGAACCCACAAAATGTATGACATTGCAAAAATAATGTCGGATTTGAAACGGGATTTTGTGTGTGACTTGCAACGGCATTGGGACGAAAATTAAGATGGGATTTGGACGTGTATTGATTTTGAAAAGTATTTGGACGGGAGTTAAGACTATGTTTTGAAGGGAATTTGGACAAGAGGCTCGGACGCACTCGGACGGGCGTTAAGGCGGTGGTTTTTGAAGGTATTTGGAAAGGTATTTGGAAAAGGTTTTGTAAGGGTTTTTGAGCGGGAGGTAAGACGGGGTTCTGAAGGGTATTTGAATGGAGGGGTTAAGACGGAGATTGGGAAACGTATTTGAAAGGGTATTTGGAAAGGTATGTCGACGGGAGTTAGGACGGGTTTGACTTGATTAGACCCGTTTGAAGAACGAAGTTCTTCAAAAAGGGGTCCTATGCGTTTACCACGACGTTTGTAACCACCCCAATTTCGACCCGGGAGTAAGGATAGAGCTTCGATCATGGTTTTTAGATGACGATTCAACAATAAAAAAATGACCGTCCGTCCGCCTGTCCGTCAACTCGAACTCAACCGATTTTCAAGAACTTTTTTCTCCTGAAAGATAATCAAAATGTTTTTTATGGGATTAAATCTGAGCACTGTCGGCCCAAGGGCCGCTGAGCTAGGGCCGTTTAAGTGGTTTTTGATATTTTGTACATAAGTCGAGTAAATCTTTTTCGATTGTAATCGGGCCTAGTGCATTTTTTTTTATTTTTTCCATTTTTTTTGGTTTTGGACTTCTTTAAGGATTGGAAAATGGAGTGGTGACCCGAACAAGCGCGAGCTGTTCCTACTTCTGATATCTCAGTGATTTATGAAATGTCAAGCAAGAGGGAATAAAAACACATGGGCCCATAATGACGACCCTGTTCTTCCCACCCCAATACCACATGTGAATTAACACTCTGAGATTTGAGATGGAGAGTATCGTTCGGTAGGCCCACACTCTACAACCCCTTTAATTGAATCTCATACTATGAATATTGTTTGACGGAGCTGGAAAGGACACATAGCATCTAAGCTTTCAGCCAAGGTAGTGCTGTTCCGATAGCCACTGTTTTAGCTTTTTCTGAAACGAAAGTGGGTCTAGGGTTGTGAGGCATGCCGAGAGAGAACAGTACAGAGCGCTATCAGATATGGTTAGAGCACAGTAGAGTTGTTTACGATTTCTGGTTCCATACATATGAAAGGCTGTTTTGAATTGAATCGTACTGTAAGACTGTCCACAGATAGAGTTATGCATGGCGCTACAAACGCTGTGTTTATAAAGGCCATTGATGTTCAAGACTCCGGGGCACTGTACTGTGAATAAATCAACAGTGGGGTGACGCTGTGGGAGCTTGCAAACATGCTTTAAACACTTTTTGCAATGTCTGCAGGGGTGTGAAGGGGATGTGGACGGCGAATCTGATGAAGGTTGTAGAAAGATCTTTAGCTTCGTAGTCGCATAAAGCGCCGCGGGCACATAAAGCGCCGCGGGCACATAAAGCGCCGCGGGCACATAAAGCGCCGCAGGCATATAAACCGCCACAGGCACATAAAGCATTGCAGACTAATAATTAGCAAGGGGTCCAGGGGGCTGTTAATCGCATCGCAGCTTTATGCACGTTCTCACTTATTGCTTTCGAGTGCACTCACACACACCCGCTCCAACGTCTGCGAATGCGTATCCACTTGTGGCTGCCGGGGTCTAACTCTGGGGGTTTGCTCGGAGAACAAAGTCTTATGACTTTTAGGAGCAACATTTTCACAGAAGAAAATGTTTTCATCCTATTTTATCCAGAGAAGTTAGGCAGCGAAAACTATTCAAATTTGGTGGTTTAGTAAATTTTTTGGTATGAAAGTGTTGCTGTTGTGTGGAGTGGAATGCGCTTCTGAATATCAATCGATAGTGCAGGTTCAGTGCAAAAAAATGGCCGAATAATGTTGCTTGAAAAATTTCGATACGATTTGTCGCCAACGAACGGGAGCAGTTCTTCGGCTATATCTCGGTCAGCAGTGGTCGGCAGGTGTCAAATGAAAGATGTCGATCCCATAAAGCCTAGATAGCCTGCGCATTTTCAATCTCAGAATTCGTACTTTGCGTTTTTTGAAGTTAAACTTTTTGCAATTTTTTGGGATTATTTAGGATTATTTGGGATTATTTGGGATTATTTGGTATTATTGGGATTATTTTGGATTATTTTGGAATTATTATGAAGTAATTTCCCCCTGTTCGGGTCATCCTGCAAAATTATGGAATAGGCCATATACCAGCATTGGGTCACATTTCACCAAAACTCTGAAACACGTGTTCGCTTGAATTTAATTCTCTACAAATTCGCCATGGTCTGTCTCTCATACATTCGAAAATAATTTTAAAAGCATAAAAATTGACCCAATGTCCAACTGCCCGACATTTTCACCAATACTGGTGACTTCTACTCACAAAACTATAGCACTTTGCTGAAGAAACCAAAGCTTTAACATCAACCAAAAAAATGTGCGAAGAAAACCAATGCATCAGTTCGTTCCATACAAATAATTTCTTACAAAGCCACTTAATAAACGAACATAGAATTTTTATTGTAACACAGAACAGAATGCGTAGCAAAACATGCCCCTCCTAAATACATTGAGAATATTAGTGAATGAAGCCACGTGCATAAAATAGTTTTTTCGTTTATTCCATTCCACATTTACACACACACATTTAAACATATATATTCTCCCTGAAATTACTTGAACAAATTTCTCATATGAAAAGTACTAATTATTTACGTTGTATAAATGCTATACTTCACAGAATATACTCAGTTTCAAACGTATGAATACCTCTGTTCAATACGCTTGAAAGTATCACCGGTTGGTGATACTGTTCTTATAAGGGAGAGTGCTCCCACAATAAGAGCGCTTTATTTTTCGGTCCCGAGCTTCTTACAAAAGAAGGTCTCTCGTTCTCTATCTCTAGGTTCCCCTTGTTGATTTCTCTTGCCTTTCGAAATTAGGCTTGCATTGCTTTTTGGGTTAAAAAAGGCAATGCAAAACAGTTTAGTTCCTCGGAACTCTTCAAGCAGGTCGGACGTAGATAGATTCATATGGGAATCTTCTTTTGCATTGCCTTTTTTTAACCCATAAAAGGCAATGCAAAAGAATCTCATATTGCATTGCCTTTTCTTTGGCTTTTCGGCTTATAAAAGGCAATGCAAAACGACACTTTGCTTCAGTTCCTCGGAACTCTTCAAGCAGGTCGGACGTATGTTGGTTCACGCAGAAAATTTGTGACCGACAATTTACAGAGAGACAAACAAACAGACAAATAGACAGACAGACAAACAGACAAACTTTTTACTTTTATAATTAGTAACTAGTAAATACCCCCGCCCCTAGGGGCTACACGGACATTAAACATTCTTGTCCGCTAGGTCGGAGATTTGGGACATTAATACTAAAATGTATGTAAGAGTGTGTTATTTTCTCCGTACTACCGTTTCCACGTACAAACGTTAGCACCGTGCTACTTTTTCTCCGTACAATCGTTTCTCCCGTCCTACAATTTCCCCGTACTGCCATTTCCCCGTACTAACATTTCCCCCGTACTAACATTTCCCCCGTACTACCATTTCCCCGTACAAACGTTATCATCGTGCTACTATTTCCCCGCACAACCGTTTTCCCGTACCACGATTTTCTCCGTACTACCGTTTCCCCGTACAAACGTTATCACCGTGCTACTTTTTCTCCGTACAACCGTTTCTCGTGTCCTACAATTTCCTCCTTACTATTGTTTTCCCCGCACAACCGTTTCCCCCGCACTACTGTTTTCCCCGTACAACAGTTTCCCCCGCACTACTGTTTTCCCCATACAACCGTTTCCACCGTACTACTGCTTCGCGTACAACCGTTTCCCCCGCACTACTGTTTTCCCCGTACAACCGTTTCCCCCGCACTACTGTTTTCCCCGTACAACCGTTTCCACCGTACTACCATTTCCCCGGACAACCGTTTCCACCGTACTACCATTTCCCCCGCACAACATGGCCGATTGTACAAAACGCACTAATATTCGTTCCTGATTAACTTGTTCTATAATAAAAAAACTTTCTAATAATTCAACTTTAAATGGACAATAAATCATTGTGCTAATAACATAGATCAGTGAGAAAGTGAAATTCTATAATTATCAGTATCTATTTACATATTAAAGGACATTTTTTCTGCTGTGATAAATCAACATCACATGTCGACCATTTTTTGCTGACATTCTTATTGCTACAATTCGGTACTTTTGTGTAAAATGGTTTCAAATAACGACTTGTTAAAAGAAATACGCGCAATGGCAACAAACATAAATGGAGTTAATGCGAGATTGGAAAAAATGGAACACAAATTTGATAGTGCATTGTCCAATATGAATGACAAAATCATCCAAGTTCAAACATCATTGGCAAATGACATTGAGGAGGTCAAACACGAAACAAGCAATGAAATTGCTAAGCTTCATGGTAGAATCGACGCTCTGTACAATCAAAACAATTCTGGAAAGACTACGGAGTTGATCATCAACGGCATACCTTGTCTGGTCAACGAAAATCTTGAGGAATTGGTCTCCAAAATCAACGCAGTGATCAATAACAATGAAGAGCCGTCAATTATCAGCATCCATCGATTTAAATCTCCAAAACATCAATCAGCCGTGCAGGATGACTCAGTCAACAAAATTATACCCATCGTCATTAAGTTCGCAAACAATACCTGTTGTCGAAGTTTTCACACAAATTATTTTGCTTTCAAGAAGAAAGACCCTTTAAAATTGTCACATGTAAACATTGAGAGCCGAAATCATATCTACATCAACGAGAATTTATCTAATCAAAGTCTGAGTCTACTCAAAAAAGCAAAGAATCTGAAGAAAAATGGTAAAATAGCTAGTGCATACTCATTCAATGGACAGGTTTGTGTGTACCATCAAAAAGATGACAGGAAATTTGTGATTATTTCGAGTGTTGACGATCTGAAGAAGTTTGATTAGCATTTGTACAACCTAAAATTTTCATTGATTGTATTTTATTATCTAAAATTTTCAAAAACGAATACTCGTTTTATATCTAAAAAAAATTTCATATCTAACAAATTTTTAATCTACAATCAAGAAAAAGTATCCGAAATTTTGCTAAGCTTTACCTAAAATGTCTAAAATTAACTTTGAATTGAAACTATATCTCAACCTAAAACTTTAATTTGAAATTAAGTCCTTCTGAGTAATTTTTAAATTCTGTAATAATTTCTAAGTCACTAACTTGTAATTGGGCAGTGTCGCCTGTTAGTTGGTCAAATAAATAAACAACAATAAACAACAACCGTGCCCCCCGCACTACTGTTTTCCCCGAACAACCGTTTCCACCGTACTACTGCTTTGCGTACAACCGTTTCCTCCGCACTACCATTTCCCCCGCACTACTGTTTTCCCCGCACAACCGTTTCCACCGTACTACTGCTTCGCGTACAACAGTTTCCCCCGCAATGCTGTTTTCCCCGTACAACCGTTGCAACCGTACTACTGTTTCGCGTACAACCGTTTCTCCCGTACTACTGTTTTCCCCGTACGAACGTTATCATCGTGCTACTATTTCCCCGTACAACGTTTCTCCCGTCCTACAATTTCCTCCTCACTACGGGTTTTCCCCGTACTACCATTTCTCCATACAACCGGTTACCCCCGTACTGCTTCTTCCCCCGAGCTGCCCCACCAATACTGGTGACTTCCACTCACAAACTCTGAGACTTTGCCAAAGAAACCAATGTTCTGTCTCTCATACCTTTCCAAATACTTTCAAAAGCATAAAAATCCAAGATGGCGTCACTTTCACAGGTGGCAGCCATTTTCTTAGGATTCATAAAGATGCTACTCATCAACATCAACAACTTTCCCGAAGAAACCAAACGCGTAACTATTCTAATTCAGAAATAGCAAAAATCCAAGATGGCGTCACTTTCACAGGTGGCAGCCATTTTCTTAGAATTCATAAAGATTCTACTCATCAACATCAACAACTTTCCCGAAGAAACCAAACGCGTAACTATTCTAATTCAGAAAACAGCAAAAATCCAAGATGGCGTCACTTCAAAATTCAAAATGGCGCCGGTTTGACTGCTGGCAGCCATTTTCTTAAGATCCCAAAAAATTGAATGACCAAACTCTATAACTTCCCCGAAGAAACCAGCTCTCTAGCTATTGTCACTCCGGAGCTTAAATTCGAAAACTCCTCAAAATTGGCCACTTTTCCACATGCCACGGCTTTTCCAGAATTTTCCCGGAAAAGCGGCATATGAAATTTTTCATTTGGGGCCGAAACTGACGTTCCCTGAAATTTTCTAATTTTCTGCCGAACGAATGATCTCGTTATTTACTTCAGTTAAAACAGTATTTCCGTTCCTTACATTACAGGCGTCGCGGTTTGCATAGAATGGGCCAGTTGTTGAAAAAATTTCTATTTTTTGAAAAAAATTTTCTCCGAAAAAAAACTTTCTCAAAAAAAAATTTTTTTTGAAAAAAAATTTCTGCGAAAAAAATTGTTTTCGAAAAAATTTTCTCCGAAAAAAATTTTTTTCCAAAAAAATTTTTCTAAAAAAAATTTGTCCTTCAAAACAATTTTCTTTCCGAAAACAATTGTTCTCCAACAACTTCGGCTACCTTCGGTATACTTTGTGTCACCTTCGGCTGCCTTCGGAACACTTCGTGTCACCTTCGATTGTCTTCGGAACACTTCGTGTCACCTTCGGCTACATTTGGAACACTTCATGTCACCAATTCTTCTCAGTGATTTATATAACTTTCCTGGAGAAACCAACTATCTAGGTATTCTTATTCAGAATTTAGCAAAAAATCCCAGATGGTGTCACTTTGACAGTTGGCAGCCATTTTCTTAAAATGCTAAAAAATTCTCCTGACCAAACTCTATAACTTCCCCGAAGAAACCAACTCTCTAGCTATTGTCACTTCGGAGATAAAATTCGAAAACTCCGAGCATTACCTAAAAACCCTCAAAATTGACCACTTTTCCACATGCTCCGGCTTTTCCAGAATTTTCCCGGAAAAGCGGCATATGAAATTTCTCATTTGGGGCCGAGACTGACGTTCCCTGAAAATTTTAAGGAAATCGCTCGAGAAAAAAAAGTAGATAGATACATACATACATAGAGACACAGAGACATAGATTGTTGACACACAACACAGGAATGATATTGTTATTACTTTCGAAGCAGATTTTATCATTAATATATAGAAATTGGTCATCTTTGATTGGCGATATCTCGGCTCGTTTTCAACCGATTTTGATGAGTGGGGGCTCTTTGGAAAGCTTTTTAGTATTTTTTTAATAATTTGAAGGGGGAGGGGGGCGAGGGAAAAAACTCAAAAGTTCGCCCACACATCGTGTCTTGTCCCAGAGGTTTTTGTATGGAGTTTTTTGGGTTTGTGGACGTTTTCTTTGGGGTGTGGGGACTGCATCACGCTCTCCGCTACCGCTCCGAGCATGATCAATTGTCGAAAAGCGGAAAAACGACTGAAAGTTTGTGTTTAGAAGTTGCCGTCACACCGCGCTGTCAACTGTGTCTAGCAAAAATCGCAACATGGATTCGGGCAACTTCTACTTCTGCCTTGGTCGAAAGACATTCTCAGCAGCAGATATTTTATCAACGAAACGAAAAGTCAACTTAGAACCGATCAACCTACAAAAATATCCTTTTCATTCGTGAAAAATGTTTATTTAATCGAAGTTTTCTTTTACGCTACATACAAAAATTATTCTTTTGGTTTTTTATTTTTAATAGTATTTTATTGCCATTTGAGGGGAACAATCGAGGCTTGCCGAGATTTTCCCTCAAATGGCAATATGATGCTTTATTGCATGAGCGAAAAAAAGAAAACAAATATAGGAGAACGACAAATGTCATTGTCAGCGATTAATAATTTCTCTTTTATATTACTAGATTAATAATTTTTAAGGGGAAACACTGCGCAAATGCAATAAAAAATATAAATTTACTTTGTCCTGGTTAGAAAGACGAAAATTTCTACTCTGTATTTTTCTACGCTGGTTTTTAAAAGATTTTTAAATATTTTTCATCCGTCTTTTCTTGGACATGTTCCACTATTTTGCGTTGATTTCAAGGAGTTTTTTTCGACTCTGAAAAGTATACATACGGTAGAGCCATAGCGTTTGGTGTGGGAGATGTAGTTAGTACGTTTGGATCGGTGACCATTCTCTCAAGAAGTGGCAACGTATCGGACAAAGATGGCTCTGTTATGTTGGGTCGTTCGCGTATACATTCTCTAACGAATAGAACGCCATGATGCAGTTCCCTCAAAGCTTCTTCGTATTTGCCATTCATTTTCAAATGGCGTGACGATGTGTCTTTCAAATATTGGATGGCGATTTTTTCAACTGCTGTTGTCAATGCATCTATTTCCTTTTCCAATGATATAAAAGCATATTCCATTTCTCTAATTTGTGTTTCCTCGAATTTTCGTTTCTCCAGTTCAGTCAATAAGTTGTTGATGTCACAATTCGGTTCGGAAAAGAATTTACTTTCTAACGGATTTAAACTGCCAATGCATATTCCCACACTCTTTCCTTTCTGAAGCATATCCCTTTCGAATGATATGCGGTGGAACTCATCGAGAATCTCGATCGTTTTTCGAGTGGCCACATTCGTTTTCGTTTTCATGTCTTTTTCCTGATTCCATGAGATACACCATCATTCAACAGCTGTCTCCATTTCGGTCACATTTTTCTTTTTTCTTACAGCTGCCTTGTAACGCTGCGAGAATTTTCTTTTTTTTTTTTTATTCAGTTATACAATTTATATGTTACAGGTTTATCAATAATTCCACTGTGCCTTGCACTATTAAGGAAATTATAAACTATAAACTATTATAAAAAAAACTACTTAATTTTTACTAAAATCAAGAAAAACAAGAAATTACAGGAAGAGAATCACAAGCATGTGCATCTTTCTTATTTCTCTTTTATCTCCTTTTTCACGCATTCGCTTGCATTTTGTGCATGTAAAACTCGGTTTTTCAGTGAAACGAGCTAAAACGAAACATTGCACAATCTTACGATTCTTCTCCTGTACAAGAAATCTATATTGATACAATTCTAAAGCTAATTAATCTTGTGGGGGAAAAATGAATGTATAGTATAAAGCAGAAAAAATTTTTACTTACTAACTGGCAATGAAAGATCAGTAGTCCGGGACCACAAGTGGTCGGCGGTCAGAGCACAGACTGTGAGCTCTCCACTAGCGGCAGGCAGCACGATTCTTTCCCTTATTCTCAACTTTTCTTCTTATTTCGGTTTTTTATTTTTAAATTTGTTGACTCAAGTTTGTGTCTTTTGAAATCATATTCGACATTGCACCCTTACTCTCAGCACTCTTCCCCTGGAAATTGACTTTCCGACAGCCACTCTTTTAGCATCGATTTGAATCTAATGATCGATAAGGAATGAAACGTAGCGGGCAAGTCATTATATAGACGACACCCAGCAATAGTAATGGCTCTACTGCCTCTCTGTGTCTTTCGACTTTCCACCATCAAATAAGGTTTTTTGGACCCGTACGAAGTACAAAGGTCCTATATGTTTACTACAAACAATTTTCTTGTAAAATGGGGTAGATCGAGGTGGGAGTGGGGGGGATGCATCTATTATCGTCTAGAGATGACGAATCAGCAATAAAAAAAATGTCCGTCTGTCCGTTCGTCTCCACTTTTTTTCCAAACGGCTCAACCGATCAGCCTAAACTTTTTCTTCCCTGAAAGGTACATGCCTCCCATGATTCAAATTTGAAGATGAGCAAAATTGATGAAGTGGTTCCGGAGATATGGTCGAGGAAGTGACCAAAAACATGGTTTTTCGAAGGTCGGTGAAGCTTTTTTGCAAATATCTCAGCAAGTAAAGCACGGAAATTGCTCAATTTGGTGTCAAATGAAAGCATTTGATGCCAAAAAACTAAGGAATTTTTTTTGTTGGAATCGGGCCAGGGGTCTGGGAACTGGGAGCCATGGAATGGGCGAAAATAAATTTCTCTGCCCAACATGATAAGAGATAGTTTTTTTCAGTATTTGCTTAAAT
Source organism: Pseudolycoriella hygida (assembly GCA_029228625.1). Classification (NCBI taxonomy): domain Eukaryota; kingdom Metazoa; phylum Arthropoda; class Insecta; order Diptera; family Sciaridae; genus Pseudolycoriella; species Pseudolycoriella hygida. The sequence goes on along the minus strand of CM055404.1, from coordinate 97,944,910 downwards.
ACGCAATACAGAGATCTACTTTCAAAAGCAAAGTTGTAGAGAATCAAATTTTAGCGAACACGTGTCTCAGGGTTTTGGGGAAATATGATCCAATCCTGGTATATGGCCACTTCCATAATTGGACAGGATGACCCAGATCTCCAGAACTATGAGAGTTAGAAAGTTGGTTCCAAAGGCGAAGTTATAGAGAATTAAATTTAAGCGAACACGAGTTTCAGGGTTTTGGGGAAATATGGCCCAATCCTGGTATATGGCCACTTCCATAATTGGGCAGGATGACCCAGATCTCCAGAGCTATGAGAGTTAGAAAGTTGGTTCCAAAGGCGAAGTTATAGAGAATTAAATTTAAGCGAACACGAGTTTCAGGGTTTTCGGGAAATATGGCCCAATCCTGGTATGTGGCCACTTCAATAATTGGGCAGGATGACCCAGATCTCCAGAACTATGAGAGGTAGAAAGTTGCTTCCAAGTACAAAGTTGTAGACAATAAATTTTTAGAGAAAACGTGTTTCAGGGTTTTAGGGGAAAATGACTTAGTCCTTGGATATAAGCTTCCTAGATTTGAATGGTCTGAGACGTACTTCGGTAGGGCCTTTGACATTACCTCGGGTAATTTCTATGGATCTTTGAAATTCTTACAGTTATAAGAGAACAGAAAACGTTGGATTGTTTGCTTATTTGTATATTTAGGTACGTTCGAGTCTCTTTGCCACATCTATTCTGTTTGTCACATCTATTCTGATACGTACGGGTCTTTGGTTATGTTTCTTAGTTTGGTAACTGTGAGTTGTGGGTTTAAAAATGACATTACTATGCAGTTCTCCTCGCAATTGTTGTGAACGAAACACCCCACTATCAAACTATATAGACTTCAAATTGTCAGCACTCCAGGGCATTGTTTTTTAAACAAATCGATCGTCGGGTGTGTCTGCCTCAGTTTGCAGACATGTTTCAGACATCCCTTCTGTAGTGTCTGTAGCTGCTTTAAACCTGTCTTACTCACACCTCCCCACGCACGTATACAGTAATTCAAGTGGGAGTGGCCGAGTGCATAGTAGATTTTTAGTAAGATAGGCTTTGGCAGTTTATGTTTGATCTTGCAGAGAACACCACTGAGAGACGCTAACTTCTTACAACGATTTGAGATGTGAGGTCCCCAGCTCAAAGTTTCGTCTAACGTTATTCCTAGGTATTTGAAGGTGGCCACAGTTTCAATCACTTGACCCTTCAAAGTCACCTGCTCGGCGCTCCCCGCTTCACCTCTTACTAAAAAGTGCATAACTTTTGTCTTACTAACATTGAGAGTTAACCCATTACTTCTAAATATCGTTTATCAGATTTAGATCGAAATTTAAGTCCTGCACGTTTGACCTATGTGTTAAATTGGAACAGAAGACTCCGGTGTCATCTGCAAATAAGTTTATCTTACCCCTGGTTGACAGCTGGTGAATATCGGTAACATAAATCAGAAACAGCAATGGCCCAAGCACACTCCCTTGCGGAACCCCGATGCCCATGGTCTTGAGACTGCTTCTAGATTGGTCAATCTGCACGCATTGTTGACGGTTGTGCAGATAATTTTTCAACAATTGGAGTGATATGCCTCTGATTCCCAGAAATTCAAGCTTTCTCAAAAGCTTTTCGTGGTTTACACAATCAAAAGCTTTGGTTAAATCTAGAAATGGGGCACTCACCCTTTTGGCTTTATCTATATCTGTAACTATCTTGTCTAGCATGTAATAGATCGCAGCATGTGTACCAGATCTCTTTATAAACCCATACTGTTTGTCATAAAGAAATCCAATCTTTACCAGGAACAGTGAAATTCTTTCCCGGATAACTATTTCAAATACTTTGTTTAACATTGACAAGACAGAAATGGGCCTATAGTTGGATGGGTCGGACTCACTTCCCGATTTATAGACAGGTGTGACACATGCAATTTTTAAACAGTCTGGGTAGATGCCTGTTTCTAGAGAGAGATTTACCGCTTTTGTCAAAACTGGCGAGATCAAATCCGCACCATTCTTCATCTAACCCAGCACTTTTCGTAATATCGAGATCACTCAGTATGTCATATACTTCGATTTCATCAGTTGGTTTCAGAAAAATACTTTCTACATTCCTCTGTAATGTGTTGTACTTATTGATATCTCCTGTGTTCGCAATCGCATTTTCTAATTCATGGCCAATTTTTGAGAAGAATGTATTTAGGGCTTCCGCTTTATCCTGATCATTGAGATAATCTGCTCCTTCGCTATCTATTTTTTCTATCTTTCTTTTCTTTCTTTTATTCCTGCCCAGAACTCTGTTAATCTCCCTCCACATTTTCCTCTTGTCATCAGAATATTTTTCAAACAAACTTTCATAATAACGAGATTTATAGTGCCACTGCCATTTTGACACTGCGCACGTTTTGGTCGTCTTTGTTTCCATTTCTCTTAGCTCTTTGAAACCCCCGCTTGCACTCTTGGATGACTGAGAGGAGATGCTCATTCATCCATGGACAGAGGTTGTGTTTTGGCTTGACTACTTCGCGCACTTCCGCTGTAGCGCCTTGGTATACTTTTTTCAATAGCGAACTCAGATCTGACATGATTTCATTAGGGTTCTCGTAGAGTTTTCCCAGCATTGCATTCAGCTGGTAGTTAAGCTCACTTCTAACCCGAGTGTAATCTGTAACTTTCCTCAATGAAATTGCTCTGACTATTTTTGGTTTAATTGGTACATGGGTAAATATTTCTCTGTGGTCACTAAAACTTACATCTACCGTTCCGTTAACAGAGGAGATGTCATGCGCAAAGTTACTGCCGACGTGGTCCAGCATAGACCCACTGCAAGATCTAGTCACATTATCATTCGATACCGAGAAATCGTAGGATAAGAGAAGACTAACATATCTCATCAAGTCTGAGTTAGAATTTTTAGTTTGGGCGTCATCCATAAGATTGATGTTAATGTCACCAAATAACATGCTTTGTTTCTGTTGTGAATCCTCCAGTAATTTATGTAGGTGTCTCAGAAATAACACCAAGTTACTCCTTACAGGGGGCCTATAATATCCTGTCAACATTACTGGCTTGTTACTCAGACTCTTAACTTCTACAGAGACTGAGTAAAAACCACCGTCCATTTTCTCTATAAACTTATGCTCGAGGTGTTCGCCCACAAACATGCTTAGACCAGCTCCTTTCCCATTTCTACAAGCAGGATAATGAACATAATGAGGAATGTCGTACAGAGATGCTGTTTCATAAGAAATACATGTTTCTCCAATAATGACAACATCAATCCGAAATTTCACACTTCGAATAAAATTAAAAAAAAAAGTCAAATTTTTTTGAGCTTTCTATACTCCTTGCATTTAATTGTAACACTGTGAGACCTTTAAATTTACTAAGGTACCCATGGGAGTTGCATTCACTAATATCATTAAAAAGAAAATTTGAGTCTCCTAATTTATTAAAAAAATTCATTATTTTCGTCTAGTACTCAGAACAAAATTAAGAAGAAGAAGCACGAAGAGTTGAGTAATTAAAGAAAAGATGTACTTACCCTACCGTCAGTTGTCTAGGCGTCACAGCCTGAGCCCTGTCCTCCTATGTCACCTAAAGCCTGCGGACCACTGTTCTAATCATTGCCCACCAATTTCATCAGATCGGTATGTTCACGAACTCTAACTACTGGCGTATTGTCACCTTTTCTTAAGAAAATTTGCCCATTTATCGTCCACAAGTATTTAAATTTATTCGTTATCTGGAAAGATTTTGCTTCAAGATAGATTCTGTTCAAATTTGGTGCTAAATATTCAATATTCAATTTTCGAAAGGCTTTGTTCTGTTCGTAATCATTTTCCTGTCTTGCTCCAGATACATTGAGATGCTCCTTTATTTTCCGAGCGTCCCCATCCACTTTGTTTCCATTTGCTCCATTAACCTGTAAATATACAAGAAGTAAATTTAAAGGGCCTGTTGCTTCGGATAGGGAGTTTTCGATCATTTGAAATACAAATTTTTTCTTCTCAGTTTCTAGACCCGTACTGCCAAAAAAATTCGCCCGTCTGTCCGTCCGTCAACACGATAACTTGACCGATTTTTAAAATCTTTTTTTACCCGAAATGCAGACGAAAAAGTGGTCATGGGATTGAATCTGATCTGAGCAGTTTTGGTCTAAGGGCCGCCACAAAAACGCCCATCTGCAATCCCAAACCCACGGTACTGATAGGCGAAAAATTTTTTGAAAATCGGTCAACATTTACTCGAGTTAACGTGTTTACAGACGGAGGGACAAGTCGACGGGTTACAAACGTCTTATTCAAGAAAACTTTGTCACATCTGATCGATTTTGATATTTGACTAGCTTTGACTATTTTGATTTGCGTTTTAGAAAGAAATTATTTAAATAACGGATATATTCTAATGTTTTAATACAGACCGTAAATAGAAAACATTAGGCGTACGTACAGAACTGATGTTGCAAAAAGACTCGATCGTATCTAAGTAAATATTGCCTTAGGTCTTAAGTATACGAAATTATGTCCACATGTAATTGGATTGGAAATTGCCGAAAAGCCAATAGAATGAAATAGAAAGGGTGTAAAAGCTTCTGCAAATCTTCCGGACTCGAAACACAGATCCTTTGTTTCATCCTGCTCATCATGTAAATCGTTAAAACCTCCCAGTTCTCACTGACAGGCTGGTGATGCCTTACACGTAGGCATGTCACTCTACTCGAACTCATACGGAGATTATTAAAATTTTGAACGAATTTTAATTATTTCTTGATTTTTGCCGATTATTGTGCGGTAGACACAAAAAATTGTTAGAAAAATACTTTTATTGAAATTTTGCGTACATCTGTGAAAATTCATATGAAGTTCGAGTAGAGTGACACGCCTACGTGTTAGGCATCCCCAGCATGCATTTACCTGTAAATCAAAGTGACTTTCGGCATTTTTCTACTCTTATAGTATTAGTCCTTCCCAAAAAAGCCAAATAATGACGAAACACACGGACGGCCACTTAGGCAGGCTCATGGAAGTTCATGAAATTTCATGGAGGTTCTCGAAAAATAAATTTTTGTTCAGCCTTAATGAATTTTATACTTCCAAGTCAAACTGTTTAGGCGTTATTTTGAAGTCCTATCTAGACTCAAAATTTCATAGAAGACCGTTTTCCAAAAACTGTGAAACTCACCGAGGCCTGGAGCAAAGAAGTTGTGAACTAAGAAAGCCACTTGACGGACTCTCTTGACACCGAAACACTTCGGATGCGTCCAGCACATGAAAAAGTATTTTCTCGGACTATTTTGAACGGAATAAACCAAAGTTGCCCTAACACCACTCCTCATCTTTGACAAGTTTCATGCACTTTTCCTAAAACCCACGTTTTATGCGGTTTCCACGTTTTTTTGACCATTATTGCCCTCAGGACGGCTTTGGATTCAAATGGCTCCATATACACTTTTTATCAGTGACACATTTAGAAACTTTTTAGAGGTGGGGCCCCGAACTTTTCGACAAGTTAATTTTCCCATACATTTTTGGACCACCCTAATGCACATTCGTTACACACACGAAGTTGAATTTGACAGACGTCTTCTTTAAAATGTTTCAATGAGTTTGTGAAATTATGTGTGTGTTGGTACAGATGCTTTTTTTTGAAACTGCTCACTTTTCAGCGAAACAACTCGAACAAGTCAAGCTGTCAATTTATAATTACCGACCGGTTCTGTTCTTTTGCGCGCACTTTTTAAAATTCAAATGCGTTTAAATTGAGGGAAACATTTTTGTCTATGGAATTATGTGTCCGAGGCATTTCCTTATGGCCCTATGTCGGTCAACCCGCAGTACATGAAACAAGAGTCAGTTGAAGCAAAAAAAAGCTAAGTCCAAGGACTCAAATCCAAAAAAGTTTCTTCCATAAATTGTCGGCCATGCCCAGATCTTTCAAACAAAAAAAATGTACGAAAATCGGAAAAGATTTACTCGAGTTATGTACAAAAGACCAAAAACCACTTAAACGGCCCTAGCTCGGTTGAGTTTTACTCAACTTATCGCGGTGGCAGACGGACTGACGGACGGACGGACAACGTTTTTATTGTTGATTCGTCATCTAGGCACCAGGATCGATGATTCCCACCTACTCCCAGGTCGAAATTTGGGTGGTTAAAAACGTCGTGGTAAACGCATAAAACCCCTTTTCGAAGAACATCGTTCTTCGTACGGGTCTAAAAATGATTTGAAAAACTTATTATAAATGTATGAAATGTCAATCAAAACAATGTGTGTAGCATGCATGAAATTCTTATGTTGGCTGCGTTCGCCAAATTTAGACTCGTGCGATGCGGCTCCCCTACAAAATCCGGAGGCACAAAATCCAGAGGCGTCAAAATCCGGACGAAAAATCCTGAGAATACAAAATCTTGAGGCGTCAAAATCCAGAGACGTCAAAATCCGGACGAAAAATCCGGAGGATACAAAATCTTGAGGCGTCAAAATCCGGAGACGTCAAAATCCGTAGGCTTCAAAATCAGGAGGTGTCAAAATCCGGTGGCGTCAAAATCCAGAGGAATCAAAATCCTGATTATGTTGTTGCGTATGTATTTTGCAGCCTCCGGATTTTGTAGCCTCCGGATTTTGTAGCCTCCGGATTTTGTAGCCTCCGGATTTTGACGCCTCTGGATTTTGTGCCTCCGGATTTTGTAGTGGCACCGTGCGATGTAAACTCATGCATTCACGCTTGCAAATGTTTATTTATGTATTACACCTGTTTAAAATTGAATGGGAAAATTAAGCTGTCGAAAAGTTTTAGAAAATGAAAGAATTTGAGTCAACTAACCAATCCAATTAAAATATTTAATTTACTGGGCATGAGCTTAAGCTAAAAGCAGAATTTAATACGAAAGAGAATCATTTCGAACATTTTACTGACGTCATACTTTATAAGTTTGACGTTTAAAATGCCACTTTGACATTTGTGAAACAAAAAGGATTTTTTTATTTAAATTAATTTATCAAGTTTCACAGAACTCCAACCACAGAAATGCCACTTTGACAGTTGGAATTTGTCATCTTTGGATCTCAACAGTCAGTAATTGTTTTATATTTAAGCTCAATCGCATACAGGTGTCACTTCGGAGCTTAAATTCGAAAACTCCGAACATTACCTAAAAAACCCTCAAAATTGGCCACTTTTCCACATGCCACGGCTTTTCCAGAATTTTCCCGGAAAAGCGGCATATGAAATTTTTCATTAGGGGCCGAGACTGACGTCCCCTGAAATTTTCTAATATTCTGCCGAACGAATGATCTCGTTATTTCCTACGGTTAAAGCAGTATTTCCGTTCCTTACATTACAGGCGTCGCGGTTTGCATAGAATGGGCCAGTTGTTGAAAAAAATTCTATTTTTCGAAAAAAATTTTCTCCGAAAAAAAAAATTTCTCCAAAAAAGTTTTTCTCCGAAAAAAACTTTTCCAAAAAATTTTCTGAAAAAAAATTTTTCTAAAAAAAATTTGTCCTTCAAAAAAATTTTCTACAAAAAAAACTTTCTTTCCGAAAACAATTGTTCTCCAACACCTTCAGCTACCTTCGGAATACTTTGTGTCACCTTCGGCTGCCTTCGGAACACTTCGTGTCACCTTCGGCTGTCTTCGGAACACTTCGTGTCACCAATTCTTCTCAGTGATTTATATAACTTTCCTGAAGAAACCAACTATCTAGGTACTCTTATTCAGAATTTAGCAAAAAATCCAAGATGGTGTCACTTTGACAGTTGGCAGCCATTTTCTTAAAATGTCAAAAAATTCTCCTGATGAAACTCTATAACTTTCTAGAAGAAACCATCTCTCTAAGTAGTGTCATTCCGGAGCTAAAATTCGAAAACCGTAAAATCATAAACGAAAATCCGGGATGGCGCCGCTATGTTAACTGGCAGCCATTTTCTTATGATCCCAAAAAATTCTCCTGACCCAACTCTATAACTTTCCCGAAGAAACCAACTCTCTAGCTATTGTCACTTCGGAGATAAAATTCGAAAACTCCGAGCATTACCTAAAAACCCTCAAAATTGACCACTGCCCCGGCTTTTCGAGAATTTTCCCGGAAAAGCGGCATATGAAATTTTTCATTTGGGGCCGAGACTGACGTTCCCTGAAAATTTTAAGGAAATCGCTCGGGCGGTTCTCGAGAAAAAAAAGTAGATAGATACATACATACATAGAGACAAAGAGACATAGATTGTTGACACACAACACAGGAATAAAATTGTTATTACTTTCAAAGCAGTTTTTACCATTTTTGATTGGCGATATCTCGGCTCATTTTCACCCATTTTGATGAGTGGAGGCTCTTTGGAAAGCTTTTTAGTTTTTTTTAATAATTTGAAGGGGGAGGGGGCGAGGGAAAAAACTCAAAAGTTCGCCCACACATCGTGTCTTGTCCCAGACGTTTTTGTATGGAGTTTTTTGGGTTTGTGGACGTTTTCTTTGGGGTGTGGGGACTGCATCACGCTCTCCGCTACCGCTCCGAGCATGATCAATTGTCGAAAAGCGGAAAAACGACTGAAAATTTGTGTTTAGAAGTTGCCGTCACACCGCGCTGTCAACTATGTCTAGCAAAAATCGCAACAGGGATTCGGGCAACTTCTGCCTTGGTCGAAAGACATTCTCAACAGCAGATATTTTATCAACGAAACGAAAAGTCAACTTAGAACCGATCAACCTACAAAAATATCCTTTTCATTCGTGAAAAATGTTTATTTAATCGAAGTTTTCTTTTACGCTACATACAAAAATGTTTCTTTTGGTTTTTTATTTTTAAAAAATATAAATTTACTTTGTCCTGGTTAGAAAGACGAAAATTTCTACTCTTTATTTTTCTACGCTGGTTTTTAAAAGATTTTTAAATATTTTTCATCCGTCTTTTCTTGGACATGTTCCACTATTGTGCGTTGATTTCAAGGAGTTTTTTGCGACTCTGAAAAGGATACATTCGGTGGAGCCATAGCGTTTGGTGTGGGAGATGTAGTTAGTACGTTTGGATCGGTGACCGTTCCCTCAAGAAGTGGCAACGTATCGGACAAAGATGGCTTTGTTATGTTGGATTAAAAAATTATTTGCTTTGGCTCTCTGAATGGCTAACAAGCGAAAATGATAAAGCCTGTGTAGCCCCTAGGGGCGGGGGCTCGACTAGTCAGAGTAGATGTGACAAACAGAACTTATGTTGCAGAAAGACTCGAATGTAACTAAATAACATATAAGCAAACAATCCAACGTTTTCTGTTCTTTTATAACTGTAAGAATTTCAAAGATCCATAGAAATTACCCAAGGTAATGTCAAAGGCCCTACCGAAGTACGTCTCAGACCATTCAAATCTAGAAAAGATTATATCCAAGGATTGGGCTATTTTCTTCTAAAACTCTGAAACACGTTTTATCTAAAATATTTTTCTTTACAACTTCGCCTTCGGTACCAGCTTTCTGACTCTCATAGTTCTGGAGATTCGGGGCATCCTGCGCAATTATGGAAGTGGCCATATACCAGAATTGGGCCATATTTCCACAAAACCCTGAAACACGTGTTCGCTTTAATTTAATTCTCTACAGCTTCGCCTTTGGAACCAACTTTCAGACTCTCATAGTTCTGGAGAAAGAAAGAAAGAAAAAAAGGAAGGCTTACCAAATTGACAAGTTAAAAAAATTCGATTTGGGTCCGTTTCCATACGAAATAGCAAACTTGTTTAATTCATATCTCCGGATTGGCTGAACCGATTTTAATGAGTAAATTTTACGTAGAATCCAATTCACCTATAGCATAGCATTTCTTCCCCACTCCGAATGAAAGAAGGACTAAAGAGCTCCTGACGATGGGCCGGGACCTGACATTGCGGACACAACAAGCACCTGACGAAGACGAGAATTTCAGGCGACCCAGACTGTTCCTGTGGCTTGGAAGATGAGACGGGCTTTCACGTCATATGTGAATACCCTGAATTCTATCACCTAAGACACAGGACACTAGGCGATTGCGTCGTGCACCCTTCGAAAGTGGTGGAACTAGGACCTATCATATTAGACAGGTTCCTGGTCGGCACGCAAAGGTTTTCATGATTTTTGAAATGACGAACGGGAAAAGGAGCAAAGGGTCATAAGATCTGTGTTCCAAACCACGAAAGTGATCGTCTCAAACTGCTAAAAATCTAAAATCTAGCTCACCAACCAATCTAGACGTCGTGACAGGTGACGCGAGTGCATTGATCACCGACTCGCTATCCGAGCATATAAGTGCTCTATTAGCCGTTATTCCTTGCGATCTCAGAACCGATCCAACACACTAAGCAAAGTGCTCTCACCCGTGACTCACATTTCCATGGACAAAAAGTTCTCGTCAACTTACTTCAAAAATAAGTAAAAAAAATGTCTGTGATGCCTCAGGACCGCCCATCGTTTAGGAACTCCCATCGTTTAATTATTCTACAGAAGATAAAATGCGGAATTATCTGACGAGTATCTGACCTTATAGTTACACACATAACGCGACAACAAACAACAAAAATATTGAACACGTAACGAATTTAAAACATACCTCGAACGTTTTCGGAATCTATGATTCCATCGACGGGAGACGATACACTAAAGATGTTGTCCTATGTTCCTTCGTACATTTTTTCCAAAATTACACGTCGTTATTTTTCCGAATATTTAAAACAATTAGAATCCACAGCATCGTTTACGCAATGCCGTTTCGTTGATATCAAATAAAAGTAAATTGTCGTTACACACAAAATTTTAAAAGTGCACTGGTCAGTGGTGGCGGGCGAATATTCATGAGGTTGTCGTTGTTGTGTTTGTCTATATAGTACGACTCCCACGCGTTTAAGTATTTTTCTTTTTTGACGTGTTTTATCAATTGACTGTTTTCTTTGATTATTTTATGCGAAGGGTTATCAAAAATATGTTTAGCCACTGCCGAGTTTAAATCTTTTTTCTTAATAGCGTTTATATGTTCTTGCCATCGAATCTGACAGGGACGGCACGTCTGACCAAAATAAAAATGCCCGCAGGTTTCACATCTCATTTTGTAAATACCTGATTTTTGTAAAACATTTGTCTTGTCTTTATTGTTGCATAGAACATTTTTAATTTTGTTGTTACTAGCGAACGCCGTCGAGATGTTAACTGACTTTAAAGCGTCTTTGATTTTATTTGTGAGGGGTGGAAAATGAGAAAGTCTCATCCACGCTACCGGTTTTTGCTTAATCGGTTTTAAAGTTGTGTGCGACTTTATGAACAGAGACTTTGTTCGTTTTTCAATAATGTTTTTAATTAGAGGCTCACCATATCCATTTACCCTTGTATTGCGATGTAAAAGATTTTTCGCGTCTCTTCTTTTCGATCTTCTTCTGACATCGGGATGTTTAGCATTCTGTAGACCATGGAATTAAAAGCTGCCATTTTTTGCTTAAAGCAATGATGCGAGTCTGAAGTGATGAATCTACCTGTGGTGGTGTCTTTTCTATATACTTTAAAATGTAGTTTTTTGTCGCTTTTTCTCATCACCATGAGATCCAAAAACGGTAAGCATCCATTCACTTCTACTTCCATAGTAAACTTAAGTTGTCCTGGACAGAGATGGGTCGGTAATATTACCATGTAATATTACCCGGTAATATTACGTAAAATTACGTAATATTACCCAAACCTTGGTAACATTGGAAATTTAAAGTTTTCTTTATATTACTTAAATTACGTAATATTACCAAAAAAATTTTAGGTCATCACCATCTTTCATTGTTTTTAGACATTTCGGAGATTTTTTGACGTGACCTCTTCAATTTCGCTAAATCTTAGGTCAGTATGTTATACATTCAACATAATTATCTGAGAAACTTTGATGAAATGTACGAGAATCCCATTTTTCATTCTTCGAACGAAGAATATTCGAGAAATCACAAAATTGTTCGTATACAGATTAAAATGTCAAGCAAAATTCTCTGCAAACTGCAACTAAAATACGGTATACTGTAACCTAACTTATCATAACTTCTAGCCATTCCATAAGGCTGATTCACATAGTCTAATTTTGTTTTTTTTAGACATTAATGAAAAAAAACACAAATCCATTTGTGTCAACTTAGTGAACATTCTAGGATGACCTACACTCGCGGCATCATAAGATTGTGCAACTTTTTATTTCTCTACCGAAATTTTCTAAGTTGCACAATCTTATAATGCCGCTAGTGTAGGTTGGTCAATGTCAATGATTTACTTACAAATTGTGTACATAAATTTCTCTGCGCCATGAACACCCATCTGTTTGGATCATCCTAGAACCTCCACTAAGTTGATACTAAGCTCCGAACGTTTAGCATTATATCTCCCGCACTTATGATTTTTATGACGGAGTCATAAAAATGGAAGTTAAACGGAGACTAAACGAAAGATTAAACAAGGGTAAACGGAGTGAAAATTTCAAGTCTGTAACTGTAAACATTTTTATGATATGTTCTACTCACTAAGGAAAGGACTGGTAGAATTTCCTTCATCAGTTTCAACTTCAATCTGAAACGAACTGTTGACGATTCTGTCACAAGGAAGATGATGTCTTAAGTGATGAAAATTCATTGACAGGTAAAGGTGTTTCTAAACATGAAGAATTTTTTGTCTGAGTAAAAATAAATCGAGATTTTTAAAGAAAATATGAAAGTAGCTACTCTAACCCTTACTCGAGCGACCTCGGTTGCTGTGATTTGAAGAAACCCACAAACTGAGTGGCAAACCAGCATCGTCTACAATGATTGTGCTCTGTCAGTAGACAATGACAATATAATTGTGGACTTGACGAGCAAAAGGGGGTATCTCGTCGTGATATACTCACATTGCATTGCAACAACGAAATACTCGAGCTGACGCTGTACTTTTTTCAATGTAAAGGCAAGAACTCCCAAGTCAAGTCAGAATAAATCGAAATTTTAACTCATTTATTTTGATAATTTCTTTTCTTTCAATAAAGGTGTTACGGTAATACAATTTCTGGGCTTCATACCTTACTTTAAATCATGTTTCTAAGATTTCTGCAAAATACAAATAGAAAATAGCAGGTAATTTACGTAATATTACCAAAAGCACGGTAATATTGGTAATTTAAAATTTTGGTAATATTACCCAATATTACGTAATATTACCGGGGAAAATAAATTACCGGTAATTTCCCATCTCTTGTCCTGGATAAATCACATTTAATCGATCTAAAGTATTCTTCGCCTTCTCTGTCTTTACAATCGCGAAAATGTCATTCATATATCTCCACCAAACTCTGGGGAACCATTTTTCTTTCGAAATTTTCTTCTCTAGATTACCTAGAAAAATGCCTGACGCAAGAAAAGGAGCTAAGGCATTCCCCATAGCTAAACTTTCTGTCTGATCATAAAACCTCCTTTCAAATTGAAAGAAACAATTTCTTGTATTCAGTTTCAATAATTCCAAATACATTTCTTTCATTTCTTCGTCTACGTCATTTTCTATCAACCATTGTTCCAATAATTTTTCTGCTTCTTTTATTCATTAGGCGCATTGGTATTTGAGGAAATCGGTCTTACTTTTGGTGATGGGTCGCTCTCAGGCTTGTGGGCTTTATACAAAGCATAAAGCTTCGGGACACATGGATTGTGGACCAGAAGGTCGTATTTCACTTTTTTACTCAACAATTTTTTATATTTATTCAGCATTGTCGAGGTAGTTCTTTTCCACCCTTCTAAAGGACAGTGAATTTCTACATATGGACCGTCTGAGATCAATCTGTTGACTCGTTCAGAATATTCTGTTTTATCCATTATTAGTAACGAATTACCTTTATCTGCTTTTGAGTATACACAATCTTTTTCGGCCAAGGTTTTTACTTTTACTTTTATTTGATATCAACGAAACGGCATTGCGTAAACGATGCTGTGGATTCTAATTGTTTTAAATATTCGGAAAAATAACGACGTGTAATTTTGGAAAAAATGTACGAAGGAACAGGTATGTTTTAAATTCATTACGTGTTCAATATTTTTGTTGTCGCGTTATGTGTGTAACTATAAGGCTAGATACTCGTCAGATAATTTGTATCAGTTGCACAGAGCTCTGAAATAAATGTTTTTTGTTTTTTATTATTTTAATCAATTGACAAAATCATTCAATTGTATAAAATACGGAAATTAAACAACGTTCAGTAACGACAAATGTCAAGACAATGCAAAAAAAAATTCAGTAACAACACGCGTGGATGGTAAAACACGTGTAGAAAATACTTTAAGTAAAAAGTGTTGTACGCTGACTTCCAAAGGAACTGAAAATCTCATTAAAGTAGAATTTGATGTCAACACTTACCCGGAAAAACCTTTGATTTTCAATAGCCGCTGTGTTTCGCTTGGAAATTCTTCCGCCACGACCATTACTATTGACATTTGATGGTCGAATTTCGGCTCTTTCTTTATCATGATTTTTACGTTTCCGCCGACAGCGACCAATTTTACTCTCAAGTAATATTCTGCCTACAGCGCTTGCCATTTCATCATAATTGTCCATCGTCAATGTGTTTCGCTTGGAAATTTTCTCACTAAATGTTAAAAAGTCCTTACAGCTTGCTACAGCGTCGATTGTTAAACGAAAACTGAGTTGTAAAAAACTCGTGTTATGCAAATGCGTTACACACAGGAAGTTGAATTTGACAGACGTCTTCTTTACAATGTTTCAATGAGTGTGAAATTATGTGTGTGTTGGTTACAGACGCTTTATTTGAAACTGCTTACTTTTCAGCGAAACAATTTGAACAAGTCAAGCTAGACATTCTGTAATTTATAATTACCGACCGGTTCTGTCTTTTACGCGAGCTTTTAAAAATTCAAATGCGTTCATTTAGTTCGACAGACCCGTACGTAGATGAATTTTCAAGCGAATTTGTTTATTCTTCTAATTAATGAAATTAACAATAAAATGGTTGAAAAGAGCTAAATGTGCGAATACTGAGAAGTGTTTGAAAAATGAAAAATGTTTGCTACTTGCGAATTGATTGAAAAGTCAGAAAATTTCAAAATGTTGGGAAATGTGAGATTTGTTTGAAATGTGTGAAACGTTTGAAATTTGCGAGATGTGTGAAATGTTTGAAAAGTGAAAAATGTGGGAAATGTTTGAAATTTGGGGAATATTTGCAGGCCCGGACTGGCTACCAAAAGGCGCACCGGGAACTTCAGTTTTAAAAAAAGCGCCTAGTACGGCTGACAATTTCAAATTTTCACAAATCGTATTTTAAGAGACCGGAATTCTTTACTGGCGATTTAGAGATAAAAACTACAAGTTTGAATTTCATTAATTATTTGCAATTTATCATCATTGTCATTGTCATTGTCATAATTATCATTGTCATTTTTACATCGATATCTAAATCCCCAGTTAGAATGTGAATGTGAAAGTGCAATGTAAATGCAATCATGTGTGTATAATCTCGTAATGTAAAACGCTCTTGAGTTTAAAATCGTACTTTTTTTTCGAGACGGCGGGCGGCAAGGGCGCAAAGTTGTGAAAGGCGCACCGGTGATTTTCCCGGCCGCCCTATATGGCCAGTCCGGGCCTGAATGTTTGAAATGTAGGAAACGTCGTAAAATTTCAAAATCTTGGCAAGTTGCAAAATGTGGTAAATGTGAGATTTGTTTGAAATGTGGAAATTGTTTAAAAAGTGCGAAATTTTTATATTTTCTAAAAATTTTGATAATTTTAAAAATGGCGAAAGATTTGAATTGTAGCAAATCTTTAAAAAGTGAAAAACGTGGCAAATATAGGAAATATTGGAAGTCTCTAATATGTTCGAAAATTGCCCTGTGTCAGTAAAATGCGAAATATAGAAAATGTGAGATATGTTTGAAATATAGAAAAGTTTGAAATTTAGGAAATGTTTGAACTGTTGGGTAATTTTTGCAAATCGCGAAATGGCCATGGTCTGTCTCTCATACATTCGAAAATAGTTTTAAAAGCATAAAAATTGACCCAATGTCCAACTGCAAGACAAATTTCTTAAACTTTGCCAAAGAAACGAATGGTCTGTCTCTCATACATTTTTCAAAAACTAATTTGGGCCAAATATTGCCAGTTTTGGTCATTTATCACCGATTCTGCTAACAAAACTGTAAGACTTTGCCAAAGAAACCTTAACCACGAAGAAACCAAAGATCTAACATCAACCAAAATAATTTTCAAAGAAAATATTTGAATACGCCACATAACTTCGTTTCATACAAATAAAAAAAATATGCGAATACGCCACTTAATAAACAAACATAAAATTTTTATTGTAACACAACAGAATGCGTGTAGTAAACATACCCTTCCTATAGTAATTTTTGATACAAGTTACGTATGAAGGTAGTTTAACGCACTAGATGGCAACACATCGTGTGCGTTAAACTACCAGCATACGTAACGTATCAAACAACGTTTGTCACAATTCACAGACAAAAAAGAGATTTTCTTTTAATATAAAAATCCAATTCAAGTAACGCGTAAAAAAACCTTGATCGCACTAGTACGTATAAAAACCGTCATCGCACTAGTGCGGAAAAATGACTTCATGCGACACCGAAATGACGCACGAAAAAGCGAGTTTTTGTCGGTGAATTGCAAAAAATACATTGAGAATATTAGTGAATGAAGCCACGTGCATAAAATAGTTTTTTCCAGTTTCAAATGTATAATTCAATTGTTCAATTTGCTTGAAGGTATCGCCAGCCGGTTGGTGATGTCTAGCGCTAAAGCATCGTTGAAAGATGATGTTAGGTGCGGATGGAGATACTGTTGTTATGGGAAATTGCTCCCATAATAAGAACGCACTACTTTAGAAGGGGACTGCTTCATAGCGGTCCCGGTACTTTAACAAAAGGAACGTCTTTCGTTCTCTGCCTCGAGGTTTCCCTTGTTGATTTCTCTTGCCATTCGAAGTTAGGTTTGCATCGCTTTTTTAGGCAATGCAAAACGACACTTTGCTTTAGTTCCTCGGAACTCTTCAAGCAGGTCGGACGTAGATAGATTAACATTGGAATCTACTTTTGCATTGCCTTTTTTTGACTCATAAAAGACAATGCCAAACGATGCTTTGCTTTAGTTACTCGGAACTCTTCAAGCAGGTCATACGTATGTTGGTTCACGCTGGACGTTTGTGACCGACAATTTACAAACAGACGAACAGACAAACTTTGACTTTTATAATTAGTAATTGGCGGCAGTCCCTCCTCCAGAGAGAGGGGTAGGTCAAAACTAAAATGAATTGTTTCTTTTTTTGCATTTGTTGGGTACAAGGAAGTGTTGGGAATGTTTGGATGAGTTTTGAAAGGGTGGTGGTGGAAGAGTGACGAATGAACGTAGATAACCATGAAAATATATTGGGCGCTTTGAAGAGCGCACATTAAATTTGCTTTGGCGCTATAAATAGAAATTTTATCGAGTTGATTTCATTTTTGTGTGCCGTGAGGAGGCAGCTTACGTGTAACCCGTTGGCCCTGAAAAGGGCTTTTTAAAGCGCCCAATTTGCTTCTAGATTTAATAAGTTTGGGGCGATCACTTTCGTGACCTGGAACACAGATCTTGTGACCCTTTGTTCCTTTTACCGTTCATCATTAAAGTCAAAGAACTAGTGATTATTAGTGGGGGGTCGCCCCTAACGTTACCACTACCACCTACTCCAATCCCCGACTTGACCAGAAAACTTAAGTTTTTCCTTTTGCTTCGTTAGCCATCTACTTCTAAAGTAGCTCCCTCGAATTGTTTATTGGCATATTGGAGCTACATAGATTTATGTATATCGGTTCGATTTGATGGAAATAAACTAAAACTAACTAAAAACTAAAACTTCTTGTGACATTTCGTAATAGGAAATTTTTGTTGTTAACATCCTTGGCATGTTGGCTGGTGCGTTCACAAAGACATCGAGAAGTTTCTCCGCACTGGGTGCAACGAATTGCATATATACAACATTGGAGCTTTGCCCAGTTTCCAATTTGTCTTTCGTGTTAGTGAAAACTTGGGAAACCTTATTGCCTGATCTAAAGGCGATTTTTAGATCGGGCGCTTTTTTAATTGATTTTTCAAAATGTCAGAAACCCCTTCAATGTAAGTTATTCCGGTAAATCCCAAGACCATTTTCGGGTACTTAGGTTTTGGTGTTTCTGTCATTTCGTTTAGGCTTACATTTGTTGGTGCGATCATCGTGGAGCTGGCGGCTGGGCCTTTGTGCTGTTCTATTCGCGGGCTGTCAAGAAAGACGTAGCTCTTTCCTTGGTCACACGTTCGGGGTCTCTATTTATTTACCACATTTTTAACGAGATTATCGATCATTTTGGCTGGGAAGCTGTTTTATGTTAACATGCCTTTGATTTTGCCAGGTTTTCTTCGTGGAATAATTTGTGGCTTTTATTTAATTATTTATTGAAAGCGAAAAAAAAAGACCGCTCACATTGACTCAGCCTGTAAAAAAACGATCTTTTCAACAACAAATTACAATAATTTGTGGCTTACAGAGAAACCCCTTTTTATGAATGATGTGGCTACATTTCGGATCATATTCTTAGGATGTTTTGAGTAGAAGCTTCGAACAGGATCGACGTTATCGCTTTGTGGTACCAATTTGTTTTCAGCTTTGGTGCTACGTTATACACAGTCACGTCGAGAAAGTTGATTGACTTTGTGTACTCGTCTTCGATCTCGACAGTGAACTGGACATACTCGTCGTAGGAGTTTAACTTATCTTACAGAATCTGGACTTTGTTTCGTATTATAGTGGTGAGGTGATCATCCACGTAAGTGGACCAAAAATCCGGATCCAATTTTAGGTCTTGCAACGCTCTGTCGACAAATTCTTCGATGACAAGTTCTACTTATATTGGCGCTAGCGATGAGCCCATGAACATGCCCAGGTTTTGCCTTTAGTGTTTGCCTTTATATACAAAATAGTTTACATGGTTCAGACATACATCAAACAGTTGTACAAATTTTTCTTTCGGGATGGGCATTTGGTCTTCAACGAGGTGGAATTTGCATTCTATTACGTTTTTAAAATAGGAACTCGATGCTGAGAGTTTTCCGAGAAGTTAAAGGTGGAAAGTGTCTGTTTCGAGCCGGAGGGTCTGTTCAACTTATGTAAGCCTGCCCATACTGCTCCCATGTCAGTGAATTTTTAATGAATTTATTGCGAAATTTAGTCTTAATTTGATGACTTATAGCAAAAACCGTGTAACAAGGATTGACTAATTAGAATCAATTGTCGAAAAGCGGAAAAACGGCTGAAAATTTGTGTTTAGAAGTTGCCGTCACACCGCGCTGTCAACTGTGTCTAGCAAAAATCGCAACAGGCATTCGGGCAACTTCTGCCTTGGTCGGAAGACATTCTCAACAGCAGATATTTTATCAACGAAACGAAAAGTCAACTTAGAACCGATCAACCTACCAAAATCTCCTTTTCATTCGTGAAAAATGTTTATTTAATCGAAGTTTTCTTTTACGCTATATACAAATATGTTTCTTTTGGTTTTTTGTTTTTAAAAAATATAAATTTACTTTGTCCTGGTTAGAAAGACGAAAATTTCTACTCTTTATTTTTCTACGCTGGTTTTTAAAAGATTTTTAAATATTTTTCATCCGTCTTTTCTTGGACATGTTCCACTATTGTGCGTTGATTTCAAGGAGTTTTTTGCGACTCTGAAAAGGATACATTCGGTGGAGCCATAGCGTTTGGTGTGGGAGATGTAGTTAGTACGTTTGGATCGGTGACCGTTCCCTCAAGAAGTGGCAACGTATCGGACAAAGATGGCTTTGTTATGTTGGATCGTTTGCTTATATTTTTTCTAGCGAAATGTTTGTCACGTTGCAGTTTCCTCAAAGTTTCTTCGTATTTGGCACTTATTTTCGTATAGTGATCGTATAACTCATCGAATTTCTCTGAATAGAATAACTTTAAAGTCTTTGATGACAACTCCACTTCGCTTGACCATTTATCAAACAAATATGGGGCGGTGATGTTTTCTATTGATCTTGTCAATACAACCATTTTCTTCTGCAATGATCTCATAGTAGATCCTAGTTTTTCAATTTTTGCTTCCACGTACTCGAATTTTTGTTTCTCCATTTCAGTCAATAAGTTGTTGATATCACAATTCGGTTCGGAGAAGAATTTACTTTCTAACTTATTGAAATCGTCAATGCATTTTCCCACACTCTTTCCTTTCTGAAGCATATCTCTATCGCATGATTTGCGGTGGTACTCAGTCAGAAACTCCATCATTTTTCGAGTGGCCACATTTATTTCGCTTTCATTTTCATCTCTTTTCCCAGATACCGTGAGATACACCACCATTTTTCGAATAGCTTTTTCCATTTCGATCTCATTTTCCCTTTTTTTGATAGATTTCTTGTAATGCAGGAGGAATTCTCGAATGGCTTTTCTCTGTCTGTCATCATTTTCCTGTCTTGCTCCAGATACATTGTTATTATTTGCTCCATTTACCTGTAACAATACAAGAAATAAATTTTAGTGGCTGGTTGCTTCGGAAAGGGAGTTTTTGATCATTTGAAATACAAATTTCTAGACCCGTACGAAGAACGCAGTGCTTCGAAAAGGGGTCTATTGCGTTTACCACGACGTTTGTAACCAGTCGAATTTCAACCCGGGAGTAGGGGGGAGCATCGATCATGGTCCTTAGATGACGAATCAACAATAAAACATATGAAGTGGCATCTATTCTGATACGTACAGGTCCCTTCATATGTTTTCTTTTCAGTTTCTAGACCCGTACTGCAAAAAAAATTCGGCCGTCTGTCCGTCAACACGCCCATCGTAAAACGTAAAAACGCCCATCTGCAATCCCAAACCCACTTTTGGTACTGAAAGGCGAAAAAAAATTTTGAAAATCGGTCAACACTTTACTCGAATTATCGTGTTTACAGACAGAGGGACAAAGTTTTTTTGATCGACGCTCCCCCTCAAATCGACTGGTTAAAAACGTCTTATTCAAGAAATTTTTGTCACATCTTATCGATGTGGACGCTCCCTTGACTATTTGAGTTTACGTTTTAGAAAGAAATTATTTAAATAATCGATGTATTCAAATGTTTAAATACAGACCGTTAATAGAAAACATTATGCGTACGTACGCATTACTGATTATAATTACTAATTATAAACCTCTAATGTCCGTCTGTTTATCTATTTATTTATGTGTCTATTTATGTGTCTATTCGTCTATTTATAAGTCTGTCTGTAACGATTCCGTTACTTTTGCGTTTACACTGCCAAAGAAAAAAAAAGCTTTTTGATATGTTGTTGGGTATGGTCTAAAACGTCAAGAAAACATGTTCCGCGGTGGGATATTGTTCTGAAATAAGGAAGTTATGGGTCAAGAAAGGGTGAAAATTGAAAATCGACCAAAAGTCAGTCAAGATGTCGTCTTAGAGATTTGGTCGAAGAAGCAAAGTCTTAGAGTTTTTGGTGGCCTACAACTTTGTAAAAGAAAACTTTTAGATGCGACTTCATGCGGAGGAGCTAGGCAGCGAAAACTGTTAAAATTTTGGGGTTTCCTCACTTTGTTGTTAGGGAACTTCTATCAGCTGATCGAACAAGCAGGGTTTCGTTCCGGATTCAGCACGAATGACCACTTGCAAGTGATGAGAAGTCTAATAGAACGAATGAACGAATGAACGAAAGATGCAACGAATACAAAATCAGCATCGCGATATGTTTCATAGACTTCGAAAAAGCGTTTGATTCGGTCGAATTGTACTCGATTTTAGACTCCTTGGACGATTGTCGGATTGACTCGAGATATACTCGGATGATAAAATATATCTACGAGTACGCAACGTCATGCGTCAAACTGCATAAAACCACCGATAAATTTCGGATTGGTAGAGGAGTCCAGGAGATACCATTTTACCAAAATTGTTCACGTCAGCTCTGGAAACGGTCTTCAAAAAGCTTGATTGGAGCGAATTGGGAATCAACATAAATGGGAAGTTTCTGAACAACGGTCTTGGTTGGGCGGCGTTCGGTAAATTGCGTTACATTTTCAAGAGCAACATGAACAACAGTCTGAAGAGGAAAGTGTTCGATATGTGTGTGCTGCCAGTCCTGACATACGGAGCCGAAACTCTCACAATAACCAAAGCATCGGCGAACAAGTTGAGAGTTGCACAAAGGGCCATGGAAAGGGCAATGCTAGGAATCTCACTCAGAGACAAGATGACAATTGAGTGGATCCGACAGCAAACGAAAGTCACCGACGTCATGGCACGAATAACGTCGCTAAAATGGAATTGGGCCGGGCATATTGCCAGAATGACCGACAATCAATGGACGAAAACAATTATGCTATGGCGGCCGCCAACGAAACGACCAATGGGACGTCCACCGGAAAGATGGACCAACGACATCAAAAGAACGGCAGGCACGAATTGGCAACAAGTGGCAATGGACATTCATTACATTAAAGGCTAAGAAAGAAGAAGAACTTTTGTTGTTGGACAAAGTAGAGATAAATTTTGAGTGTCAATCGATAGTGGAGGCTTGGGCCAACAAAATTGCTGAACAATGTTGGGTGAAAAAGTTTCCTACTCCCGAGCTTTGGCGATTTTGTCCAGAGCTGGAGCACTTATTAACCAATATCTCGCCGGTAGTTGCCGGAATGAGGCCAGTGAGGTGTCAAATGAAAGGTTTCGACAGTGTGAAGGTAGCGGAACCGAATTTAGGAGAAACGGTTGACCGGTACGGTGTCCAGGGTCGATCAAAGGAGGCAAAAATGGACAAAAATTTGCTCCACTGCCCGAAAATGACTGAAAAATTAATTTTTGATATGTGTTGTCGGGTATGATGCAAAACGTCGAGAAAACATGTTCATGAAATAAGGGAGTTATGGGTAATAAACGGGTCAAAATTGAAAATCGGCCAAAAGTGAGATACGGCGTTGGTTTCTTCGACAAAGTTTCAGAGTTCTGTTAGTAGAATCGGTGATAAATGGTCCCAATTAGAAAAATTTGTGTCAAATCAGTTTTTTAACGTATTTCCGTATGTATGGGAGATACGGCGTTGGTTTCTTCGAAAATGTCGGACAGTTGGACATGTGGTCAATTTTGATGGTTAAAGAAGTTCGCGGCGTGCAAGGTATAAGAGTCTATCTCATCGGTTTCTTTAGCAAAGTGTCAGAGTAGAATACGCAGTAAGTGCATTCAGCGTTGAACGGTGAACGTTGCATACGGTGAACGTGGAATACAGGGAAAGTGGAATACGGGGAACGTGGAAAACGGGGAAAGTTGATTACGGGGAAAATTAAATTGAATACGGGGAACGTGGAATACGGGGGAAGTGGAATACGGAGGAGATGGAATACGGAGGAAGTGGAGTTATTTTGCGACAAAGAAAGTGTTTTGATTTATAGTGTCCCACATTTTTCACTTTTCAAACATTTCGCACATCTCGCAAATTTCAAACATTTCACACATTTCAAACAAATCTCACATTTCCCAACATTTTGAAATTTTCTGATTTTTCAATCAATTCGCAAGTAGCAAACATTTTTCATTTTTCAAACATTTCTCAGTGTTCGCACATTTAGCTCTTTTCAATCATTTTATTGATAATTTCATTAATTAGAAGAATAAACAAATTTATTTGAAAATGAACGTTTTTGAATTTTTAAAAGCGCGCATAAAAGAACAGAACCGGTCGGTAATTAAAAATTACAGAATGTCTAGCTTGACAGCTTGACTTGTTCGAGTTGTTTCGCTGAAAAGTGAGCAGTTTCAAAAAAAAAAAATCTGTACCAACACACACATAATTTCACAAACTGTTTCAATGAGTTTAAAAGTAAAGAAGACAGAAGTCTGTCAAATTCAATTTCGTGTGTGTAATGAATACGAGTTTTCTACAACTCAGTTTTTGTTTAACAATCGACGCTGTCGCAAGCTGTAAGGACTTTTTAACATTTAGTGAGAAAATTTCCAAGCGAAACACATCGACGATGGACAATTATGATGAAATGGCAAGCGCTGTAGACAAAATATTACTTGAGAGTACATTCGGTCGCCGTCGGAACAAACGTAGAAGTCATGATAAAGAAAAAACCGAATTCCAACCATTAAATGCCACGAGTGCTGAACGTGATGGAAGAATTTTCAAGCGAAACACAGCGGCTATTGAAAATCAGAGGTTTTTCCGGGTAAGTGTTGATATCGAATTCTACTTTGGAAGTCAGCGTACAACACTTTTTTCTTAAAGTATTTTCTACACATGTTTTACCATCCGCGCGTGTTATTACTGAAATTTGTTTGCATTGTTTTGATGGGAGTTCTTTTCTTACAAAATGTGTATGATAACATTCAAATTGAGTGCGGCAAAAAAGATTCTTTGTTTTTGTTTTAACATAGAGATAATGCGATACGCATTGAACGCATTCTTTTTACATTGACACTTGAAGCGCTATGCAACATGTTGTCAAAACTTATAGTGACGACATTCTAAATTAGTTCAAGTGATTTCATTAATATTGTTTGGGTGTTCTCGTTAATTCATAAACTTGTTGTTATTTATCGTATACGACACCTTTCGTGGTCTGGAACACAGATCTTGTGACCCTTTGCTCTTTTTCCCGTTCATCATTTAAAAAATCATGAAAACCTTTGTGCGGACCAGGAACCTGTCTAATATGATAGGTCCTAGTTCGGACACTTTCGAAGGGTGCACGACGCAGTTGCCTAGTGTCCTGTGTCTTAGCTGATAGAATTCAGGGCATTCACCATATGACGTGAAAGCCCGTCTCCTCTTCCAAGCCGCAGGAGACTGTCACCTGAAATTCTCGTCTTCGTCAGGTGCTTGCTGAGTCCGGAATGTCAGGTCCCGGCCCATCGTCAGGAGCTTTTTATTCCATCTTTCGTACGGAGTGCTTGGTATGCATTCCTCCTTCGTACGCTGTCCAGCTTTTTCTATGCTCCGCCCTCACCCAGTCCTTCACCGCTTTCGCGATGGGGATGTGAGTTTCGGTTCTGATGTGCTTGCCGTTGAGTTGGTTTTTGCCAGCTAATCACCCTTCTCATTAGCAAATCCAAAAGGCGGTCAGAGCTTTTTGAGCCTTGTCCTCTACATGGGCGATCCAGTTAAGCTTATTTCACCTGGGGGCTAATTTTAACATCCTTGCCGAAGATCCTCACTTTCCCAACAAGATCTGAACCTGTGAGCCTTCGGCTGAACAGCACTATGTCCTTCTTGTCTGGGTTTACTTGCAGACCCCTTTTCCGGCACTACCGCCACACTACTTTCAGAGCCAATCTCAAGCAGTCACCCAGGGTGCTCTCGAACTTACCTTTGATCAAAATGGTCAGAACGGTTGGTGAGCTAAAGGCGACTCTAAATCGTCTGGGCTTGTGTCCCAGGGCACACCTGCATAGACGGCAATGATAGGGCAGATGAGGTGGCCAGACAAGGCTCAGCAACCGTTACCGTCGGCTTAGAGCCGTTCATCCCATTACCACACTCCTTGTGTCCGATTACCTCTGCAGGATGCTGAAAAGCTATTTCGAACGACGAGAGCTAACGTACGATACCAATGAAGGAAAAAAGACAGTAGACGTCACAGGTGGAGTTCCACAGGGATCCGTATTAGGACGAACGCTGTGGAATGTAATGTATGACACAGCGCTGCGGCTTAAACTGACAAGATGCGCTAAGACGATTGCTTTTGCCAACATCTTAATCGTCACGGTATCCGGAACGTCGAAGATGGAGGTAGAGGCAGTTACGATGGAGACGCTAGAAACTGTCAAAAATTGGATGACAACGGCAATACTGAAGCTGGCCCACCAAAAAACGGAGATCATGCTAGTCAGTAACTGCAAAAAAACTGAGCGGATCGTTTTGAACATTGACGGCTGGCAAGCAGAAGAGTCGCAAGCGCATACCGAACGATATCCTTAGAAGCGGTATGTGTCATAGCCGGGACGATGCCCATATGCATAATGCTAACGGAAGACAACGAATGTCATCGAAGGAAGAGAAGGGAGGGTCAAACTACTAAAACAGTTAGGACGCAATTAAGAGCCGAATCACTGAGACAGTGGCAGCAAGAGTGGGACTCCTCGGACAGGGGAAGGTGGACCCATAGACTCATACCAAACATAACGACATGGGTACAGAGGAAACATGGAGAGATTAACTTCCAACTAGCACAGTTTCTGACGGGCCACGGATGCTTCAGGAAGTACCTGCACAGGTTCGGATTCACAGAATCACCTTTGTGCACGGCATGCGAGAAGGAGGAAGAGACTGATATTTCTCTGCCCTCTCTTCGAACAAGAGTGAGGTGTGGAAAGTAGCGGATGAGCTCTTTTTTCCGGTGGGTCAAGGAGCTGGTTGGCATGGATCGCAATAGCATAAGGATGATAGTAGGAGCTATTACGTGGCGCTGAGGCTTGAACAAGCACTTGGCGACGATGAAGATCGGAAGCGATCCAGATTACAGTTCCGGCTTAGGGGAGGAAACGGCCGCATACCTAATCAGTGAATGTTCGGAGTACTATACTCTGAGAAGCAGAATATTCGGTGCTCGTGCGGTTTCACCTTCAGAGATCCAAAAACTAGGACCTGTTGCTTTAAACAGGTTCTCAGTGAGAACTGCGAGGTTTTAACGATTTACATGATGAGCAGGATGAAACAAAGGACCTGTGTTTCGAGTCCAGAAACGGACGTCCTAACCTGATAAATCTAAAAAAAAGATCGGCACTAGCACAAAAATTTGTTTGGAAGATTTGCAGAAGTTTTTACACCCTTTCTATTTCATTCTATTGGCTTTTCGGCAATTTCCAATCCAACTAAATGTGGACATAATTTTGTATACTTAAGACCTAAGGCAATATTTACTTAGATACGATCGAGTCTTTTTGCAACATCAGTTCTGTGCGTGCGTACGCATAATGTTTTCTATTTACGGTCTGTGTTTAAACATTAGAATATATCCATTATTTAAATAATTTCTTTCTAAAACGCAAATCAAAATAGTCAAAGCTAGTCAAATATCAAAATCGATCAGATGTGACAAAGTTTTCTTGAATAAGACGTTTGTAACCCGTCGACTTGTCCCTCCGTCTGTAAACACGTTAACTCGAGTAAATGTTGACCGATTTTCAAAAAATTTTTCGCCTATCAGTACCGTGGGTTTGGGATTGCAGATGGGCGTTTTTGTGGCGGCCCTTAGACCAAAACTGCTCAGATCAGATTCAATCCCATGACCACTTTTTCGTCTGCATTTCGGGTAAAAAAAGATTTTAAAAATCGGTCAAGTTATCGTGTTGACGGACGGACAGACGGGCGAATTTTTTTGGCAGTACGGGTCTAGAAACTGAGAAGAAAAAATTTGTATTTCAAATGATCGAAAACTCCCTATCCGAAGCAACAGGCCCTTAAAATTAACTTCTTGTATATTTACAGGTTAATGGAGCAAATGGAAACAAAGTGGATGGGGACGCTCGGAAAATAAAGGAGCATCTCAATGTATCTGGAGCAAGACAGGAAAATGATTACGAACAGAACAAAGCCTTTCGAAAATTGAATATTGAATATTTAGCACCAAATTTGAACAGAATCTATCTTGAAGCAAAATCTTTCCAGATAACGAATAAATTTAAATACTTGTGGACGATAAATGGGCAAATTTTCTTAAGAAAAGGTGACAATACGCCAGTAGTTAGAGTTCGTGAACATACCGATCTGATGAAATTGGTGGGCAATGATTAGAACAGTGGTCCGCAGGCTTTAGGTGACATAGGAGGACAGGGCTCAGGCTGTGACGCCTAGACAACTGACGGTAGGGTAAGTACATCTTTTCTTTAATTACTCAACTCTTCGTGCTTCTTCTTCTTAATTTTGTTCTGAGTACTAGACGAAAATAATGAATTTTTTTAATAAATTAGGAGACTCAAATTTTCTTTTTAATGATATTAGTGAATGCAACTCCCATGGGTACCTTAGTAAATTTAAAGGTCTCACAGTGTTACAATTAAATGCAAGGAGTATAGAAAGCTCAAAAAAATTTGACTTTTTTTTCAATTTTATTCGAAGTGTGAAATTTCGGATTGATGTTGTCATTATTGGAGAAACATGTATTTCTTATGAAACAGCATCTCTGTACGACATTCATCATTATGTTCATTATCCTGCTTGTAGAAATGGGAAAGGAGCTGGTCTAAGCATGTTTGTGGGCGAACACCTCGAGCATAAGTTTATAGAGAAAATGGACGGTGGTTTTTACTCAGTCTCTGTAGAAGTTAAGAGTCTGAGTAACAAGCCAGTAATGTTGACAGGATATTATAGGCCCCCTGTAAGGAGTAACTTGGTGTTATTTCTGAGACACCTACATAAATTACTGGAGGATTCACAACAGAAACAAAGCATGTTATTTGGTGACATTAACATCAATCTTATGGATGACGCCCAAACTAAAAATTCTAACTCAGACTTGATGAGATATGTTAGTCTTCTCTTATCCTACGATTTCTCGGTATTGAATAATAATGTGACTAGATCTTGCAGTGGGTCTATGCTGGACCACGTCGGCAGTAACTTTGCGCATGACATCTCCTCTGTTAACGGAACGGTAGATGTAAGTTTTAGTGACCACAGAGCAATATTTACCCATGTACCAATTAAACCAAAAATAGTCAGAGCAATTTCAGTGAGAAAAGTTACAGATTACACTCGGGTTAGAAGTGAGCTTAACTACCAGCTGAATGCAATGCTGGGAAAACTCTACGAGAACCCTAATGAAATTATGTCAGATCTGAGTTCGGTATTGAAAACAGTATACCAAGGCGCTACAGCGGAAGTGCGCGAAGTAGTCAAGCCAAAACACGACCTGTGCCCACGGATGAATGAGCATCTCCTCTCAGTCATCCAAGAGTGCCAGCGGGGGTTTCAAAGAGCTAAGAGAAATGGAAACAAAGACGACCAAAACGTGCGCAGTGTCAAAATGGCAGTGGCACTATAAATCTCGTTATTATGAAAGTTTGTTTGAAAAATATTCTGATGACAAGAGGAAAATGTGGAGGGAGATTAACAGAGTTCTGGGCAGGAATAAAAGAAAGAAAAGAAAGATAGAAAAAATAGATAGCGAAGGAGCAGATTATCTCAATGATCAGGATAAAGCGGAAGCCCTAAATACATTCTTCTCAAAAATTGGCCATGAATTAGAAAATGCGATTGCGAACACAGGAGATATCAATAAGTACAACACATTACAGAGGAATGTAGAAAGTATTTTTCTGAAACCAACTGATGAAATCGAAGTATATGACATACTGAGTGATCTCGATATTACGAAAAGTGCTGGGTTAGATGGCTTATGGGCTATATATCTCAAGAATTGTGCGGATTTGATCTCGCCAGTTTTGACAAAAGCGGTAAATCTCTCTCTAGAAACAGGCATCTACCCAGACTGTTTAAAAATTGCATGTGTCACACCAGTCTATAAATCGGGAAGTTAGTCCGACCCATCCAACTATAGGCCCATTTCTGTCTTGTCAATGTTAAACAAAGTATTTGAAATAGTTATCCGGGAAAGAATTTCACTGTTCCTGGTAAAGATTGGATTTCTTTATGACAAACAGTATGGGTTTATAGAGAGATCTGGTACACATGCTGCGATCTATGACATGCTAGACAAGATAGTTGCAGATATAGATAAAGGCAAAAGGGTGAGTGCCCTATTTCTAGATTTAACCAAAGCTTTTGATTGTGTAAACCACGAAAAGCTCTTGAGAAAGCTTGAATTTCTGGGAATCAGAGGCATATCACTCCAATTGATGAAAAATTATCTGCAAAACTGTCAACAATGCGTGCAGATTGACCAATCTAGAAGCAGTCCTAAGACCATGGGCATCGGGGTTCCGCAAGGGAGTGTGCTTGGGCCATTGCTGTTTCTGATTTATTTTAACGATATTCACCAGCTGTCAACGAGGGGTAAGATAAACTTATTTGCAGATGACACCGGAGTCTTCTGCTCCAATTTAACACATAGGTCAAACGTGCAGGACTTGAATTTCGATCTAAATCTGATAAACGATATTTAGAAGTAATGGGTTAACTCTCAATGTTAGTAAGACAAAAGTTATGCACTTTTTAGTAAGAGGTGAAGCGGGGAGCGCCGAGCAGGTGACTTTGAAGGGTCAAGTGATTGAAACTGTGGCCACCTTCAAATACCTAGGAATAACGTTAGACGAAACTTTGAGCTGGAAACCTCACATCTCAAATCTTTGTAAGAAGTTAGCGTCTCTCAGTGGTGTTCTCTGCAAGATCAACCATAAACTGCCAAAGCCCATCTTACTAAAAATCTACTATGCACTCGGCCACTCCCATTTGAATTACTGTATAGGTGCGTGGGGAGGTGTGAGTAAGACAGGTTTAAAGCAGCTACAGACACTACAGAAGGGATGTCTGAAACATGTCTGCAAACTGAGGCAGACACACCCGACGATCGATTTGTTTAAAAAACAATGCCCTGGAGTGCTGACAATTTGAAGTCTATATAGTTTGATAGTGGGGTGTTTCGTTCACAACAAATTGCGAGGAGAACTGCATAGTAATGTCATTTTTAAACCCACAACTCACAGTTACCAAACTAGGAAAAAACCTTATTTGATGGTGGAAAGTCGAAAGACACAGAGTGGCAGTAGAGCCATTACTATTGCTGGGTGTCGTCTCTATAATGCCTTGCCCGCTACGTTTCATTCCTTATCGATCATTAGATTCAAATCGATGCTAAAAGAGTGGCTGTCGGAAAGTCAATTTCCAGGGGAAGAGTGCTGAGAGTAAGGGTGCAATGTCGAATATGATTTAAAAAGACACAAACTTGAGTCAACTAATTTAAAAATAAAAAACCGAAATAAGAAGAAAAGTTGAGAATAAGGGAAAGAATCGTGCTGCCTGCCGCTAGTGGAGAGCTCACAGTCTGTGCTCTGACCGCCGACCACTTGTGGTCCCGGACTACTGATCTTTCATTGCCAGTTAGTAAGTAAAAACTTTTTCTGCTGTATACTATACGTCCATTTTTCCCCCACAAGATTAATTAGCTTTAGAATTGTATCAATATAGATTTCTTGTAATTTCTTGTTTTTCTTGATTTCAGTAAAAATTAAGTAGTTTTTTTTATAATAGTTTATAATTTCCTTAACAGTGCAAGGCACAGTGGAGTTATTGATAAACCTGTAACATATAAATTGTATAACTGAATAAAAAAAAAAGAAGAAAATTCTCGCAGCGTTACAAGGCAGCTGTAAGAAAAAAGAAAAATGTGACCGAAATGGAAACAGCTGTTGAATGATGGTTCATCTCATGGAATCAGGAAAAAGAGATGAAAACGAAAACGAAATAGATGTGGCCACTCGAAAAACGATCGAGATTCTCGATGAGTTCCACCGCATATCATTCGAAAGGGATATGCTTCAAAAAGGAAAGAGTGTGGGAATATGCATTGGCAGTTTCAATCCGTTAGGAAGTAAATTCTTTTCCGAACCGAATTGTGACATCAACAACTTATTGACTGAACTGGAGAAACGAAAATTCGGGTACGTGGAAACACAAATTAGAGAAATGGAATATGCTTTTACATCATTGGAAAAGGAAATAGATGCATTGACAACAGCAGTTGAAAAAATCGCCATCCAATATTTGAGAGACACATCGTCACGCCATTTGAAAATGAATGGCAAATACGAAGAAGCTTTGAGGGAACTGCATCATGGCGTTCAATTCGTTAGAGAATGTATACGCGAACGACTCAACATAACAGAGCCATCTTTGTCCGATACGTTGCCACTTCTTGAGAGAATGGTCACCGATCCAAACGTACTAACTACATCTCCCACACCAAACGCTATGGCTCCACCGAATGTATCCTTTTCAGAGTCGCAAAAAACTCCTTGAAATGAACGCACAATAGTGGAACATGTCCAAGAAAAGACAGATGAAAAATATTTAGAAATCTTTTAAAAACCAGCGTAGAAAAATAAAGAGTAGAAATTTTCGTCTTTCTAACCAGGACAAAGTAAATTTATATTTTTTAAAAATAAAAAACAAAAAGAAATATATTTGTATGTAGCGTAAAAAAAACTTCGAATAAATAAAGATTTTTCACGAATGAAAAGGAGATTTTTGTAGGTTGATCGGTTCTAAGTTGGCTTTTCGTTGTCTTTCGACCAAGGCAGAACTTGCCCGAATCCCATCTTGCATTTTCGTTTATGCTTTTACGGCTTTCGAATTTTTGCTCCGGAATGACACTACTTAGAGAGTTGGTTTCTTCTAGAAAGTTGAGTTTGGTCAGGAGAATTTTTTTTTTATCTTAAGAAAATGGCTGCCAACTGTCAAAGTCACACCATCTTGGATTTTTTGCTAAATTCTGAATAAGAATACCTAGATAGTTGGTTATGAAAGTTATATAAATCACTGAGAAGAATTGGTGACACGAAGTGTTCCGAATGTAGCCGAAGGTGACACGAAGTGTTCCGAAGACAGTCGAAGGTGACACGAAGTGTTCCGAAGGCAGCCGAAGGTGACACAAAGTATTCCGAAGGTATTTCGTTTGGACGGGAAGGGGGCGTGGGGAAAAATTCAAAAGTTCGCCTATACATCGTGTCTTGTCCCAAAGGTTTTTGTATGGAGTTTTTTTGGTTTGTGCGCGTTTTTTTTTGGGTGTGGGGACTGGGTCACGCTTTTCGCTACCGCTTTGAGCATGATCTATCGATCTATTAATAATTTTCGTTCTCGAGAACTAGACAGTCGATCTTCCTGAAATTTTCAGTGGACGTCAGTCTCGGCCCCAAATGAAAAATTTCATATGCCGCTTTTCCGGGAAAATTCTGGAAAAGCCGTGGCATGTGGAAAAGTGGTCAATTTTGAGGGTTTTTTTGGTAATGCTCGGAGTTTTCGAATTTTATCTCCGGAGTGACAATAGCTAGAGAGTTGGTTTCTTCGGGAAAGTTATAGAGTTT
>CM055404.1:97900561-97911370 GCA_029228625.1 Pseudolycoriella hygida | reverse complement strand
CCCTGCGGATTTTCCTTCCCTTCATCTGCCGACCTTCCGGGACACCTCATCCAGTGTAATTTCCTCCTCCACCTCCGAGCTAGGACCTGCCTCCCTCCCATTTTCTTCTACCTGATTGACAGATGTAAATAAATCCTTAAAGTAATGCCGCCAAGTCTTCAAGACTTCACCCCTATCTGTGATTAACTCGCCGTCCTTATCTAAAATACTACTACATCCCTCTTTCACGCCACCGCGCCTAATGTCCTTAATCATCGACCAAAATTTCTTACCCCTGCCTTGACCTGCCCTTTCCAAATCCTCCCCAAACTTTTTCCCCTCCCGGCCCTTCGCTTCCCTGACTAGATCCTTAACCAGTTGCCTACAAGCCTTATAAGCCTCCCACTTCGCCACCGTCCTGTCCTGTAACCAAATCAAGTATAGTTTCCTTTTCTCCAATACAGCCCCCCTGATATCGGCGTTCCACCAACCCGCCTTTTTGTTTCGACCCCCGCTAGCGACACTGCCCAGACATTCCTCAGCCAGATCCAAGACAAATTTCTTAAAATTCGCCCACTCAGCCTCAATGTCCCCGCAGTCAGCTGGAAGCCCCTCAAATCCTTCGGCGAATTTTGCCATAAAACGAGACCTAACTGCCTCTTCCCTAAATTTGCCCACACGAAATTTGCGACTTACCACCTTCTTCCTTTTAGTCTGACAGAGTTTACCAACCGACAGATGGGTACCCAAAAAGTAGTGGTCAGAACCGAAAGTGAAACCCCTGAAAACACGTGTGTCCCTGACTACCTGTCTCCTGTCCTGCTCTATAATCATGTAATCAATAATGGATTTGTGACCCAAACCCTCATTGACGTACGTATACCGATGGATCCACTTGTGCTTATAGAAAGAGTTGGTTATTGCTAACCCATTGAAATCACAAAAATCCAACAACCGTTTACCATTTGAATTCAATATTTCTTCCCCAAATCTACCCACTACCTTCCCATACCCTGAGTTGCTTTTAAAGTTTCCTATTCTTGCATTGAAATCCCCCAGCAAAATCAATGATTCATTTCCCTTTTTGCTAACTACGTCCCCTAGCTGTTCGTAAAAAGTGTCCAAGTCAGTAGCATCACTACCATTGCAAGGGGTATATACGCTAACCAAGCGATAAATTCCACCCGCTAACTTTACAGAGACCCACATCAGCCTTCCATTTACGAAACGAACATTTAGGACAAATTTGATCAATTCCTTCCTGATAGCGATTCCAACCCCCCAGTTTGCCCTACCAGACTGAACTCCGGACAAAAACACCTTATACCCGCCCACGTGTTCTTCCGTCTGTCCCTTCGTCATAACGTCACTCAACGCCAATATGTCTATACCGTAGCCCTTAGCCAGATCAACTAATTCCTCTCTGCGATCCCGAAAACCCCCATTAACGTTTAGACTTCCAATAAACAAACCATCAACCATTTTGCATTGCCTGATCGTCAACGATGGGGTACCTAGCAAGTCGCGCGTTGGTCGTACCCCGTATCCAACACCCGTCCGAGGCTGTGTTGAATTGTTTTTACCGAGAATGAATACAGTGGGACGGCCTGGTAAGCCGAACCGCACCGGAAGTACAAGTTTTAATGGGTACCAAGAACGACCGTTCGGAATGCAATGTGTTCGTTTGTTTATATTTTTTACCAAACGGATTGCCATACATATAGCGAAGCCATCAACCGAAATTATGATCATAAACATTTTACTAGAAGTAGGATGCCGAGACAAATAAAGTACACAGGTTTGATTAGATTGTTTAGCAAAACGTTGATTCGAAAAACATCACAAGATTGAGGTTATGTTAACGAGACGTCATGCCATTCGGAAATTAAAATGTAAATGTAATTGAAATTCCAAAAACAACAAAATTGATATTAGAACGCGCATATCGCACAGAAAACAATCCAAAGCTCATTTTGTAAGCAATAGAGAAAGTGAAAAATAAGAAAAATCCAGCAAATACCTGCCACGTTGCATTCGAATCACAATGCAATTGAAACACGCAAAAAGAACAATAAAACCCGCGTTATGATTTGAGTGATCCGGCACCCAACACATAAACAACTAATAAAAATTAAATTAATTAAAACAAAACCCGGATCGAAACGTAAAATTGTAAAAATAAACAAAACTTACACAGAGCAAACCAAAACACGCCTATCACGGCGTCCATTTTGATTGAGAAAAATTTATACTTCATTATTTTCTGATGAGAAATTTGTTCAAGTAATTTTAGGGAGAATATATATGTTTAAATGTGTGTGTGTAAATGTGGAATGGGATAAACGAAAAAACTATTTTATGCACGTGGCTTCATTCACTAATATTCTCAATGAATTTAGGAGGGGCATGTTTTGCTACGCATTCTGATCTGTGTTACAATAAAAATTCTATGTTCGTTTATGAAGTGGCGTATTCAAATATTTTCTTTGCAAGAAATTATTTGTATGGAACGAACTGATGCATTGATTTTCTTTGCACCAGTATTGGTGAAAATGTCGGGCAGTTGGAAATTGGGTCAATTTTTATGCTTTTAAAATTATTTTCGATTGTAAGAGAGACAGACCATGGCGAATTTGTAGAGAATTAAATTCAAGCGAACACGTGTTTCAGAGTTTTGATGAAATGTGGCCCAATGCTGGTATATGGCAGGTATGGGCAGGATGACCCGAACAATGGGAAATTATTTCATAATAATCCCAAAATAATAATAATAATAATCTTTATCGGCTTGCATACAGAAGGTGTGAACCTTAATTATGTATACAATTAGATACTTATATAGTTTATAATATTTCTGAAGGAGGGGAAAAAAACAAAAAATAAAGAAAAAATTGTTTTGGAAACTAATCACTAAAGCGAAAAAGTAATTGTAACCAACTGCCAAAAAAAGTGTAGTAGATAATAGTAGAAAAAACTAACGAAAC
Organism: Pseudolycoriella hygida; assembly: GCA_029228625.1. Taxonomy (NCBI): domain Eukaryota; kingdom Metazoa; phylum Arthropoda; class Insecta; order Diptera; family Sciaridae; genus Pseudolycoriella; species Pseudolycoriella hygida. Next base: position 97,908,407 of record CM055404.1, on the reverse strand, counting down.
TTTTGAAATGGATTCCAACCGACACTTCCTAAGTAATATCAATGCTATACCCTAAATAATCCCAAATAATCCCAAATAATCCAAATAATCCCAAATAATCCAAATAATCCCAATAATCCCAATAATCCCAAATAATCCCAAATAATCCAAATAATCCCAAATAATCCCAAATAAGTTTCTACCAACTGAGGCGCAGGCTGCTGGGAGGGTATGTTGTTAGACCGTCCGAAGTTGCTAACCTAGAACCAGCTACTTTGAGAAAGTTCTTGGAGGCGACCGGGAGGTTTAACTAACTTGAGTAGGGAAGCTGATTTAAATGATGAACAGGAAAGGAACAAAGGATCGTCAGATCTGTGTTTCAAGATTGGTAAAACGATCGTCCCAAGCTGATAAATCTAAAATCCCAAATGATCCAAATAATCCCAAATAATCCCAAATAATCCTAAATAATCCCAAAAAATCGCAAAAACTTTAACTTCAAAAAACGCTCTAAAAATAACCGATTTGTCTTGCAAAGTACGAATTCTGAGATTGAAAATGCGCAGTCTTTGATTCAATGATTTTGTACGCTAGGCGTACCTACCTATCTAGGCTTTATGGAATCGACATCTTTCATTTGACACCTGCCGACCACTGCTGACCGAGATATAGCCGAAGAACTGCTCCCGTTCGTTGGCGACAAATCGTATCGAAATTTTTCAAGCAACATTATTCGGCCATTTTTTTGCACTGAACCTGCACTATCGATTGATATTCAGAAGCGCATTCCACTCCACACAACAGCAACACTTTCATACCAAAAAATTTACTAAACCACCAAATTTGAATAGTTTTCGCTGCCTAACTTCTCTGGATAAAATAGGATGAAAACATTTTCTTCTGTGAAAATGTTGCTCCTAAAAGTCATAAGACTTTTTTCTCCGAGCAGTCCCCCAGAGTTAGATCCCGGCAGCCACTAGTGGATAGGCATTCGCAGGCGTTGGAGCCGGTGAGTGTGAGTGCACTCGAAAGCAATAAGCGAGAACGTGCATAAAGCTGCGATGCGATTAACAGAATTATGTTTTTATACTAGCAGCTCCCTGGACCCCCGCTAATTATTGGTCTGCATTGATTTATGTGCCTGTGGCGGTTTATGTGCCTGTGGCGGTTTATGTGCCTGCGACTACGAAGCTAAAGATCTTTCTACAACCTTCATCAGATTCGCCGTCCACATCCCTGCAGACATTGCAAAAGTTGATTAACACATGTTTGCAAGCTCCCACAGCGTCACCCCACTGTTGATTTATTCACAGTACAGTGCCCCGGAGTCTTGAACATCAATGGCCTCTTTATAAATAGAGCATTTGTAGCTTCATGCATAATTCGATCTGTGGTCAGTCTTACAGTACGATTGAATTCAAAACAACCTTTCATAGGTGGGCTATTCCACGAAAACGTCGTTCCAACGCTCGAAATGCTCAGTTGTTACAAAATGATATTTATGTAAAGGCATGTATCATAAAGATTGATATGATAAAGATTGAGTGTTAATTCACATGTGGTATTGGGGAGGGAAGAACAGGGTCGTCATTATGGGCCCATGCGTTTTTATTGCCTCTTGCTTGACATTTCATAAATCACTGAGATATCAGAAGTAGGAACAGCTCGCGCTTGTTCGGGTCACCACTCCATTTTCCAATCCTTAAAGAAGTCCAAAACCAAAAAAAATGGAAAAAATAAAAAAAAATGCACTAGGCCCGATTACAATCGAAAAAGATTTACTCGACTTATGTACAAAATATCAAAAACCACTTAAACGGCCCTAGCTCAGCGGCCCTTGGGCCGACAGTGCTCAGATTTAATCCCATAAAAAACATTTTGATTATCTTTCAGGAGAAAAAAGTTCTTGAAAATCGGTTGAGTTCGAGTTGACGGACAGGCGGACGGACGGTCATTTTTTTATTGTTGAATCGTCATCTAAAAACCATGATCGAAGCTCTATCCCTACTCCCGGGTCGAAATTGGGGTGGTTACAAACGTCGTGGTAAACGCATAGGACCCCTTTTTGAAGAACTTCGTTCTTCGAACGGGTCTAATCAAGTCAAACCCGTCCTAACTCCCGTCGACATACCTTTCCAAATACCCTTTCAAATACGTTTCCCAATCTCCGTCTTAACCCCTCCATTCAAATACCCTTCAGAACCCCGTCTTACCTCCCGCTCAAAAACCCTTACAAAACCTTTTCCAAATACCTTTCCAAATACCTTCAAAAACCACCGCCTTAACGCCCGTCCGAGTGCGTCCGAGCCTCCTGTCCAAATTCCCTTCAAAACATAGTCTTAGCTCCCATTCAAATACTTTTCAAAATCAATACACGTCCAAATCTCATCTTAATTTTCGTCCCAATGCCGTTGCAAGTCACACTCAAAATCCCGTTTCAAGGCCGACATTATTTTTGCAATGTCATACATTTTGTGGGTTCCGGAATCTAACATTTCTGTGTGACATACTTTATGAACGGCCTTTTACGAGATTTAACATTATTTGTCGTGATTTTCTGGAATTTTATGTGTCTTTTTGTGATTTTAGACGACTTTTCAGAACTTTCGTGCATGACTTTTCGTGACTTTATGTGATTTTTCGCGATTTTCTGACTTTCCGGCTCAATATTTAACTTTCCGGATGACTTTGTAACTTTCAGGATTTAATGTTATTTTTGCTGCGGTGGTCTACGAAATTTCCGGGGCTGTTTCCGACGACAGACATACATACACAAATTCCGTTTTAGTTCCACAGGCTAGAAGATATTAACATTGGTGACTGGTGCATTTTTGAATTGAGTGGACAAGCATATAAGGTTGATGCACAGTTTTCGCCTTATAAGCGGAAAAACATTCAAAGATCAAGCTTTCGCGTAGTCATTCACTTCAGTGCAGTCCGTAAAGGAAGTTGGTACTATTAGAATAGTGTCGGCGCATTATTTCCTCGACCTGTTGACAAACGCGTATTTGAAAATATTCTTTAATTTAATGGAAATATTTCTGTGCCTATCTACCAAAACAATGTGTTGAGAGTATGAAGACGTCTTATTGAGTTGATTGAGAAGGAATTGGTTGAATAATGTTAAATTGATATTAAAATCGTAACTCATGTACTTTTATTTATAAGACCTTCTTTCGTATGAAAAGACACAAATTCTTACAGGCTGCTGACTTTCCTGACATTCCTGACATTCTGATCCTACTACAAATTTGAAATAATCCCAAATAATCCAAATAGTCCCAAATAATCCCAAATAATCCTTAGAAAAAAAACGTAATTTACCCCTTGGACCCGAATCTCCAGAACTATGTGAGATGGAAAGTTGGTTCCAAAGAAAAAGTTGTAGAGAATTAAATTTAAGAGAACACGTGCTTCAGGGTTTTAGGGAAAAAGACTTAGACCTTGGATATAAGTTTTTCTAGTTTGAATGGTCTGAGACGTACTTCGGTAGGGCCTTTGACATTACCTTGGGTAATTTCTACGGATCTTTGAAATTCTTACAGTTACAAGAGAACAGAAAACGTTGGATTGTTTGCTTATTTGTATATTTAGATACGTTCGAGTCTCTTTGCCACATCTATTCTGATACGTACGGGTCTTTGGTTATGTTATTTTTAACACAATTTGTTTGATATACAATTTTGTTGAATATTTTTCTTCGGGATTCTTCAAACTTGTTATTGCTTTTTGATTTAGTTTGGTTTCAGTATTTTCTTTCAAACCCATAATGGACATGTCCGTAAAACGTTTGGATGAAATATTTTTAGATTTCCTCCTTTTTGCAAAAAATTATTTTCAATAATATGGCAGCGTTTTCATTGATGCAACTGATTTTTATCTATAAAGAAATGGAGTCGTTCAGACATAATTTTTATTCAATTCAATATGGCGGAAACATAATTTTTACGAAGTCGATAACCGACACACACATACAGACGCTTTTTTTGAAACTGCTCACTTTTCAGCGAAACAACTCAAACAAGTCAAGCTGTCAAGCTAGACATTCTGTAATTTATAATTACCGACCGGTTCTGTTCTTTTACGCGCGCTTTTTAAAATTCAAATACGTTCATTTAGTTCGACATACCCGTACGTTTACATTCAATTAGATGAATTTTCAAGTGAATTTGTTTATTCTTCTAATTAATGAAATTAACAATAAAATGGTTGAAAAAAGCTAAATGTGCGAATACTGAGAAAAGTTTGAAAAGTGAAAAATGTTTGCTACTTGCGAATCGATTGAAAAGTCAGAAAATTTCAAAATGTTGGGAAATGTGAGATTTGTTTGAAATGTGTGAAATGTTTGAAATTTGCGAGATGAGTGAAATGTTTGAAAAGTGAAAAATGTGGGAAATGTTTGAAATTCGGGGAATGTTTGAAATGTAGGATTTCAAAATGTTGACGAATTGCAAAATGTGGTAAATGTGAGATTTGTTTGAAATGTGTAAATTGTTTAAAAAGTGCGAAATTTTTATATTTTCTAAAAATTTTGAAAAGTTTGAAAATGGCGAAAGATTTTGACGCCTCAAGATTTTGTATCCTCCGGATTTTTCGTCCGGATTTTGACGCCTCTGGATTTTGTGCCTCCGGATTTTGTAGGGGAGCCGCATCGCACGAGTCTAATATAAGAATAACCAACATAAGAATTTCATGCATGCTACACACATAGTTTTGATTGACATTTCATACATTTATAATAAGTTTTTCAAATCATTTTTAGACCCGTACGAAGAACGAAGTTTTTCGAAAAGGGGTCTTATGTGTTTACCACGACGTTTGTAACCACCCAAGTTTCGACCTGGGAGTAGGTGGGAAGCATCCATCCTAGTGCATAGATGACGATTCCGTCCGTCAGTCCGTCTGTCACCGCGATAACTTGAGTAAAACTCAACCGAGCTAGGTCCGTTCAAGTGGTTTTTGGTCTTTTGTACAAAACTCGAGTAAATCTTTTCCGATTTTCGTACATTTTTTTTGTTTGAAAGATTTGGGCATGGCCGACAATTTATGGAAGAAACTTTTTTTGGATTTGAGTCCTTGGACTTAGCTAAGGCACTAAAACCAAGTCTACGCTAGGGCCGGGCGTGTTTTTTGTACATAACTCGAGTAAATCTCTTCCGATTTTCAAATTTTTTCTTGATCGAAAGGTCTAGGACTGTCTCCCGTTTTATGGAAGAAAACGTTTTGATTGGAAACGCTTGGACTCAGTCAGGACCCTAAAACTGAATTTCCACTAGTGCCCAACGTGTTTGCTTACATAAATTGGATAAATCCTAACTGATTTCGTTGATTATTTTGCTATTTGAGAGGTAATCGAGTACCGAATTTTATTCAAAAACAAATTTGGACCTGGTGTTTTTGCTTAGGACTGAAGTGGGCAATTTTCGAACATATTAAAGCCTTCCAATATTTCCTACATTTGCCACGTTTTTCACTTTTCAAAGATTTGCTACAATTCAAATCTTTCACCATTTTCAAACTTCTCAAAATTTTTAGAAAATATAAAAATTTCACACTTTTTAAACAATTTCCCAACATTCCCCAAACTTCAAAGATTTCCCACATTTTTCACTTTCAAACATTTCACACATCTCGCAAATTTCAAACATTTCACACATTTTCGTTAATTTCATTAATTAGAAGAATAAACAAATTCACTTGAAAATTCATCTAATTGACATAGCAAATGTACGGGTATGTCGAACTAAATGAACGTATTTGAATTTTTAAAAGCGCGCGTAAAAGAATAGAACCGGTCGGTAATTATAAATTACAGAATGTCTAGCTTAACAGCATCTGTAACCAACACACACATAATTTCACAAACTCATTGAAACATTGTAAGGAAGACGTCTGTCAAATTCAACTTCGTGTGTGTAATACGAGTTTTCTACAACTTAGTTTTCGTTTAACAATCGACGCTGTCGCAAGTTGTAAGGACTTTTTAACATTTAGTGAGAAAATTTCCAAGCGAAACACATCGACGATGGACATCATAATTGTTGAATTGTTGAAATGGCAAGCGCTGTAGACAAAATATTACTTGAGAGCACATTCGGTCGCCGTCGGAACAAACTTAGAATTCATGATAAAGAAAAAACCGAATTTCAACCATTAAATGCCAACAGTGCTGCACTTGATGGAAGAATTTTCAAGCGAAACACAGCGGCTATTCAAAATCAAAGGTTTTTCCGGGTAAGTGTTGATATCGAATTCTACTTTAATGAGACGTTCAGGTAATTTGGAAGTCAGCGTACAACACTTTTTACTTAAAGTATTTCCTACACGTGTTTTACCATCCGCGCGTTGTTTTGACATTTGTCATTACTGAACGTTTGTTAATTTCCGTATTTTATCTTCCGTAGAATAATTAAACGATGGGAGTTCCCAAACGATGGGGTGGTCCTAAGGCACTAAGACACTTTTTTTACTTATTTTTGGTGTAAGTCGACAGGAACTTTTATTCCATGGAAATATGAGTCACGGGTGAGAACACTCTGCTTAGTGTGTTGGGTCGGTTCTGAGATCGCAAGGAACAACGGCTAATAGAGCACTAATATACTCGGATAGCGAGTCGGTGATCAATGCACTCGCGTCACCTGTCACGACGTCTAGATTGGTTGATGACCTAGATTTAAGATTTTTATCAGTTTGGGACGATCACTTTCGTGGTCTTTTTAGTCCATCTTTCGTTCGGAGTGGGGAAGAAATGCTATGCTATAGGTGAATTTTTTCCCATTTTTCAAATGCTTATATCTCAGTGTAGACAAATTCAATACCCAATATGTATATTTGCCCCAAAAGAACATGCAATAACCTTTCGAACGACACGCCACACGACCTTATGCGTTTCATGTGCGTGGAGAAATTTCTATAAGAAAAAAGCATGTTTTTCGTAATTTATCGCCTCCCGCTAGCCACTCAAGCTTCAATAAAAATTTTTGCAAGTGGTTTTGGCTTCTAGGGACCAATACCTTCCTAGGCACCTATAAAAAGGTCCATTGGAAAATACGTACGATTTCGTTCGGGCTGTTTTTCAAAAGAATCCCTCTAGATACGATCGAGTCTTTTTGCAACATCAGTTCTGTACGTACGCCTAACGTTTGGACCCGTACGAAGTACAAGAGGTCCTATACGTTTACTACAAACAATTTTATTGTAACATGGGGTAGATCGAGGTGGGAGTGGGGGGGATGCATCTATTAACGTCTAGAGATGACGAATCAGCAATAAAAAAAATGTCCGTCTCCACTTTTTTTCCAAACGACTTAACCGATCAGCCTAATCTTTTTTTCCCTGAAAGGTACATGCCTCTCATGACTCAAGTTCGAAGATGAGCAAAATCGATCAAGTGGTTCCGGAGATATGGTCGAGGAAGTGACCAAAAACATGGTTTTTCGAGGGGCGGTGAAACTTTTTCGCAAATATCTCAGCAAGTAAAGCACGGAAATTGCTCAATTTGGTAACAAATGAAAGCATTTGATACCAAAAAACTGGGGAATTTTTTTTTGTTGCAATAGGGTCAGGGGCACTGGGAGCCATGGAATGGGCGAAAATAAATTTCTCTGCCCAAAATGATAAGAGATAGTTTTTTTTTTCAGTACTTGCGTAAATACGCAATACAGAGATTTACTTTCAAAGGCAAAGTTGTAGAGAATCAAATTATAGCGAACACGTGTCTCAGGGTTTTGGGGAAATATGATCCAATCCTGGTATATGGCCACTTCCATAATTGGGCAGGATGACCCAGATCTCCAGAACTATGAGAGTTAGAAAGTTGGTTCCAAAGGCGAAGTTATAGAGAATTAAATTTAAGCGAACACGTGTT